>CM038038.1:41414664-41681811 GCA_021397845.1 Areca catechu
GCGATGAAATGCCCCCTCCCCCCATGGTCCATGGCTCAAATTCATGGACCACGAGCCATGGCTGATTATGGACCAGGCAGGCTCCCATAGACCAAGCGGTTGGTCCATGGTGGACCAGCTGTTTTAATATTCATGTTTTCTTATATAAACTTTCAAAATTCAATTCTGGGTCCATCTGTAGTTCGATTTGCATGCCGTTTGCATCGTTGGACTCCAAAAATCGAGCTCTTTATAATGATAGTCTTTTATCCTACAAATGATGTATAAAAGTATTAATTTTTTATAAAGATAATTTAATTATTAAATTAATATTTTTATGTATTTATATAATATAATTATCAATCCATGGCCTTCTTCTTAGGAGCTTCCTTCTATGGCTTGTTCTTTTTCTTTTGCTTCTTAGCAGGCTTTTCCTTCTTCTAAGAAGACTTTTATTTGGAGGAAAAATCCCACTCCATAATGAGAACAGAGCCCCTTGAACTCTCCAAGGTTCCTTCATGTTCAGTAACTTGGCCTTAGTACAAGTAATTTTGTTTATATGAAAGTTTACAATAAACTAACCATATGAGTTAGGCAAGAATTACAGGATCAGATCCATTTGCAACTCCTTGTTCATGATCATCCCGAGCTTCTTAAGCTCCTCAAAATCATTAATCATTATTAAACAATGATTATGCATAGACTGTCCATGCATTCTAGAATGGAAGAGTCTCTTAGAGACTTCATAGCACGCCAACCTGCTCTGCTCACTATACAACTCCTTGAGGTGATTAAGCATGGCCTCGATAGTATTCATGTGTTCATGCTTGCATTAGGGTTCATTAGACATTGACACGAACATAGCAATAGACCTTGTTATCATCATCCACCCACTTTTCATAGGCTGCCTTCTAGTTAGAAGTGGAATGAGTTAGTAACATAGGGATATCCTAGTCCAAGGACATAGCTCAGCTTTTCAGAACTTAAAACTATTTTCAAGTTTCAGGGCTATTCTTTAAAATTTGGACCAGGGACATAGCTCAACTTTTCTAAACTTAAAACTATTTTCAAGTTTCAGAGCTCGTCTTTAAAATTTGGGCCAGTCAGATGGTTGGTTTCAAGGATACGGGCAAGGGGGTTGGTGGAAACATTTTCTAGCAGAGAGAAGAAGATTCTTGTTATACTCTTGTAATTGTTTATGTTTGTTTTAGGGGTTTTATTTTAAAAGCAAACTAACTCCCACTATTTTCTCGAATCTCCTAAAGTTCTTAGGTGGAGAAATCGAAACTCCCTTCATGATCAGGATTTTAAGTGGGTACTACGGTCCCACCAATTAGCACACCACCATACCTAACAATTATTAGGATGTGTCAATTGATAAGTGGAAAATTTCTTGTCCATTGCTCTTAAGCATCTTGTTGTGAACTCTGGTTCTCTAAGTCCCAAGGGATTATCTGATAGTTTTTGACTTCATTACTTTATTAAGTCAGACCTGCCATCTTGTAAGAATGAAGTTATCATTGGGTCGCTCATCTAATTGTTATTGGGCCCAACTCCATCTCCATCCTACAACATCTCAAGTTTAATAGAGTGATTGCACTCAACTAGTGCAATTGAACTACTATATTTAGCCATGAATAATCAACACCAGTTAAGGCTCGCACATCTACAATGGTGGAAGATTGCTCTAAATAAATATCTAAGAGGAGATTTTAATTTAGGTCTCTTTTAAAACATTTAACTATTTATTTACATCTTATGCGAATCCACAATTAATAGATCTACTTGAAAGATTTTGACTTGGTTCACCAAGTCAAGAATCAAGATGCAAGACATCTATGTTGAACATAACTCAAAACTCTCCAAAATAGAATTTGATCTCCCACTAGCCAGGTAAGTGCAAGATTGGTGGGAAGCTCTCCGTGCACTTATCCTTTGACACCTAACTTGCAGTTGGCCAAGAGTTCAATGGTCCTAATTAGAAACCACCACTCTTTAAAAATTCCTTAGCTTAAACAATAGTTGGTCGATCTATTCGAAGTTGGTTAGTTATGCATTTCCTTTGCCATAATATATAACATTACAACCAAGTATAAATTCACAATACACACCTTTTCATCCTAGGACAACCATATAACATAATGAACCTTCGGTATGTTAGGCAACCTTACAGGATGATCCTTAAGAATTCAAAAATAAAGAAAGCTATTTTATTACTATTAAAATAACAAAAGAGAGCAACTTATCTTATATTATTCCCTAGAGTTGCATACTTTGTATTAGTCATATTAGGAGTCTTACTGCTGTCCTATTAGGAGCCACATATTATCATGTACTCTATTTAAAGGCCTTTTGGATCTTAATTTCAATGAAGAACAATATTTTTCTTCTTCTTAGCAGGGTTTTTTTTCCTCTTAACATGGTATCAAAGCATTCCTTCCCACCATAACTCTAGTTGGTCCACAATCGAGATTTCCCCTTCGAAATGGGATCTAGGTTCACCATCGGATCCCCCTTCGAGATCACCCTTCAAAGTTGAAGACCACTATCAAATTGCTACCTTAGCCTCCACTCCAAGCCCTAGTTTTAGGTTTACTTCATCTCCATCTCTCTTCTTTTTAGGATCCACATCTATTTGCTCCTCTTGCACCTCCTTTTACTCGATTATGACCCCATCTATCTCTGCTTAGCCACTATTTGGTGCTTCCACCTCGGTAACAACACCTCCATCTTTTTTTTCCTTTGCTGTCACATCCTCCTTAGTGTCAACGATACACCTATCCTTCACTTCATTGTTCCCCTCATATTCCCCCTCCTCTATCATCTCTTCTTCATCTTCCTCATCTTCGACCCCTTCGTTCTCCTTTAGAAGTGGCTTCTCTTTCCTCAAAGGCTATTCATCAGCACCCACATCAGCCCTTGAAGGGCACCTGCATCTCTAGCTTCCTCACTCTCAAGCCATCTCAAGTCATCCAATCCCCTTAAAAACCTCTATCACACTCTCGAAGATATCATCATAGGAGATGCGATGATGCTATGGAAGGACAACAATGACACCGGTGCCAACCACTGGAAGCTACAACCATGGCCATGATAGTGGGGGGTTCGAAATTGCAAGTCCAAATATGATTCGTGTGGGCCAACAATCTCAACTAGGATTTCTCCCTGATTCAGTTGGCTACTAGGTGGTACCCCTATGCCACCACACAGAGTTCCCTGGCATGGTCCACCAGTTGGCGAGAAACCCATTCCTTCTCTCCCCTAACAAGTGTTATGGTCTTCTCAAGGCTAACATGTACTCCCTCTAGCTCATCTAGCTTAGTCTGACCCTCCCGACTTCATCGCCATCACCACCTACCCTGACATCACTGCCCGACTCGCTATCACCGCCATCCCTTGTATGGTTATAGATGCACAGGAGAAGAATAGATTTCAAAATTTTTAATTAATGAAATCTTATTCAACCAAAATCCTAGACCTAGGATCATTTCACTATAACAATTAATTAGGATAATATATAAAGGATTTAGAAGAATACTTGTAATGCTAAATCCTGATATTTCCTTAAATACATAAGTACATGCCCTCCAAATGTGATCCACATAAAAATCTTTCCAAGAATAGGACTCCTTCCAATAATCTTATTGATAAGTTCAAACCTATAGAACTTGGTTTGATCCTACCTGATTAAATCTACTCTTGACTTGGACTTGGACTTTCTTTATCTTGGAATTGGACTTCTAACCTCTCCTTTCCTAACTCTAATTTCTTATCAATTATCTTCCTAAATTCATCTTAAATAGGTAGACTTGCCTTAATACTAAGATTTGTCTTAATAAGAGAAGGAAGACAACTGGTTGGATAGATTGGAATGGCTTGAACCTTATCTGTTGACCCCATTTTATAGTAATAAGAGAAGTGTCAAATAGCTTAGTTATGTTGTTCTCAAAGCTACATAAATCAGTGTATCAAAAATTAAGAGTCTTATATAAGAAGGACTCTTAATTATGAGACATGTCGATTCAGCCTTCCCTGCACGTGCACCATCATGAAGAGAAACATTTCACATCCTTTTATAAATCCAAAAAATCATGATTTGCCAAGTGAATAGTCCTTTTAATCAGCTTTCAAATGGCTCAAATCTCATATTAAAAGACATTATATTCTACCCAAAATAGATAAAACATCCATATTTGATGGGGACATCAGATCAGACATAGACTTCAAGCTCTAAATTGTTCTCTAAGTCATGTGTTGGTCAATTTTGCTAAGTCTTGTAATAAAGTCCATCAATTGAGTCCTATAATAAGTTGAAGCAAGAAGTCTAATTGAGTACAGTGAATCCCTTGTCTCAACCTCATAAGTCCCTTGAGTCCTATTATTTGAGTCCATTTGTAAGTTAAATGAGTCCACTTGTCCAAGTTTAGTAAGTTTACTTAAGTCCTATAATTTTCAAGTACAAGAGAAAAGGATCCTTAGATCAAAAGTTTATCAAGCCTCACCCAAGAGCTGAAGACCTTGCAACTGCACCCTACTCAAACCACCCTGGATCTTTAATGCCACCCAAGCCCATGGAGCCTACATATTAGAAGATACCAGGCACCCCATGAAACCAGGTGCCCCAGCCCAAAAGCCCATCAAGAGTTGGCACCCCAGGCCCATTCATGATTGGCGCCCTACCTAGTCTAGCAAAGAATGGTGCCCTAGAGTGAGCCCACAAGCCCAGGCACCCCAAGAGAAGACCAGGTCAAAGGAGAATATTCTTTCCCAAGTCAATTAGGAAGTGTAGTTTTATTCAAATTTTGTAATCCTCTTCCTAATCAAACTTTGTAATCATTTTCCCGATCAAACTTTGTACTCCAATCCTAACAAGGAAAGGACCGGGGTGAGCCTATAAATACCCACCTCCTCCCCCTCTTGTAAAATAATCTCTTATTCATGAAATAAAACTCTGGTGAATTTTCTTGTGTAAGCTTGTGTTGTTCTTTGGAAATGTGTGTGTGAGACTTGAGTGCCCTAGCTTTACAAACCCTAGCCACCCCCTGCTAATCTCTCTCCTCCTTCTAAGCCAAGCTGTCCAGCCTTATTCTTCAAGCCAAGATGCCCTCCTTGCTGCCAAACTGCCCTTTTCCAAGACCAGGCATCCATCTTCTCAAGCAGGCAGCCAGCCTCTCCAACAGCCCTCTCTTCCCTCTTCCATTTTCTTCTAATTTTAAATTTTTCCCATTATCCTTGACACTAATCCCTGACATTTGCAGGATCCCTCCGGTACCACACCGCTTGGATGGCATTTTCCTTTCCTCTAAACGAAGATGATAAAAAGTCGATGGATTCATGAGAAAGTAACCGGTTCATCCAAGCACCGATCTGAGTGGAGTGATCTCTTCTACAGTAACTAGAAATCATTGCCTAGTATGTTAAACCTAATTTCCATCTCTCTTTTTTTGATTTCTTGAAGGTGAACATACTCCTAATAGGCCTTCTTAGACATAGGATCCTGGTTTTCTTTTCTTTTTGATTGATCTAGCATGTGGGTAGGATGCTAATTGATACAGGATAACCCTAACCTAATCTAGACTAGTTTTGAAAATTAAAACCATAAAAAAAATCCAAAAATATTTGCTTACGTTAATCTGATTTCCTTCATCTTCATCCCTTGCATATCATCCTGCATTATATTAGAATCCCATCCCTCATCAGTATTGTTTTGCATGATTATCTGCCACACGTGCCAGAGAGACATGAGTTCCATGCCATTTAAGGCAACACATACTTTAAAATATGTGTCCATGTAATAGAGGACTTATAGGACTACCACATGGGTCTAAAATATTGAGAAAACCCTTATCAAATAAAACTCCATGTCACACAAAACAATCAGCCTTATCCCTAGTACAAAACATGAAAGAGTCTAAGTCAACTTGGACTCAATAATTAGCACCATAAATTACAAAAAAACAATCAATAAAATAGATATAATTAGTGTCTAAGTTAGATGCTAATCCAGTTTAATTAATTACTCAATTGGGATAATAAATTTAATAAGATTTTAATCAAATCAAATCAATTAAAGAGCTGAGATTTATGCTACATGTGCTAGCATGTTGCTAGGCTATGCTAATTGGTTCCTTTGGTCCAACCAACCAACCAAATCTTGTTCTTGATTAATTTCTTTTTGTGTGTGATCCTATAGGTTTCACATCCAACTAGCAGTAGGTTTAAATATATATTTAATCTAATGATAAGAACTCATCCAATTGATTTAGCTTAAACCCATACAAACCCTAATTGTCAAATTAGGCCTTCTTTCTAATTAACTCATGAATTAATCATTTTAATTCTTGTAAACCTACAAGACATAATTGACATCTAAAAATATATCATGCCTACTCAAAAGATAAAGAATTTAATAGAAATTATGAAAATATCCTTTAGTGGAAAGTTACCATGTAATTTAATCATTCGATCATCATTTATCCTGAATAAACAATGGATATGGAAATTTATCAAATCCTAATACTTTATTTATTTAAACCTCAATATAACAATGAAGACTCGACCAATAATATATTAGAAACTAATTCTAATTTTATCCTACTTTGATCAAAGACTCCCTGAGTCACATATGATAAGATTACATGGAATAAATTTTTCTCTCGCTAGGAGTGATCGATTCTATGTTGATCTATGCACAACTTTCATGCACAATCTTCCATATCCATTAACATCCCATACATGACTCAATCATGAATAAATATAAACCAAAATATGGATTCATGTGTACAAGATTCCATGGTGATCTCAGGTCTACGGATTACTTACACAACTCTCATTAAGAGAACTATCTTTTGACAAGTAAAACTTTGTAAGATGTTCTTATGGAGGATTAATTTAGTGGACTCATTCTTAGATGGGCACACACATCCTTATATTAGTATCTCTATATAAGTGGTCATGAGACCAACCACCCTCTCCATCGAGTATATATTGGATGTGCCAGTCTTTCCGAAAATATCCATCCCTGACTTGGTGATCCTATGACTAGAAATGATTTACACTTGGGATTACAAGATTTTAGATCTCACTATTATAAACTCATCATAACCCTAAATCTATTGCCCTAATCTATAGGATTCATCATAGTCTTAAGACAAATAAAATAAGTCACATAGCAAATGATAAAACATAAATGCCTCTTTATTAATAAATTATTATATATGAGTTGAAAGAATTTATAGGAAAGCCCGTAACACAAAAGAAATATGATTAGCTTGCAGGTCACTATTCTTTCAATTTCTAACTTGCACTAAAGTCAATCATCCTTGTATTTAATCCCAGACAACCTAAATGATGATCAAACTACTATTGAGGAAGTGCTTTAGTGAATGGGTCTACTATGTTGTTCTTTGTATCTACTCGTTCTATAACCATATCTTGTCTTTCAATGATTTCACAAATGAGATGGAAGCACCTTAGGATGTGCTTGAACTTTTAATAAGACCTTGATTCCTTAGCTTGTGCAATAGCTCTAGTGGTATCACATAAAGTGACATCGGCTATTGTGTCATAGGAACTATATCCAATTCTATGATGAACTTCTTCATCTAGACAACTTTCTTAGCAGCTTCACTAATAGTAATATATTCTACCTTTAGTAATCAAGTCAGCTACTGTTTGCTGCTTTGTGCTTTTCCAACTCACTACACTACCATCTAAAGAAAATATATACCCTAATATGAATTTAGTATCATTTAGATCTAATTAAAAACTAAAGTTAGTATAGCCTTTTAGTTTTTAATCCGATCCTCTATATATAAGAAAAACATCTTTAGTTTTTTTTAGGTACTTTCAAATAATCCTCCCCTGAGTCAGCCTAAAATCTACTTGCTATCCCTAAAGCATAAGCAACATCAAGCTGGTATATAACATAGCATACATGATTGATCCTATGGCTAAAGCATAAAGAATCTTACTCATGCTTTCTCTCTCTTCAGGTATCTTAGGAGAGATCTTCTTAAAGAGATGTATGTGTTGACCATGGACAAGTAACCCCTTTTACTTTCCACCATTTTAAATCTTTTTAACACTAAGATAAGCTAAACATCCTCTTAGATCTATCTCTATAGATCTTTATATCCAATATATAGGATACTTCTTCCAAATCCTTTTTGAAAAACATTTTAGATAGCCAATCTTTGACTGATTGTAAAATTAGGATATCATTTTTGAAAATAAGTGTGTCATCAATATACAAGATTAAGAAAATAATTGCACTCCCACTTATGTATTTTTACACACATAGTTCATTCACATTTTTTTATGAAACTAAATTCTTTGATTGTTTCATCAAAGTAGATGTTTGAACCATTGAAGCTTGCTTTAATTCATAAATAGATTTCTTAAGCTTGCATACTTGATTTGGTCTCCCACTTGAGACAAATCTTTCTAGTTATGATATATAAACTTCTTCCTCAATTTGCCTATTGAGGAAGGCAACCTTTACATCTATTTGCTAGATTTTATATCATAAAATATAGCTATAGAAGCAAAATTTGAATAGACTTGAACATAGCTATTGGTAAAAAGTTTTATCATAGTCAATTCCATATCTTTGTTTGAAATCTTTTGCTACTAACCTCATCTTATAGGTTTCTACGGTAAGGAACTATTCCTAGGGGTGATACATACATTTTAAAACTTTTCTAAAAGCATGCAACAGTGGAAAGTGATAAAACCATTTTATCTCAAGATGTTAATCTAATTAACACATGCTCCTACCAGGATCTAGATTCATCTAAAGTAATGTAAATATGAAATCATGTATCCATAGTATGAAATAGTGAACTATTCATATAACCATACAATGATAGAGCAAAGAACAATATGTCTAACATATAATCTAGAAGTGTACCTGGACGACGATCACCAAGAAACCACCAACTAGAAGAAGAAGAGGCAGCAGTAGCTTCGAATGGTGCTACTCCTGGGTGAACAAGGGCCTTTGTAAAGTGATAATCACTGCCCAGCATAGTACTGCAATGAGGACCATAGAGCTCTGCCAGTAGCACAAGTGTGCTGCCACTATGGGTGGTTCACATAGTGTAGCGCAATTTCTTCTCCTTCCCTCGAGGTGCTAGCCTCTCCAGAAATGATGTTGGAAGCAAGGACTGCTTCTTCAACTCCTTGAAGAAGGATGGACTCTGTCTTCAACATCTTGAAGACCCAGTTGCTAAATCATAGCTGGAATAGGGACCCAAGACCTTTCTTAAATCGCTCTGTCCCTAACCTTCAATAGAAGGTAACACACAAGGTTCCCTCCCAAAATTCACTCAACTGTGAGATCCAATCTCTCATAGGTCCAAGAAGATCTCTTTTAAAGGAATGGAGAGGGTCTCAACCTCAAAATAGGTGGAATGTGAAATCAGATCTTTGAGCATGAACCATCACCTTCCTGAGCCCTGTTTTTATAACAGCAGCTCCCAAAACCATTAAGAGGGCTAATGAGAGATTAATGGGGAGTTATGAGTCTCTTGGGATTCCTGGGACTTCTGGAATTCAGCAACTGATTAGCAAAAAAACCAGAAACTCCTCTCATTAATGTCCATAATGATTGCAGCAATTAATGAAGTAGTTTCAATTTTTCCCAGAACCCGTCAGTCGAGTCGACTCAAGTACTCGAGTCGACTCGGATTATTTGAGTCGACTCATCCAAAATGAGCTAGCTCGACCAGTTTTGACAACTCTTATCAAACTAGTCTAGAACGATTCTTAATCGTTCGCATGCCAAAAAAGCAAGAAGAAACCCTCGATGTGTGTCTCCATAGATTCAAACACTAAACTGGTAGCACGGGAACATTTCTAGTACCAGCCAAAGTCACGACTAGCAATGACACCCAACATTCGGATAGGTTGAAGGTTACAGAGCAACATGAACCTGTCGAATATGGAGTATCAGTGAACTTATTCCTTGAACCTCCTAATGCTCTGGATGGCATAGGGTTATATTGCCTAACCCTAATCAATCCATCTCAATATATCTCAAACAAAGAATCCCTGTAACTCCTTACAAGGAATGCCCTAGCCAAGGTCTTTCTCAATTGAGGCATATTAAGCATTCAATCCAAATCATTTGGAGAGGTCAATCCTATCTCGATCCTACTACCACTATATAAGTACATGACTATACGCAGCAACCTTCCATCACCGGATTAGAAATCTAAATAGTCAGGCACCTAAGCACAGTGAGTTGCTTGCAAGCTACCATAGTGATCTCAGTTAGAGGAATAATTCATGTCCATATTCTAATGCCAGACTCCTCTTCAGCAAAAAGAGAATCCCACATGAGAGTCAAGCTTAGTGAAGTATCAAACACAATACCTGATGTCATACTAGCATCTCCATGCTACTTGATTAAGAAGACAACCAACAGATATGATATCAATGACCTACTCTCGATACACCATCATCCTAAAATAGCATATCCTTTGGTTGTAAACTAATTTATGAACTACATGATGCATCCTACATCGCATACAAGATAGCTCAAAGGACAACATCATACAAGAGTTAAATTAGGAAGATGACATGTGATGAACAACCAGAATAAACTTTTTATTCAATTCAATAATTCATATACATATACATGAGTCGCACAACCATCTACAACCTAGATGATTAGCTTTGAGATACAATTCCCAACAACTCCCACCAAGACTAAAGCCAATCAGAATAGAATCTAATTGCCATCTTCCATTTGCAGTCATCGAACTCTTGAATTCCAATAGCTTTAATGAGGGGTCGACCAAGTTCTCCTTACCATCGATCTTCAGAAGGTTAATGTCACCTCATTCAATAATCTCCCGAACAAGGTGATAGCGACACAGAATATGCTTGGTCCACTGATGTGACTTTGGCTCTTTGGCTTGAGCTATGGCTCCAATGCTGCACAATATACTGTAATAGGGCTATCCAAGGAAGGTGCCACTCCCTGCTTTCCTAGGAACTTCTGCAACCACACAGCCTCCTTTGCTATATCCGATGCTGCAATATATTTTGCCTCGCAAACAGAATCAACCACTATATGCTGCTTGGAACTTTTCCAGCAGACAGCTCCACCATTATACGTAAACACAAAACCAGACACACTTTTGCTTCTTTCTCTATCTGACTGAAAACTGGAGTCAGTGTACCCCAAAAGTTTTAAGTCAGAATTTTTATAAATAAGCCATTGGTTCTTAGTATTTCTTAAATATTTAAAGATGTTCTTAACAACTTTCCAATGAGCTTCACCTGGGTCAGACTGGTATCTGCTCACTACCCCTAATGAGTATGCCATTTCTAGTCTAGTACATAGCATAGCATACATAATAGAACCCACTACCGAAGTATATGGAATCATACTCATACGCTCTCTTTCCTCAGGAGTTGTCATAATCCTTCTTGGAAAGAGTAATTACATGACCTATCGGAAGATAGTCTCTTTTGGAATTCTTCATGCTGAACCGCTTCAGCACAGTATCTATGTATATAGACTAGGACAGTCCCAGAAGCCTCTTAGATCTATCTCTATCGATCTTTATACCCAGTATGAATGAGGCTTCATACCCTTCGGATTCTTTAGGATACCCAACAAAAAGACACTTATCAGACTTAGATCCTAGCTTATCCATCTCTCAATGTCTGACTAAGCTGGACACCCCCAAACCCGAAGATGAGAGAGAGTCGGCTTCCATCCAGTCCATATCTCATATGGTGTTCTATCAACGGACTTACTTGGAACCCTATTCAGAAGGTAGGACGCTAACTCTAGAGCAAATCCCTAAAATGATTTAGGTAGACTAGCTAAGCCCATCTGGATTGAACCATGTCCAACAGAGTTCGATTCCTCCTTTCAAACACACCATTTAACTAAGGTGTCCCTGGAGGGGTCCATTGAGAGAGCATACCATTCTTCTCAAGATAAGTTAGAAACTCACCGGAAAGATATTCACCATCTCGAACTGATCGAAGTGTTTTAATAAACTTCTCAATTTGTTTTTCAACTTCATTATGATAACGTTTGAACATTTAAAATGCATTAGATTTATGTCTCATGAGGTAGACATAATCGTATCTTGAAAGATCATCAATAAACGTAATGAAATAACTATATCCACCTCTTGCACTAATATTCATAGGTCCACATACATTAGTATGTAGTAGAATTAGAATATCACTGGCTCCTTCACCCTTTCTAGTAAAAGGTGACTTGGTCATTTTTCCAAGAAGACAAGACTCACAAGTTAGTAAAGATTCACTCTAAGTGAGATCTAGGAGACCTTCTCCGACCAACTTATTTATCCTGATCTTATTTATATGACCTAGTCTATAGTGCCAGAGATAAATATCACTAACCTTATCTAACCTAGGGCATTTATTAGCAGTATACAATACAATAACAGGCTATGACAGTACATATATGCTATTCTTCAATTATCCATTCATCACATTACAACCATTCAAAGTGATGTAGCAAATATCTTTCTTTATTGATAATTCATAACCATCATTGGCTAACAGGCCTATAGAAATGATATTCACCAAAAAAGAAGGACAAAAATGACATTCATTAAGAATGATAGTACAAGACTCGAAATACAAAGAAATAGTTCCTAATGCTAGAACTGGATTTTGACTTCCATTCCCAATGTTTAGAAACCTCTCACCGCTTTCGAATCTCATACTAACTTGAAGTCCCTGCAAAGAATTCTAAATGTGGTAAGGACTTTCGGTATCCAATACTCACTAGTAGTATCACAAATAGAGAAACTATAAGGATTTATCATATTAAATACCTTGGGCTGCAACACCTTGCTGCTTTCCCTTCCTTGGCCTATTCGGGTCTAGAGTTGCAAGGTAAGCAGAATAGTTCCACTACTAGTGACCCGGCTTCTTGTAGAAGAAGCACTCTGCCTTACTCTTATCAACCTTTACCCTCCTAGTCTCACCTGGCCTAGCACTAAGCACCTTCTTATTCTTTTTCTTCTTCTTCCCTTTCCCGAAGAGATGATGTCCTGCTCTAGAACCTCCCACCAGATTTACTAACCCCTTGTTGAGGTTGTGGTCTTTCTCATAAGTCTGCAGCAACCCTAACATCTCATGAAAGTTTATTGCAGGCCTATTCATTCTAAAATTATCAAGAAAGACCTGGTAGGAAGGGGGTTGAGAATTCAGAATTGCATACTTGCTGAGCTACTCATGCAAAGGACATCCGAGTTTGCCCAAATGCTCAAATAACTTGATCTTGTACATTACATGATCAGTCACCGAAGCTCCATCATACATACATGAGTTATAGATGGCAGAAGAGATCTGGTATCTCATTGTATCATCTGGAGTGCCAAAAGATTCCTTCAACTTTTAAAGAATCTTCTCTGGCTGGGCCTCCTCAAACTTGCGACTGAACTCATCATTCATCATAGCCAACATTATGCAATGCACTATGGTGTGGTCAGAGTTCTACTTCTAGTAATAATCCCTGACAGTGCCACGAGCATTGGGGGCTAGGATTTCAGGTGCTAGATCCATTATCAAACAGAGGATCCACTCATTCTCCAAGATAATCCTGAGTGTTTGATACCAGCTATCAAAGTTGGGTCCAGATAGTTTGTCATCATCTAATAATGACCGGAGTGACAAAGTGGTCGATTTTATCTAAAAAAGGAAAACAAGACCTATTAGTATATGAATTAAAAAAATCCTTAAGACATGGATTTTAGTCTAAAGATTTCTTCCACTATTTTATTCAGACTAGTAGCCTCTACACTCCAATTTGAAGAATAACTTTTATCCTTTAGCGAGTACTAGGATCCAATAGACTACATATGAGCCTGACTTTGGTTGGCCAACCCAAATGCATCTAAAGGTAGGTATAATACCAATTACTTTAAGCAATTCCTAGTATTCATTTTGCCCCAGGGATCCTCATAATCGGCCATTGGGCCTCCTATTAAAGGTCCTAGTTAAATCCAACCATTAACATGATCAAATTCAATGCTTCTAACTAACCCATGATCAAGTCCGACTTTGGCTGGCCCACCTGACCACGTGTTAAGATAGTCGCACTAAGCCATCATATGTTGAATGGCAATCCCACTCGCCTGAAGACCACCCGTTCTTTGGAACTGCCGATAATCAACCAACTTATGGACTCATTTCCAATCCAACTTAATGGGAGGCTAAGACTTAGGCTATCTCATAACTTAGTCTTTTTATGGACCTAATAATTTAGAGGATTTCAATTTTGTGATATTTGAGAGGAAGACATGGACCTTGATCAAGAAAACTCCGACCAAACAGAGAGGGTTTTTGGATCAATTTGGTCCATGGGCACCTATAAACCAGTTAAACTGATTAACCTTATTTAACATGGGTTAACTCAAATCTATAGATAGTCTAATTTGATATGATTCACTACATTAGCCAGGTAAGTAAGATCATGGGATGGGTTATACCAGGTATGCCTCTTGCCTTAGACACCAACCATGAGTTGGCCAGGTAAGAGTTAGCCACAAAAAACCTTGATCAAATTGTCAAACTTATCTTAGATAGTAAGTGGTTTACCATATTCAATCAGACTAACCTAAAGACCCGGGCTCACCACAAAGCCATGAATCAAGTCCATTTAGATGTATGGACTAATCTAACTAACTATTAGAGAGATCTATAGAGGAGAGACCTAATTCAACTTTTGATTAGTCTTTTTTCTATTTAATCCATTTATCTAAACCTAGGTCAACCCATTTAAGGATCCAATTCTAGCTAACCCAATCAAACCATGATTTATGAATCATGACTTAAGATTAGAATCATACCCTAAATATGAAAATTATACATCTTAATTCTCAATTAAGTATATCATACTTATTAAAATTTTTCAAAATGAAATGAAATAATTTCATAAAAATCTGAAGCTTAATATTAGTATTTCAAAATCAAGTCAGCTCTTCTAGAACACAGATTTATGGTCGAGTCGGCTCTTTTGCTCGACTCGGCTCTTTGAGTTAGCTCTTCTGCTCGAGTCGACTCTTCCAGAACATAAATTTCTAGTCGTGTCAACTCTTCTGCTCGAGTCAGCTCTTCCAAAACATAGAATTCTGGTCGACTCAGCGCTTTTGTGATAAAAAAGTGCCCTAAGAGCCAATCATTATGAGGGCCTTTTTGTAAACTTCCAGCTCATGTATGACATACTTTCATATTAATAAAGGCATTTGATTCATCATATACTGCCGTGTCATATTTTCTTATTGATTATGATGAACCCCATAAATTAGGGAAATGGAGTTAGGGTTATATGGAGTTCATAACAGTAAGACCTAATCCCTATAAACCCTAATCTAGAATGTTCCTAGTCGTTGGACCATCGATTCGGGAATCGATGAATCCGGAAAGACTAGCTTATCCTATGTATGCTTAGTTGATGAGGGTGGTTGATCTTGAAGGAAAACCTGGTGCAGCAGAAGCCTACTCTAGGCACGCAACACTAGGGAGTAGGTATTGCATAATTAAAATTTTTAAGCATGCAACGGAAAGTACCTACTTATGCATAGGATCTAACATATCATGATGCGCGTAACAAAATATATAGGCATGTATCAGCAAGTGCAACAATTATAAATCATATGATAACAACTAGATCTAGGCATGCAAGATAACCAAAATAAAATATACCTGATCGAAGAGGACTCACTCAGTATTCAGAATTAATCAGTGACAGGTTGAACTGCTTCAACAGCAATAAGATTGCAACAGCAAGAAGAGATCGATCGATCCAAACTCTCGAGGTGTCCACGTGTCCACCCTCTAGAGTATCCACGCACAGGGCTCTCGCTGATCCAACTCCCTAAAGGATGCTAGTCCTTCGAGAATCCAAAGATAGGTCACGGATAGGTGGAGCAAGGAATACAAACTAATCCTCACAGACGGTCTTCTCCAAGACTGCCCAAACTCCACCTAAAGCACACACAGGAAACAACAAACAAGGAAGGAATACAAAAGGATGTCGAACGAATTTCAGCATTCAAACTTTCATCCCATAGATCCATCTATTACTTCCCAAATAAACATGCTCTGTTTCTTCTCCTTCTCTCTCGCTCACACATCACAGGGCCTTCCATGTAGAACTTTTGATCATGGAAACCACAGGCTCTCACCGCATGGCCTACTGCTAAGATGAAAGACTGGTGGAGAGAATCCCATCACACGACTGCAACCCAAAAAAATCCCGTGAAGCCTTCAACTCCTATTTCTTCCTCTCTCCAAAACAACACGGCCTTGATACATTCCCTATTCTCCACCACAGATGCTTCTTTATCTCTTCTCTCTTGCACACCACAGGCTTCAACCAACAGGTTGTCTTTATAGGCAAAAAAATCAATCCATGAAGGCAAGGGAAAATGATGGAAGTGATGTGTGCGAGGAAACCGTGAGATCCAAAAGCAAATGGGAAAGGGCTCTTGATCAGTGGAGAAGATTTGTTTCTGATCTTACAAGTGCAAACGAACTTCACTTGATCAAAACCCATCCAGCAAAAAAAAAATCGTGAGCCAATCTGTGAGAGCCCATTCCACACGGTACAACAAAACGGGGACCGTGAGAGATGGGAATCACGTGCGGGAGAAGAACTGGGCTGAGAGGAGGAAAGGCATGCGGGACTTGGACGAACTCCTCATCCAATTCGGTGAAATAGGGGAGAAGCCACGGTGAACCATATTGCCGTGTAAACCAACAAGTGTTTAAACCGGTTCCATAAACCAAAACTGGTTTAATCAAAACCAAATAAATTAAACCCGTTCCAACAAATCAATTTCATAAACCGGTTCATTAAACCTTGGTTCGACCAAACCCATTGAGTAATAAAACTCGGTTCAGTCCTGGTCTACCAGGAATAATTCGTGGTTGACCCAAACCAATCCTGGTCCATCCAAATCAGACCAAGTGGACCAGAAAAACCCAATGTGTGCTCAAGAAGCCATTTGACCTTAATACCAAAATGATTCTGAATCAATTATCAGTTTCTGGATCAGGAAGAAATCCTCGATGGCATGTGACCTCATAGGCTCGAACCTAAATGGTAGCACTAGAACACTTTCAGTACCAGTACAAGATACCATCTAGCAATGGGTCCAGGCATCCGGATCGGTCGAAGATGCGAGAGTAATCTATCGAACCTCTGGCATGTGGTTACCGTATAATTCATCCCTTTGACCTTCAATGCTCAAGATGACCTAGGGTTAGACTGCCAACCCCAATTGAGTCAATCCGTAACATGTCTCAACCTCGCAAGTCTAATGACTCCTCACTAGGACTACCTTGGACAAGGATTTGCTAAATTGAGACACTACGAGACATTTAATCCAAACAATTTTGAAAGGTCAATTCCATCTTGGTCCACCACTACTCCACAAGTACTTGCCTGTACCTAGAAACCTTCTATCACCGGATTAGAAATCCAGATAGTCTGGCACCAAAGCACAGGGAGTTGCTTGCAAGCTACCATCATGACCTCAGGTCGGAAGGACATATATACCCATATCCAATCACGAGCAATCCTTTGGCAGAAAGGAGCTCCACGGAATCACGTTCAATGAGATGTCACACATCCCACTTGCAGATCACATCAGTGTCACCACACTCTTTTGGTTAAGAGGACAACCAAACGATGTGAACAACAACAACCTATACTTGATACATTGTCGTCCTGTACAATGTATCCTTTGGTTGTGAACCTTTTAAAGGACCACAAGATATATCCTCTCTATATCGAAGTCAGTGCAGTCCTAAGGACTTCATCACATAAATTGAGTTCATTACAGGAAATGAATGATGTGATGAGCTGCCAAAACAATATTTTATTAATTCGTATATAGATTATAATACTCAACACAATCGCCTACAACCTAGGCGATTAGCTTTGAGACACAATTTCTAACAACTCTCACTTGTATTAAAGCCAATCAAAACAGTATCTAATACCAATTTCTCTTTAT
Source organism: Areca catechu (assembly GCA_021397845.1). Classification (NCBI taxonomy): domain Eukaryota; kingdom Viridiplantae; phylum Streptophyta; class Magnoliopsida; order Arecales; family Arecaceae; genus Areca; species Areca catechu. Next base: position 41,432,670 of record CM038038.1, read on the forward strand.
TGAACTCTTTGATTTCTAGGGCTTTAGTGAACAAGTCGGTCTGATTTTCCTTTGCATCGATCTTCAAAACATTGATGTCACCTCGTTCCACGATCTCTCGCATGAGGTGATAGCACCGCAGAATATGCTTAGTGCGGTGATATGACTTTGGCTCCTTAGCTTGAGCAATGGCCCCTGTGCTGTCACAATACACAGGAACAGGACCATCTAGGGAAGGTGCCACCCTTAGCCCTCCATGGAATTTCGGCAACCACATGACTTTCTTTACCGCATCTGATGCTACAAAGTACTCTACTTCGCATACTGAATCTGTAACAGTTACCTACTAGGAACTCTTCCAGCAGATCGCTCCTCTATTCAGGATAAACACAAATCCTGACATACTCTTGCTGTCATCTCTGTTAGATTGAAAACTGGAGTCAATATACCCAACAAGTTTCAAGTCAAGTCTCCATAAATCAGCCATTGGTCCTTAGTATTTCTCAAGTACTTTAGGATGGTCTTAACCACCTTCCAATGTGCCTCACCTGGGTTAGACTGGTATCTGCTCACTACTCCTAGTGAGTATGCCATGTCTGTTCTAGTACATGTCATAGCATACATGATAGAGCCCACTGCCGAAGCAAAAGGAACTCTACTCATGCGCTCTCTTTTCTTAGGAGTTGTCACACAATCCTTCTTGGAAAGAGTAATTCCAAAATCTATCGGGAGATAGCCTTTCTTGAAATTTTCTATGCTGAACTGTTTCAGCATAGTATTAATGTACATAGACTGGGACAATCCCAGAAGCCTCTTAGATCTATCTCTATAGATCTTCATACCCAGTATGTAAGAAGCTTCAACCATGTCCTTCATGGAGAACTGAGATGACAACCAGACCTTTATTCCTTCAACGCTACGATGTCATTCCTGATTAAGAGAATGTCATCAACATACAGTACCAAGAATACAATCACAGAACTATTAACCCACTTATAGATGCAGGGTTCCTCTCCGTTCCTAACGAAGCCATACGATTTGATACACCTATCAAAATGCATGTTCCAACTTCGAGATGCTTGATTGGGTCCATAAATGGACCTCTGCAATTTGCACATTTTTGACTCATCTGTAGATGTGAACCCTTCAAGCTATATCATATACACCTCCTCATCCAGCTCTCAATTCAAGAAAGTGGTTTGGACATCCATCTGCTAGATCTTATAGTCAAAATTTGCTGCCAAAGCAAGCATGATCTGAATAGACTTGAGCATTGCCACAGGGAAGAATGTCTTGTCATAATCGATACCATATCGCTGACGATACCTCTTGGCAACCAGACAGCCTTTATAGGTCTCCACCTTCCCATCTACGAATCCACTTACACTCGATGGGTTTTATCCCTTCAGGTGGATCAACCAATGTCCATACATTGTTGATCTCCATGGACTCTAGTTCGGATCGCATGAATCCAAGCCATGCCTTAGAGTCAGATCTCTGAAGTGCATCCATATAGGTGATCGGATCCTCATCATTCTCGTCGAGCTCAATGGGATCACCGTCCCGAACCAAAAAACTATAGTATCTGTCCGGCTGATGCAGGCTCTTCCATTGGTTGAACTTCACCATGTTCAATCTTAGAGGCTACAGTTCCTTCTCCAAGGAACTCCTTTTCCAAAAAAGATACCCCTAAGAGCAATGAAGACTTTCTGTTCGTCCTCCAAGTAGAAGAAATACCCTTTTGTTTCCTTAGGGTACCCAATAAACAGGCATCGATCAGACCTAGGACCAAGTTTATCTGAGTCTAAATGCTTTACATAAGCCGGACAACCCCAGACCCGGAGGTGTGAAATTGAGGGCTTATGTCCAGTCCATAGCTTATATAGAGTGGAGTAAAGACTTACTCGAAACTTCATTTAGCAAGTAACAAGCTGTCTCAAGCGCATATCCCTAGAAGGATAGTGGCAGAGTAACTAAGCCCATCATGGATCGAACCATTCCAACAGAGTTCGATTCCTCCTTTCGGACACACTATTCAATTGAGGTTTTTCTGGAGGAGTCCACTAAGAGAGAATCCCATTCTCCTCAAGATATGTCATGAACTCACCGGATAGGTATTCACCACCTCGATCAGATCGAAGGGTTTTAATACTCTTTCTAGTTTGTTTCTTCACTTCATTATGATATCGTTTGAACATTTCAAATGACTCAGATTTATGTCTCATCAAAAAGACACACCTGGAAAGGTCGTCTGTACATGTAATGAAATATCTATATCCACCTCTGGCACTAACTTTCATAGGTCCGCATATATCAATATGTATGAGACTCAGAAGTTTTGTAGCTCATTCATCTTTTCCAGTAAAAGGTGACTTGGTCATTTTACCAAGCAAACAGGATTCACTAGTGGGCAGTGAGTCAAAATCACAGACCTCGAGGAGACCATCTCCTCGCAACTTATTTATCCTATTCTGGTTAACATGACCTAGCCTATAGTGCCATAGATACAAATCACTGACATTTTCCATCTTGGGCTGTTCGGGTCTTTGGACGCCTAATAAAGAGGACAGTTACTCTTCCAGTGTCCTTGCTTCTTACAATAGAAGCACTCTGCACTAGCTAGATCAGCTTTCACTTTCTTGGTCTAACTTGGGCCAGGAGCACTTTGCACTTTCTATCCCTTACCTTTCTTCTTCCCTTTCTGAAAGGGACGATGACATCTAGAATCTCCCACTAAATTCACCACCCCTTATTCAGTTGGTGGTCCTTTTTGTAAGTCCGCAACAACCCCAACAAAACATGGTAATTGACTGCAGGTTATTCATTCTATAATGATCGAGAGGGTTAAGATAGGAGGAGACTAGAGAATTCAGAATCGTATCCTTTCTGAATTGCTCATGCAAGGGACATCCGAGCTTGTCCAATCGTTCGATCATCTCGATCATGTATAATACATGATTAGTAACCGAACCGTCGTTTCGCATTTTGACATTGTAGATGGCATAAGATACTCTGTACCACTCTACATCATCTGGCATGCTGAAAGATTTCTTCATCTTTTAAAGGATCTCATCTAGTTGGGCCTCCTCGAATTTATGACTGAACTCGTTGTTCATCGCCGCCAACATTATGCATCGGACAATAGTCCAATCAGAAACCCACTTCAAATAAGTATCCTGACCGAACTCCGAGCATTGGCATAAGAGATTTTGGGTACTGGATATGTTATCATATAAAGGATCTGCTCATGCTCTAGGACAATCCTTAATCTTCGATACCAACTATTGAAATTAGGACCCTTTAACTTCTCACTACCGAGAAGTGACAGGAGCGAAAGGTTTGAAGACATCTGAAAGAAAAATCTAGACCTAATCAGTATATGAATTAATCTATTAAACCAAAAGACTTGGACTTTAGTCTAAAGGTCCCTCCCATTAATTTTTTAGATTGGGAGCCTCTAACTCCAATCCGTGAAATCAACATTTCATAGTGGGTACTGAAATCCAATAGACCACGTATGAGCCCAACTATGGTCAGCTCACCCATACGCACCTAAAGGTAGGTTCTCTAACCAATTGCTTCCCCAAATAACTTCTAGTAATCGATTTTGCCTCACAGAACCCCCAATCAGCCTAGGGGCCTCCTACTGCGGGTCTCTAATTAGGTCCAACCATCAATATGACGAATCCAATGCTTCCAGCTAATGAATGACCAAGCCCGACTATGGCCAGCCCACTTGATGACCGTTAAGAAGGTTACACTTAACCATCATCTATGAGAGAGTAATTCCAGTAACTGGATGCACACCAGTTCTATGGAACTACCGATGTACACCAAGCTAAAGGACTCATTACTAACTCACTTATTGGGAGGCTAAGATACCATCAATTCATTGACTTAGTCTTTTTCAGAACCAAATAATTTTAGAGGACTTTAATTAAATTGTGAAAGAAGAATAGATAGAAGAACATGGATCAATCTCCCACTGATCAAAATAATTCTAAGGAGGGTTGAATTAAATTCAACAAATTGGTCCATGGGCACCTTAAGATCAGTCAAGCTGATCAACTTGGACGACATGGGTTAACTCGAATCAATAAGCTTTTCTAATCAATTCTGGTTGACCAGATTGGCCAGGTAGGTGAGATCATGGGTGAGTAATCGCCATTAACCATCTTTCCTAGAAACCAACCAAGTTGGCCAGAAAAGAGGTAGCCTCATGCAACCATGATCAGAAATGCCAAACCTACCTAGACACCAATCGATTAACAAGACTCAATTAGACCAGCCTAAGGACTCGGGCTTTCCATAGAGCCACTAATTTGATCCATTTAGAAGAATGGACTAACCCATCTAACTATTAGATAGATGCTAAAGAAAAAGACCTTAATCAACATTTGATTAGTTCTCTTAAGTCCAATTCAACTAACCTTAGGTCTAACCCAATTAATGGACCCAATCAGACAGCTAACCTAATTAACCCGGATGGCTTATTCAAATGACATTAGGTTTCATAAACCCTAATTAGTCTTGTCATTTTGATTAATCTTTCAATTCATAATTGTTAGATTATAAGCCATCTTTTAATTAAAACATTTTTTAATAAATTCATGTAAAACTCTTTTTACATGTTTCACGCATCATATCTAGTTTCATCATATCAATTATAATATTGCAAGCCTTAAACATTTTAGACATGCCAATGTACATGAATCAGGATTAAAACACTTTTAAAACCATTGGTTTCCTTTAAGGATCCTTCTTAAAAGGCCAATATAGATGAACCTCCTCATGCCGTAGAAACTCAGGGGTTTTAAACCATGATTTTTTACGGACACACGACCATGTTGAAGGTCTCAACTAGATTCCTAAAAGTAATCCCTAACACATGCAATCATGATATGCTACACAGGAACCTGTGGCTCTGATACCACTGAAGAAAAACCTGGTGCAGCAAAAGCCTACCTTAGGCTTGCAACACTAGGGAGCAGGTATTGCATAATTAAAATTTTTAAGCATGGAGCGGAAAGTACCTACTCATGCATAGGATCTAACATATCATGATGCATGTAACAAAATTTATAGGCATGTATAGGCAAGTGCAATAATTATAAATCATATGATAACAACTAGATCTAGGCATGCAAGATAACTAAAATAAAATATACCTGATCAAAGAGGACTCACTCAGTCTTCAGAATTAATCAACGACCGGTTGAACTACATCAATAGCAAATAAGATCTACAACAGCAAGAAGAGATCGATCAATCCAAACTCTCGAGGTGTCCACGTGTCCACCCTCTAGAGTATCCACGTGCAGGGCTCTCGCTGATCCAACTCCCGGAAGGATGCTAGTCCTTCGAGAATCCAATGACAGGTCAGAGATAGGTGGAGCAGGGAATACAAACTAATCCTCATGAATGATCTTCTCCAAGACTGCCCAAACTCCACCTAAAGCACACACAGGAAACAACAAAAGGGGAAGGAATACAAAAGGATGCTGAACGAATTTCAGCATTCAAACTTTCATCCCATAAATCAATCTATTACTTCTCAAATAAACATGCTCTGTTCTTCTCCTTCTCTCTCTCTCGCATCACACATCCTTCCACCCAGAACTTTTGATCATGGAAACTGTAGGCTCTCACCGCATGGCCTACTACTAATATGAAAGACCGGTGGAGAGAATCCCATCACACGACTGCAAACCAGAAAAATCCCGTGAAGCCTTCAACTCCTATTTCTTCCTCTCTCCAAAACCACACGGCCTTGATACATTCCCTATTCTCCACCACAGATGCTTCTTTATCTCTTCTCTCTTGCACACCATAGGCTTCAACCAACAGGTTGTATTTATAGGCAGAAAAATCAATCCATGAAGGCAAGGGAAAACGATGGAAGTGACATGTGCAAGGAAACCGTGAGATCCAAAACCAAATGGGAAAGGGATCTTGATCGGTGGAGAAGATTTGTTTCTGATCTTCCAAGTGCAAACGAACTTCACTTGATCAAAACCCATCCAGCGAAAAAAAATTGTGAGCCAATCTATGAGAGCCCATTCCACACGGTACAACAAAACAGGGACCGTGAGAGATGGGAATCACGTGCGGGAGAAGAACTGGGCTGAGAGGAGGAAAGGCATGCGGGACTTGGACGAACTCCTCATCCAATTCGGTGAAACAGAGGAGAAGCCATGGTGAACCATATTGCCGTGTAAACCAACAAGTGTTTAAACCGGTTCCATAACCAAAACTGGTTTAATAAAAACCAAATAAATTAAACCTATTCCAACAAACCAATTTCAAAAACTGGTTCATTAGACCTCGATCCGACCAAACCCAATGAGTAATAAAACTTGGTTCAGTCCTGGTCTACAAGGAACAATTCCTGGTTGACCCAAACCAATCCTAGTCAATCCAAATCCGACCAAGTGGACCCGAAAAATCCAATATGTGCTCAAGAAGCCATTTGACCTTAATACCAAAATGATTCTCAATCATTGATCTGTTCCTGTATCAGGAAGAAATCCTCGATAGCGTGTGATCTCATAGGCTCGAACCTAAATGGTAGCACTTGAACACTTCCAATACCAGCACAAGATACCATCTAGCAATGGGTCCCGACGTCTGGATAGGCCAAAGATGCGAGAGCAATCTATCGAACCTCTGGCATATGATTACCGTATAATTCATCCCTTTGACCTTCAATGATCAAGATGACCTAGGGTTAGACTACCAACCCAAACTTTGTCAATGCATAACTTGTCTTAACCTCACAAGTCCAGTGACTCCTCATTAGGACTACCATGGCCAAGGATTTGCTAAATTGAGACACTGTGAGATATTTAATCCAAATAATTTGGATAGGTCAATTCCATCTTGGTCCACCACTACTCCATAAGTACTTGCCTGTACCCAGAAACCTTCCATCACTAGATTAGAAATCTGAGTAGTCCAGTACCAAAGCATAGGAAGTTGCTTGCAAGCTACCATCGTGACCTCAGGTCGGAGGGACACATATACCCATATCCAATTATGAGCAATCCTTTGGCAGAAAGGAGCTCCACGGAGTCACGTTCAATGAGATGTCACACATCCCACTTGTAGATCACATCAGTGTCACCACACTCCTTTGGTTTAGAGGACAACCAAACGATTTGAACCACAACAACCTACACTTGATACATTGCCATCCTGTATAATGTATCCTTTGGTTGTGAACCTTTTAAAGGACCACTCGATATATCCTCTCTATATCAAAGTCAGTGCAGTCCTAAGAACTTTATCACATAAATTTAGTTCATTACAAGAAATGAATGATGTGATGAGCTACCAAAATAATATTTTATTAATTCATTTACAGATTATAATACTCAACACAAACACCTACAACTTAGGCAATTGGCTTTGGGACATAATTCCCAACAGATCTCAAACCACTTGTGTAGATACACTAATACAAGGATAAGGGTACTCATCAGGGTATGAGTACACTGGACTGATCCGCACCGAGACTATCTTATGGAAGTCTTACTACTTATCAAAAGATAGATCCCAGAGTAGAAGTTGTGCATGTGATCTTTAGACCTGAGGTCACCATGGTTCCTTGTGCACACTAAGCCATATTTTGGTTCATACTCATTCATGCCATTACGGCATGTATGAGGTGTTCTAGGTATGGTGGAAGGTGTATGAAGGATGTGAGTGGACCAACAAGGAATTGATCATTCCTAGTAAGAGGAATTGTTATCCCATGCAATCTCTTTGAAGAAAGACTCACGAAGCCTTTGATCAAAGCAAGATGAGATTAGTGGAATTTAATCAGTCATCAGTTGAGTCCTCATGATTGAGCTGAGATTCAATATGATTAAGTGTTAGGGTTTGACATATATCCATACCTATCACTTAATCAGGATAATGGGAGATCGAAAGATTGAATTGCACGGTAACTTACTACTTAAGGGTATTTTGGTTTTTTCTATCAAATTCTTCATCTTCTGGGTAGGCATAACATGTTGCTAGACATCAATCTTGTCTTGTAGGTTTTCATGAACCAATTAGTTTGGTTTCATGAGTCAATTCGATGTGTGATTCGAATTGGACAATTAGGTAAGCCAATTTGACCTAATTAGATCAATCGGGTTCAATCAGATCGAATCGGCTCAAACCTAAACCTACTACTGGCTAGATGTGGAATCCAATAGGTCACACACAATAGAGACTTGGCCAAGGAAGTCATTCATGATTTAATTAGGGTCATAGGATCCTAATTGGTTAGCCAGATTTCATACTAGCATATATAGGCTAACCTAATTCCTAACCCAATTGGATTGGGTTCGGTTGCTTGCTAATTAGGGTAACCTAATTATGAAAAACCTAAATTAGGTTGAGTCCTAAGTGGGGCTAGCCAAATCAGAGCTTGATCTGATTTTTATTTGGATTTTTGGGCATGTTAGGCACCATATACGAAGAGTCCCAATGGTATGGGACTCTTGGTACCTAAATGACACCTTAACTTCAAAAAGGCATAGAAGGAGCTACAGACCTCTGATCTGAAAATAAAAGATATTGTTAGAAAGCTTATTTGATGCCCTTTCTAATGACACATATATTACATAAATTTGACCAAGTCAATTTGATGCTTTGGGTGGACTAAATGGAAAGGGAAACACTATTGGTGCCCTTTGGCGCACCCGGGAGAAAGTATGGCCCGTAGATGGACTGAGAGTCCTTCTGCAGATGAGACTCTGGGAGCTTCATCAGAAAGGTTCCTATTAGCTCAATCCCCACACCTTAATAAGTCAAAAGACCAGTTTAAAGTTTGAATGGGACCGTTTGAAGAGGAGTGAAAAGGCTTGAAGAGTTTCAGAGACAGAAGGACTCTGCCCTCTGTTATGCACGTGTTGGGGATTCCGGTGCAGCGCAGCGGAAGTGTAATTTCAAAAATGATGAAATTGGCACCAAAATCCCTTAGCCAAGATCTCCTTATTCAGAATTAAAACATACAAACTAACATTGTTAGAATTAGGGCACCAACCTTTTAACGCTAAGTCCAATTTTGATGTAGAATCAGAACTTGGTGTTGAATGCTTCTTTTGATTTCACCAGGCGTCCAAATGTCCACCCTCCAATGGTGATCCACAAGATGATTGATCAAGATGCAAGCTTCTTCAAAATTCCTTCACTTGAATTCTTATCCTAGAACTCAAGAGGACTATGGCTTTAAAACTGCAGGGTAGGGGCTCCTTACTTCCTTTCTTTCTTCTTCCTCTCCCTTTCTTAAGACCTTGTCTTAAGAATAAAACTCTTGTCTTGAAGGAGGAGATGGATTTAAGACACTAATGTCTTAAAGTAAAGGAAATAGTTACAGAGTAGGAGTTCCTTTCTTTTACCGATCAAGAGATTCTTCCTATCTCTTGTTTTGGACTTGAGTTTCAACAGAGAAGAGAACTCTGTAAAAGAGAAACTCTCTGTGTCCTAAACAAGCTAAGGAGGAATCAGTTTTCTGGAAAGAAAAGACAATAAATAAACTCTGACATTCATTAGTTTAAACACCCGAGACCTCTGTTGTTTAAATAGATCACAGAGAGATGTCTTCTCAAAAGAACACAACTCTCCGTAAACCCCATTCCACTTTGTCTCACGCACCTTCCCTATTTCTCACGCCCTATCCTCCCATCTCATGGCCTTCCAGAATAAATCCCATGGCTTTTCTTAAAGGAAAAACCGCGGTGTTTTAAAAGGAAGGAAGTCGCGACTTTTCATCTCCGAAGAGATGTTATTTTGCACGCCCGAGAAGAGTTAGCGCATTCCTTCTTTCTCAAAATCCCATCAGCCATTGGATTCTCATCCAAGGGGGGAGAGATGGTGCGCTAATTGCTTAAGAAGGAGGCCGCCCCAAATAAAATCATCGGAGTAATATTTGGGGCGTGCCAAGAGTCCATGCGCCATGGACTCTTTCAAATGGCGCGCCAAGAGTCCATATGCGCATGGACTCTTGGCATTTGGCATGGAAAAATAAAGGGGGCAGGTGGGGAGGCTAGCCAAGCTACATGGCTAGCCAATAGGGTTAGCCATATTCCTATTTTCTCAATTAGGGTCTAATTAGGTCCAATTAGAACCTAATTTGAACCAATCCGGAACCCTAATTCGAATCCGATCCGAATAGAAGCTAGGGTTTGCAACATCTGCTAGAGTGTTATCTTGCAAAGATGATTTAATTCCAAATTAAACTCTTGATCAATCATCTTAAGTGTGTGACCCATTGGGTTCCACATCTAGCCAGCAGTGGGTTCGAATACAAGTTGACCTAATCGATTAGAACTCTTTCTAATCGATTTAGGTCAAACCGGGCTTACCCGATTCGATCAATTAGGATTCTTCCTAACATGTGATTTTTGAACTTGATCAACCCACAAGACAAGATTGACATCTAGCAACGTGTCATGTCTACCCGGAAGATATGGAAATTCTGGTGAAATACCAAATTTACCCTTCAGTAGAGAGTTACCGTACAATTAAATCTTTCGATCAGCCTGCACCCAAAATATAACTATGGATATGGATATATATCAAATCCAATATTATATTTATTTCTAGCTCAATCTTATAATGATGATTCGATTATCTTGATATTAGAAACTATCTCTAATATCTTCACTTTGATCAAAGATTCTCTGAATCATCATGCGATTGTTGACTAGCTGGATGCAATCTCCTCTTACTAAGAGTGATCGATTACTTGTTGACCTACTCATTACCTTCATATCCAATTCACCATTCCCAGTATCAATCCTGTGCATGTCTCAGTGTCATGATTAGGATTGAACCAAAGAATGGGTTCATGTACATAAGGTACTTATGGCAGTCTCAGGTCAAAAGATTACTTGTACCACTCTCACTATGAGAACCTTCTATTGACAATGTAGCTAAGACTCCACTAGATGTTCTCAAGTTGGATCATATCAGTGAACTCATTCTCCAATGAGCACCCACATCCCAGTATTAGTGTCATACACAAGTGACTGTGAGAGCAGTCACCCTTTCCAGTATACCCGGGATGTGCTAGTCTTATCGGAAAAACCCTGATCCCCTACTCAGGGTTCCATTGACTAGGAATACTTTAGATTAAGGTTTTAAGATTTTAGGTCTCACTGGTATGATCTCATCATAACCCTAAAATCATAGTCCTAATCTATGGGGTTCATCATATAATATAAACACAGCGTATGATGAAAAATAATGCCTTTATTTAGAAAATTATCAATTACAATGGTTTGGGAGATACAACATAGATTGGCTTGTAGGGCATATCCCTTTCAATCTCCCACTTGCACTAAAGCCAATCGCCTTTGAATCTTAATCCCATACATTCGAGGTGGCGATCAAAATCTCGCTGTGGTAGAGCCTTAGTGAACGGGTCTGCTACATTGTTCTTTGTATCAACTCTATCTATGTAGACATCTTGTCTCTCTACTATTTCTCGGACAAGATGGAAGTGTCTCAGAATGTGCTTGGACTTATGATGAGCTCTTGGTTCCTTAGCTTGAGCAACAGCCCCAGTGTTGTCACAGTAAAGTGGCACTGGGTTTTCAATTTGAGGAACAACACCCAACTCTGTGATGAACTTCTTCATCCAGACTGCTTCCTTGGTACTCTTCCAACTCACAGCTATGTATTCTGCCTCTGTGGTTGAGTCAGCTACAGTCTGTTGCTTGGTACTCTTCCAACTCACTACTCCACCATTTAGGATAAAAACATATCCCGAAATGGATTTGCTATCATCAGGGTCTGATTGAAAACTAGAATCAGAATAAGCTTCTAGTTTAAGATCAGAACCACCATAAACCAGAAAAATATCCTTAGTCCTTCTTAGGTACTTAAGAATATTTTTAACTGCTTTCCAATGATCCTCTCCTGGATCAGCCTGAAACCTACTGACAATGCCTAAAGCATATGCCACATCAGGCCTGGTACATAACATGGCATACATTATGGACCCTATTGCCGAAGCATAGGGTATAGAATTCATTCTATTTCTTTCTTCAGGTGTCTTAGGAGACATCCTTTTAGAAAGATGTTTGCCTTGACTCATAGGAAGATAACCTCTTTTACTTCCTTCCATGCTGAATCTTTTCAGTACTAAGTCAATGTACCTAGATTGGGATAAACCTAGCATCCTCTTAGATCTATCTCTATAGATCTTAATACCTAGTATATAGGATGCTTCTCCCAAATCTTTCATGGAAAACTGGTTTGATAGCCAAACCTTGACTGATTGCAACATTGGGATATCATTCCCAATGAGGAGTATGTCATCTACATACAGAACTAAGAAGACTATGGCACTCCCACTAGTCTTCTTATAAATACAGGGTTCATCCACATTTTTGATAAAACCAAACCTTTTAATAGTTTCATCAAAGCGGATGTTCCAACTCCTGGAAGCTTGCTTTAATCCATAAATGGATTTCTTTAGCTTGCATACTTGATTAGGTTTATTCTTTGAAATAAAACCTTCTGGCTGTGACATGTAGACTTCTTCCTCAAGGAAACCATTGAGGAATGCAGTCTTTACATCCATCTGCCATATCTCATAATCTTGGTATGCTGCTATAGCAAGTAAAATCCGAATTGATTTCAGCATGGCAACAGGTGAAAATGTTTCATCATAATCAATTCCCTGTTTTTGTCTAAAATTTTTAGCCACTAATCTGGCTTTATAGGTTTCAACTTGGCCATCAGCCCCAATCTTTTTCTTATAGATCCATTTACACCCAATAGGATTAACACCCTCTGGTGCATCAACCAAAGACCATACTTGGTTTACATACATAGAGTCTACTTCGGATTCCATGGCTTCTTGCCATTTATCTGAGTCAGTACTCAAGATAGCTTCCGTATAGGTCAGAGGTTCATCATTTTGAATGACTTGAGCTTCATTATTTTCAATAATGAACCCATACCTCTCAGGTGCCCGTGGCACTCTGTCAGACCTACGAGGAGGAGTTTTGTGTTCTGGTTCTGTCCTAACTATATGTTCTAATGGTTGAGAATTGTCTATCTATATTTCTTGTACTTCTCCAAGTTCAATAGCTCTACCATTGCCCTTTTCTAAAATGAACTCTTTTTCTAGAAAAGTGGCATGCCTGCTGACAAAAATCATTTGTTCAATAGGATGGTAGAATAGATATCCTCTACCTTCTTTAGGATATCCTACAAATAGACATTTATCCGCTCTAGGTTCCAACTTATGTCCAAGATTTCTTTTAACATAAGCTGGACATCCCCATACCTTAAAATATTTAAGATATGGTTTCTTTCCACTCCAAATTTCATATGGAGTACTAACAACGGATTTAGAAGGTACCTTGTTGTTGACTTTGGCTCCTTAGTTTTGATGATTAACAAAGGTTGAGTATATGTTTGGACTAATCTTTCATCTCAAGATAAAGTTTCAGGACTTAGATTATTCAAAAAGAGTATCAAGAGTACAATGATGAAACTAAGTTTGCCTGATTTGGAAAAGAGCTCTTCTACCTTGGACAAGATCAAATTTCTCATATTGGACCTTCCTGTTAAGAAATAATCAACAAAAGAAACAAAGGCTTAGAGAAACTCAAGCATGGCACGCACATCTCTAAGAGTTTCAGAAAATTTCAGATCAGAGGTCGACCACCAGAGGTCGACACCTTGTCAAAGGTCGACCACCAGAGGTCGACACCTTGTCAAAGGTCGACCACCAGAGGTCGACTCATGAAGAGAAGAAAAGTTCAGCATGGCCGGCATGGCAAAATCTCAGTGGCACGCTCCAGAGGTCGACCACCAGAGGTCAACACCTGTCCAGAGGTCGACACCAGAGGTCGACTCATAGCCTGAGAATTCAAAATGGGCAGAACTATTGTTTTCTGGATTTTTGCCTAAAACAAACTGGAGGTCGACTCATGAGGTCAACACTTGATCCAGAGGTCGACTCATGAGGTCGACTCATGGCATAACGGCTAGTTTTTCTGAACTTTTGATTTGATTTCTAACGGCCATAAACGGCCATATTTTTGATTCTAACGGTCTTGTGGAGTTGTTTCAGCTTGAATGAGGTATTTAACCTCCACCAAACTTCAAAAAAGACAAGGAGACAAAGTGAAAAAGTTTAGAGTCAAAGTACAAAGCCTTCAATCAATTCCAAGCCAAAAGAGTGAGAAAACCAAGAGATTCCTTTGCCAAAAGCTTTCCATCTTTGAGAAATCCAACTTTCAAGGATTTGGCATTTAGTGAGGTCCAAAGATTCCAAGGGAAAAGGCTTGAAGAGTCTCCATCAAGAGCTACAACGAATTTCTTATTGCTCAAAAGGAGTTTGTCTAGTTTTATTAATTGTATTCATATTCTTTTGTCTTTAGCTAGTTTCAAGGGAATTTGAAACTAGTGTGAGGTTTGTTGGTGAGCCAATTGATAAAACCAACTAGGGTTGCTAGTAAGCCCGAAGCCAAAACAAGTGAGTGAGGTTTGTTGGTGAGCTAATTGATAAAACCAACTAGGGTTGCTTGTAAGCCCGAAGCCAAAACAAGTGTGTAAGGTTTTGACTTGTGAGCCTGGTAAAACAAGTCGGCTGTAATCTAAAGATTATAGTGAAAATTCCCAAGTGGAGCTTGGGGAGTGGATGTAGGTGCTAGGTGCACCGAACCGCTATACTTCTTGTGTGTTTGCATTGCTTTTCTTTTTGCTCTTTAATTGTTGATTTATTTCATTGCTTCCGTTGCACAATTATTTGAGCACTATCACTCTTCACCTTAAAACTTGACAGCACATATATTGCTTTAATTTTTTAAATACCCAATTCACCCCCCCTCTTGGGCACCATATCTGGGCAACAAGTGGTATCAGAGCGCCGGTACTCTCTTGTAGGTCCAACGATCTTGAGTTAAAGATCATGGCCGCCCCAATTGGAATGGGTATAGTTGAAGGACAAGCATCAAATCACCCTCCTTTCTTTAATGGCACAAACTACACATACTGGAAAACTCGTATACGTATTTATTTACAAGCTGTAGATTATCATATATGGAGAATAATTACTAAAGGGCCTCATCAGCCCACTCACTTGGTTAATGGCATTATCACCCCAAAATCTGAAGAAGAATGGGATGACAATGACATCAAACAAGCTGAGTTAAATGCTAAGGCGATGAATTTGCTATTCTGTGCACTTGACCCTAGTGAATTCAACAGAATATCAAATTGTATTTCCGCCAAAGAAATTTGGGATACACTTGAGGTTACCCATGAGGGTACACACCAAGTGAAGACCACAAAGGTGAACATGCTCATTCATACGTATGAGATGTTCAGGATGGAACCAACTGAAAGTATAAGTGAAATGTATACTAGATTTACCAATATAGTAAATGGTATGAGGAGTTTGGGAAAAATTATATCTAATGGTGAACTGGTTAACAAACTTCTCAGGTCTCTTCCGGCTTCATGGGATGCGAAAGTAACAGCTATAGAAGAAGCCAAGGATGTCAATACTCTACCTCTCGAGCAGCTTCTTGGATCACTGATGACCTACGAGCTTTCACTAAAGCAGAAGACAGTGGACAATGACAAGAAAAAGAAAGTCATAGCCTTCAAGTCCACCACAAAAGAAGAGTCAAGTGATGAATCAGAAGAAGAAGCTGATGATGATGAGACAGCCCTCATTACAAGAAAATTCAAAAGATTCATGAGAAAGAAGAAGGGCTTCTACAAGAAAAGGCCACAAAAAGGTGATCACAATAAGGAAAAAGAGAAAGAGAAAGAAAGGGATCCACCCATCTGCTTCGAGTGCAAGAATCCTGGACATTACAAAACGGATTGCCCTTTGCTTAAAAAGAGTCGAAGGATGTTGAGAAAGAAAGCCATGATGGCTACCTGGAGTGAGAGTGAGGACTCTAGCAGTGATGAAGAGCAGCAGGTAGTCGCTAACTTATGTTTCATGGCCAATGAAGATAATGAGGTAAATTCTGAACCTGAAACTGAATTTACTTTCAATGAATTGCATGATGCTTTTGATGACTTAGTTATGGAATATGAAAAATTAAAACTGAAAAATAAGAAATTAAGAAAGCTAAATTTTGAGCTTACCAAAAATTCAGAAAAGTTTTCAACTGAAATTGAAAATTTAATTCAAGAAAACAAGAAATTAACTGAACATGTAAAGGACTTGACAAATGATAAGGATAATCTTTTAAAAGAAAATGATTCTTTGAAAAATAATAGAAGTCTTAAAACTAATGAAAACATTGAAAACCAAAATAAAGAACTATTGCTTCAAAACAAGAATTACAAGGAAGAGTTAGAAAAAGTAAAACCTTTTGTAGAAAAGTTTACTTTTAGTTCAGAAAAACTGAATATGCTTTTAAATAGTCAACATGCAGTATTTAACAAAGCTGGACTTGGATTTAAGCCTCACAATCAGCAAAAACTTTACAAAAACTTTTTCATACCTGCATCTTCTAATATTACCTGCTATGCATGTGGTAAATTAGGACATAAATCATATGTTTGTAATAGAAGAAAATTAAATACCTTTAAAAAGATTTGGGTTCCAAAAGGAACCAATTTGACTAACCCTAAAGGACCCAAGATGACTTGGGTACCTAAAGTTTCAACTTGATCAATTTTTGCAGGTGTGCCTTGCAACCAAAATAAAAGAAGAATGTGGTATCTGGATAGTGGTTGCTCAAGGCACATGACTGGGGATGTGAAGCAATTCTCATCACTAGTAGCTATTGATGGTGGAAATGTTACTTTTGGTGATAATGGAAAAGGCAAAATCGTCGGAATTGGTAAAATCCATATCACCCCTAATGCTTATGAAGATAATGTATTATTTGTTGATGGCTTGAAGCATAATCTTTTTAGCATTAGTCAGTTTTGTGATAAGGGTTTTAAAGTAATTTTTGAATCATCTTTGTGCATGGTATCTAGTCTAGATGTCGATGGCATCAAGTTCACTGGTCTTAGGCATGGAAACATTTACATGGTTGATCTTGATGATCTAGCCATGGAAAGTGGTCAATGCCTAGTGGCTAAGGAAGCCAAGGCAAGTGAAACTAGTTGGCTTTGGCATCGTAGGCTAGGGCATGCCAGTATGCAGTTGATTTCAAAATTAAGCAAAAAGAATCTTGTAAAAGAATTGCCAAAACTTACATTTGAAAAAGATAAGATTTGTGCTGCATGTCAATTTGGAAAACAAACTAAATCTACTTTCAAACCTAAAGGAGTATTATCTACGACTAGACCCCTTGAATTATTGCATATGGACCTCTTTGGACCAACCAGAACAACTAGCTTGGGAGGTAAAAAATTTGGGCTAATAATTGTAGATGATTACTCACGATTTACTTGGGTAATGTTTTTAGCTCATAAAGATGAAACATTTTCAGCTTTTGTTAAATTTCATAAAAGGGTTTCAAACGAAAAAGATCTCACTATAGTTTCTTTGCGTAGTGATCATGGAACTGAATTTGACAATCATGATTTTGAAGCTTTTTGTAATGAAAATGGTATTAGTCATAATTTTTCTGCACCTAGGACACCTCAACAAAATGGGATGGTAGAAAGAAAGAACAGGACACTTGAAGAAATGGCACGCACAATGCTTTGCGAAAATGATTTACCTAGATATTTTTGGACAGAAGCCATTAATACTTCCTGTTACATTTTAAATCGTGTTTTAATTCGACCTATTTTGAAGAAAACACCATATGAGCTTTGGAAAAATCGAAAACCTAATCTCAAGTATTTTCGTGTATTTGGTTGCCGCTGTTTCATATTAAACAATGGCAAAGATAATATCAGTAAATTTGATACCAAGTCAGATGAGGGTATCTTCTTAGGATACTCTACTTCTAGCAAGGCATACAGGGTCTTCAACAGAAGAACTCTTCTGGTTGAAGAATCAATTCATGTAGTATTTGATGAATCTAACGAAAAATCTTCTAGAAAAGAAGATTCTATTGATGTTGAAACAGGTACAAAGAAGCTTGAACAATTGACAATCAATGAAGATGAGCCCAAAGGAGATGATGATCAAGAGAACCAAGATCAAACTCAAGAGATCAATGCAACTTCACCAAAACCTTTACCTAAGGAATGGAGGTATGCACACGGACACCCTAAAGAGCTAATAATTGGTGATCCATCAAAGGGAGTAAGTACACGCTCTTCTATTAGAAATGTTTGTGATTATTTAGCTTTTGTATCTTAGATAGAGCCTAAGTCAATAGAAGAAGCTGAAAAAGATTGTAATTGGATTAATGCTATGCAAGATGAACTAAATCAATTTAAAAGAAATAATGTTTGGACTTTAACTGAAAGACCCTTTAATGTTTCTGTAATTGGCACAAAATGGGTTTTTAGAAATAAACTTGATGAACATGGTATTGTAACTAGGAACAAAGCTAGACTTGTTGCTAAAGGCTACAACCAGGAAGAAGGGATCGACTTTGATGAAACCTTTGCTCCTGTTGCTAGGCTAGAAGCAATTAGACTTTTACTTGCTTTTGCTTGTTTTATGGATTTCAAGTTATTTCAAATGGATGTAAAGAGTGCCTTTTTAAATGGATTTATTGAAGAGGAGGTTTATGTTGAACAACCTCCTGGTTTTGAAAATCATGAATTTCCTAATCATGTCTTTAAATTGCATAAAGCATTGTATGGTTTAAAACAAGCTCCTAGAGCTTGGTATGATAGATTAAGTTCATTTTTGATGAAAAATGATTTCTCTAGAGGTAATGTAGATAATACATTGTTTTTGAAAAAGAAAAATGATGATCTCTTAGTAGTACAAATATATGTAGATGATATTATTTTTGGTGCTACTAACGAATGTCTTTGTCAAGAATTTGCAAAGTTAATGCAGAGTGAGTTCGAGATGAGCATGATGGGAGAACTCAACTTCTTCCTTGGACTCCAAATTAAGCAAACCAAAGAGGGGATCTCCATCAACCAAGCCAAGTACACAAGGAAATTTTGAAAAAGTTTGGGATGGAGACTACCAAACCAATAGGTACCCCTATGAGCTCTTCATGTAAATTAGACAAAGATGAATGTGGTAAATCAGTAGACCAAAAATTATATAGAGGCATGATTGGTTCATTGCTATATCTAACTGCCAGTAGACCAGATATAATGTTTAGTGTTTGTATATGTGCACGTTTTAAGTCTGCTCCTAAAGAATCACATCTCTTAGCTGTAAAACGTATATTTAGATACTTATCTGGGTCTATCAAAATTAGTCTTTGGTACTCTAGAGAGTCATCATATGAATTAATTGCATATTCTGATGCTGATTTTGCTGGGTGTAAACTTGATCGAAAAAGTACTAGTGGAACTTGTCGATTCCTAGGAGTCAATTTGATTTCATGGAGCAGTAAGAAATAGAATTCGGTTGCTCTATTTACGGCGAAAGCCGAATATATAGCAGCTGGAAGCTGTTGTGCTCAGATTCTATGGATCAAACAACAACTCGAGGACTTTGGCATCAAACTAACTAAGACACCCATAAGATGTGATAATACTAGTGAAATCAATTTAACGAAAAATCATGTACAACATTCAAGAAGCAAACATATTGAAATAAGGCATCACTTCATAAGAGATCACGTTCAAAACTCTAATGTGTGGTTAGAATTTATTTGTACTGATTATCAATTGGCTGATATATTCACAAAACCATTGAATAAAGATAGATTTTGTATGATCAGAAGAGAACTGGGAGTCATTGATCCTTTTGCTTGAAACTCTTCAATCTTCATCAAAATTCCTCAAAAATGATTTATAAATTCTCAAATGTGTTTAAAGATTATTTTTCTAAATTTTATCAACTCTTTAAATTTTACAGAATTTTATTTTAGGTAATTTATTGTTGGAGGTCGACAGTTTAATTTTCAGAGGTCGACACTTGAGGTCGACACCTATGTTTTGGAGGTCGACACTTGAGGTCGACCCCTGAAAATTTTCAGAGGTCGACACTTGAACGGAAATCTGCCTTTTTAAAACCCGTCCGCAAGCCATTTTTCATCATTCTTTTTCATTTCTCCTTCGTGTGGTCCCCCTCCAACTTCCCTAAACCCCTAAACAGTGGATTTCCACCCTTCTCCCTCATCATTTTGGGTAATCCTCTCCTCTCCTCTTGCTTTCCTTGGAATCAACCCTCTTTTTGACCGTGTTCTTGGTTTTGGACAACCAAAAGCCTTTGCATCTATCTACCCTCAAATCTCGGTTGTTTTTCATTTGAAAACACTTATTTCTTCCCTCTGTTTCTTACTTTTTCTTCATTTACTCTTGTTTTTCTCCATTCTCACAAACCCTATCTCACCACTTCACCATCTCCTCTTTTTCCTCAATCCGTAAACCTCACTTTCCCTCTCCTCTCCTCTTAGCCTTGCCTCATTGTATTTCTCCCTAAGTTACCCCTCTTCCTTTCACATGGGTCCGAGAAAGCACTTGGCAGTAAGGAAAAGGAGATTGGAACAAGGCAAGGGTAGTACTGAGCGACGAAGAAAGGTCAGACATGAGCGTGAGCCGACCCCAGAGCCACCTGCACCAGTGCCAGCCAGCCTAGTATGGAAGAGCATTGCTAATGGGAGGCGTGTGGATATACTATTATGGGATCAGCATCACTTCTTTATTGGCGATGTACTGAGAGATGCAGGTCTGGTTCATTTCTGTACGATGTCTGAGAGATTCTATCCAGACCTCATCAGGGAGTTTTATGGATCCATGGCCACTGATGGCGTTGGATGGTCTGCTACAGTACGTGGGATCGAGATTCCAGTGACACCGGAGGTCATCAGTCGCGTTTGGAGGATTCCACTTCACGGCACTGCTACCACTTCGATCAGCGACAGAGAGCACGCCTTCAGATGTATTCTAGAGCGTGAGGATGTTAGCGGCATTTCCACAGTAGCCGCTAACCAGCTTTCACTGGAGATGAGAGTGCTGCATCACATCATCGCCTGTATCTTGATTTCGAAGTGCGGGAGATTCGATTTTATCACTGAGCGTGAGCTGGTGTTGATGGTGTCCCTGAGACAGTGGACTCCCATCAACCTTCCCAGGATCATGCTTCAGCAGATGGGTGAGGCAGCATCTCACAGGAGACTTGTTCAGCCATATGGCATGGGACTGACTCAGATATTCAAAGAGCATGGTGTTTCATTTGACGGGATACCCTTCAGTCAGCTGCAGCACACTGATACTTATGGAGAGAAATCCCTACATATGATGGGATTTCGATTGATTAGTGACCGCTGGGTACGACGAGAGTCTGGCCAGGAGCCAGATGAGGAGGATGAGATCCGAGCTGCTGAGACAGGGCCTTCAGAGCCTACTGATCATGGTACACCTCCTCGCCCAGCACCGGAGTCAGAGACTGCGGAGCCTGAGCCATTCACGCCACCACCCTCATCAGCTCCAGCACCTACTATTACGGATACACCACGGAGGTCTTCAGCGAGGGTATCGAACTTTGAGCAGAGAGTGACTGATCACATTACAGAGGTCCGGACAGACATCACCGGTGTACGACAGGAGTTACATGATCTGCGGACACACACAGATATGCGCATTGGTGCTCTCTCAGCTAGTATGGACACAGGATTCCGACAGATCCTCAGCTTACTGAGATTAGCACTGCCATCAGGGACTGCAGATCCGACAGTATCTCCTCCACATGATGATGATGATGATGATGATGATGATGATGATGATGACTCCAGTGGATACAGTGACAGTGATGGAGATCAGCCTGGAGCAGGTAGTTCTGATATTCCACCTGCAGATCCGATTCCATAGATACCCCCTGCTACTGATCCTCCAGCTACAGATCTTCCGAGTATAGATCCTCCAGCCACAGATGTGCTAGTAGATACTGAGCCTACAGAGTCACTATTTGAGACTATTACTGGGATTCCGGATGATATAGATGAGCATACGGAGACAGATATTGATGATCCCACAGCTTATGAGCTAGTCAGCAGGCAGACCCCAGCTCAGTCTACTCAGCATACTGATCCGTCTACTCCTTCAGCTACTGCCTCTGTCACGACACCTGTGGAGCCCTTTCCTAGGACCTATAGATCTCGTAGGACTACACCTAGGTCTGGTCCCTCTCTGAGGACTCAGAGTCTCTCTCATAGGACTCCAAAATCCTCATCTAGGATCATGGCTCCTGTCTCTTTTGATATACCTTCTGATGAGGAGTAGCCTCATAGATTTACTTGTTGTACTGAGTTTGCTTTGTATGGTCTGTTGTATCAGTGTTTTATGCTTACTATGTAAGCAATTTTGTACTTGAATACATTTGTTTTTATCTATATTGTGATATTTTACTATCTGATACCAGCTCTTAGCTTTTATCTTTTTAAACCCTCAAGATAGAATATTTTTATTATTGAATGCACAAATTGAGGGAAAGCATGTATTTTATGCAACTAAATACTTCATTATAATTGAACATAAATTTCCTTAATATATCTTTCACTACAAAAATGGACTTTTTGATTCTTGACAAAAAGGGAGAGTAGTAAAGTATATATGAGACTCCTTCTTATGTGTAGTAAAGTACATATGATTCTTATGAGTAAAGCTTGTATGTTTCTTATCTTTTTGACCCATGAGAATGTTTTCACAAAAAGAAAGAAGTAAATGAAAAGTAAAATCTTTTTGACTCTTGAGAATGGTTTCACAAAAAGTAGATGAAAAGTAAAATTTTATGATATACTCATGCATGTAAGGATTCTCTGAAAATTTTTATCATTGCTATATTTTGCTTTTGGACTTAATTGCATATATACTCAAGGTTTTGTCATCATCAAAAAGGGGAAGACTGTTGACTTTGACTCCTTAGTTTTGATGATTAACAAAAGGTTGAGTATATGTTTGGACTAATGTTTCATCTCAAGATAAAGTTTCAGGACTTAGGTTATTCAAAAAGAGTATCAAGAGTACAATGATGAAACTAAGTTTGCCTGATTTGGAAAAGAGCTCTTCTACCTTGGACAAGATCAAATTTCTCATATTGGACCTTCCTGTTAAGAAATAATCAACAAAAGAAACAAAGGCTTAGAGAAACTCAAGCATGGCACGCACATCTCTAAGAGTTTCAAAAAATTTCATATCAGAGGTCGACCACCAGAGGTCGACACCTTGTCAAAGGTCGACCACCAGAGGTCGACTCATGAAGAGAAGAAAAGTTCAGCATGGCCGGCACGGCAAAATCTCAGTGGCACGCTCCAGAGGTCAACCACCAGAGGTCAACACCTGTCCAGAGGTCGACACCAGAGGTCGACTCATAGCCTGAGAATTCAAAATGGGCAGAACTATTGTTTTCTGGATTTTTGCCTAAAATAAACTGGAGGTCGACTCATGAGGTCGACACTTGATCCAGAGGTCGACTCATGAGGTCGACTCATGGCATAACGGCTAGTTTTTCTGAACTTTTGATTTGATTTCTAACGGCCATAAACGGCCATATTTTTGATTCTAACGGTCTTGTGGAGTTGTTTCAGCTTGAATGAGGTATTTAACCTCCACCAAACTTCAAAAAAGACAAGGAGACAAAGTGAAAAAGTTTAGAGTCAAAGTACAAAGCCTTCAATCAATTCCAAGCCAAAAGAGTGAGAAAACCAAAAGATTCCTTGGCCAAAAGCTTTCCATCTTTGAGGAATCCAACTTTCAAGGATTTGGCATTTAGTGAGGTCCAAAGATTCCAAGGGAAAAGGCTTGAAGAGTCTCCATCAAGAGCTACAACGAATTTCTTAATGCTCAAAAGGAGTTTGTCTAGTTTTATTAATTGTATTCATATTCTTTTGTCTTTAGCTAGTTTCAAGGGAATTTGAAACTAGTGTGAGGTTTGTTGGTGAGCCAATTGATAAAACCAACTAGGGTTGCTTGTAAGCCCGAAGCCAAAACAAGTGAGTGAGGTTTGTTGGTGAGCCAATTGATAAAACCAACTAGGGTTGCTTGTAAGCCCGAAGCCAAAACAAGTGTGTAAGGTATTGACTTGTGAGCCTGGTAAAACAAGTCGGCTGTAATCTAAAGATTATAGTGGAAATTCCCAAGTGGAGCTTGGGGAGTGGATGTAAGTGCTAGGTGCACCGAACCACTTTACTTCTTGTGTATTTGCATTGCTTTTCTTTTTGCTCTTTAATTGTTGATTTATTTCATTGCTTCCATTGCACAATTATTTGAGCACTATCACTCTTCACCTTAAAACTTGACAGCACATATATTGCTTTAATTTTTTAAATACCCAATTCACCCCCCTCTTGGGCACCATATCTGGGCAACACTTGTTCAGAATGTAAACAGCAGTTTCTAGGGCATGACCCCAGAAGGAAATGGGTAAATTTGTGAAGCACATCATGGATCGTACCATATCTAATAAGGTACGATTCCTCCTTTCAGCTATACCATTTAGCTGTGGTGTATAAGGAGGGGTCCATTCAGAAAGGATTCCATTAACTTTAAGATAGTCTAAAAACTCCGTGGATAAGTATTCTCCTCCTCGATCAGAACGAAGAACTTTAATACTTTTCCCGGTTTGTTTTTCGACCATACTTTGATACTCCTTAAATTTATCAAAGGCTTCAGATTTGTGTTTCATAAGATACACATATCCGAACCTAGATAAATCATCTGTAAAAGTGATAAAATATGAGTATCCTCCTCTAGCCTGAGTTGTCATTGGACCACATACATCAGTATGTATAAGTCCTAATAACTCAGTTGACCTTTCCCCATGTCCAGTGAATGGAGTTTTTGTCATCTTACCCATGAGACATGATTCGCAAGTTCCTAATGATTCGTACTCATAAGGATCAAGGAATTTTTTCTTGTATAACATTCTAATCCTAGACTCATTAACATGACCAAGTCTATGATGCCAAAGTAAAGTATCGTTAAAGTCTTTTCTTTTCCTTTTATTATTGACATAAAAAATACTATCATTGGAAGAAAGAGTTAAGAGCCCATTGCTAAAAATGCCAGAACAAATAATTTTATTAGATAACATTATCGAGCAACCAGTGCTCGTTACATCCATTACATATCCTTGTTTTAATAACAAAGGAATAAATATAATGTTCCTAATAATCTTTGGCATATAGTAACAATTTTCTAACTCCAAGATCTTCCCTGAAGGCAACTTCAGAATATATGTTCCTACAGCTTCTGCTTGGATGATATCACCACCAGCATCGTAGAGATTGAAGTCACCTTCCTTCAATACTTTAAGCTTGTGGAGGTCCTGCAAAGATTTGCATATATGGTAACCACAAGCGGTATCCAATATCCAAGTATTTGATATAGACGAATTTAATGTCAATATAGTATGTATCTCATACATACCTTTTGGTGCGTTTGCCACACCAGGCTTCACAGTTGCAAGGTAAGCCTTGCAATTCCTTTTCCAATGTCCCGCTTTGCCGCAAAAGAAACAGGTTGACTGTTTTGAGGCCTTCTTTCCTTTCTTGTTCTTATTGATGCCACCCTTAGGTTTAGCCTCCTACTAAAACCCTTTTTGCCCGATTTCTTCTTATTGGTCTTATCAACAAGAAGAAGTGGAGCCTTTTCTTTCTTAACGTGGCTCTCTGCTATTTTTAACATATTTAACAGCTCAGGAAAGGAAGTGATCAGTTTGTTCATGTGATAATTCAAGACAAACTGAGAAAATGACTCCGGGAGTGATTGCAGGATTAAATCCTGATTCAGCTCCCCATCCATAATAAACCCTAATTGACCCAATCTGGTGATTAAGTCAATTACCTTCAGGACATGATCCTGAACGGATATACCCTCTGTCATCCTAGCACGGAATAACTGCTTAGATATTTCGTATCTAGCAGTTCTGCTTTGTTCTCTATAAAGCTCCTTTAAATTGAGCATTATGGATTGAGTATCCATGCTTTCATGCTGCCTCTGTAACTCATTGGTCATAGAGGCTAGTATGATACACTTGACAGTGAGGGAGTCATTCTGCCACATTTTGTATGTGGCCATATCTTCCTGTGTGGCATCATCCCCTAGTGGATTAAGACTAGGGATATCAAGAATATAAGAAAGTTTTTCTGAACTCAGTACAATCTTTAAGTTTCTCAACCAGTCCACATAGTTTGGACCAGTCAATTTGTTGGTATCTTAGATGCTTCTCAGTGATAATGAAGATGCCATTTATCTACATTTAATTAAGAACAATACATAAGCAAACAACCATGAAATGACTTACATAATTAAATTAGGTCTTCAATTTAATTATGTCTCCCACTATTTTATCAAAAATCATAGCCCTCACTATGATAATCGAGAAGAACCCTGATCGATTTTCTTAGTGAGATCGAGATCCTTATAATTTATAGAAGATCTTGTAGATAACACAACAAATCTTTATAAGTTCAAAGGTAGGAAACTCTTCCAATTATATCTCATATAATTCTCAAAAATAACTTGGCCTCTAGAACATTATAAGTCTTGCAGAAAACACAACAAACCATAATGTTCTAGTTAAGTCAAGACCCTTTCATTTCTATACAGTCAGTATTCAAATATAATGCCCTTGCAGATAACACAACAAGGCATTATATTGAATATACTGTAAGCATATTTTTGCACTAGACCAATATTATGTCAATCACCCTATTAGGTCTTGCAGATAACACAACAAACCTAATGTGGTTCATAACACAGTAATGATCCAGCATAAAGGAAGGCCAACAAATAGCATTTTTTAACACTAAGCATATAAATATAATCAAATCGGCCAGGCAAGTGGAAGAGATGTGGGAGTCCCCCCGTTGCTTTCCTAGACACCAATAAAAATTGGCCAGGTCAGTCAACGGAACCAATTAAAAACCACGATTCTCTTTACCTTCCCAGAACCACCTTTCTAGACACCGAATGATCAATTGTTCATCATGACTAGTGATGCTTATTAGTTAAATATACTATGACTTAATATAATTTTAAGAAGAGGGCTTTATTAAAATTGCCAGCACATTCTTATAAAAACATATCACAATGATATCACTCTGATAAACATATAAGTGCTAAGTGTGTCATCATACTAGGACAACCATTTACCACATAATAGATCCACCATTATGCCAGGGCAACCTTATTTCAGTATGATGACTTCAAAACTAATCAGATCTCTATAATAATTAGGGTTTGAGTGAAAAATCCTAACTAGTGGCATACATCAAAACATTAATTATCATATATGCATCCCTTAAATTATTCTAAGTGTATCAGCATTCAAGGGTTTAAAACCCTAATTGCGATACTACAACAAAAATGCATATAAATAATTTTCATATGTTTTAACTGTAATAAGGATGGCTCTGATACCACTGTTGGGGATTCTGGTGCAGCGTAGCGGAAGTGTAATTTCAAAAATGATGAAATTGGCACCAAAATTCCTTAGCCAAGATCTCCTTATTCAGAATTAAAACATACAAACTAACATTGTTAGAATTAGGGCACCAACCTTTTAACGCTAAGTCCAATTTTGATGTAGAATCAGAACTTGGTGTTGAATGCTTCTTTTGATTTCACCAGGAATCCAAATGTCCACCCTCCAATGGTGATCCACAAGATGATTGATCAAGATGCAAGCTTCTTCAAAATTCCTTCACTTGAATTCTTATCCTAGAACTCAAGAGGACTATGGCTTTAAAACTGCAAGGTAGGGGCTCCTTACTTCCTTTCTTTCTTCTTCCTCTCCCTTTCTTAAGACCTTGTCCTAAGAATAAAACTCTTGTCTTGAAGGAGGAGATGGATTTAAGACACTAATGTCTTAAAGTAAAGGAAATAGTTACAGAGTAGGAGTTCCTTTCTTTTACCGATCAAGAGATTCTTCCTATCTCTTGTTTTGGACTTGAGTTTCAACAGAGAGGAGAACTCTGTAAAAGAGAAACTCTCTGTGTCCTAAACAAGCTAAGGAGGAATCAGTTTCCTAGAAAGAAAAGACAATAAATAAACTCTGTCGTTCATTAGTTTAAACACCTGAGACCTCTGTTGTTTAAATAGATCACAGAGAGATGTCTTCTCAAAAGAACACAACTCTCCGTAAACCCCATTCCACTTTGTCTCATGCCCCTTCCCTATTTCTCACTCCCTATCCTCCCATCTCATGGCCTTCCAGATTAAATTCCATGGCTTTTCTTAAAGGAAAAACCGCGGTGTTTTAAAAGGAAGGAAGTCACGACTTTTCATCTCCGAAGAGATGTTATTTCGCGCGCCCGGAAGAGTTAGCGCATTCCTTCTTTCTCAAAACCCCATCAGCCATTGGATTCTCATCCAAGGGGGGAGAGATGGTGCGCTAATTGCTTAAGAAGGAGGCCGCCCCAAATAAAATCATCGGAGAAATATTTGGGGTGCGCCAAGAGTCCATGCGCCATGGACTCTTTCAAATGGCGTGCCAAGAGTCCATATGCGCATGGACTCTTGGCATTTGGCATGGAAAAATAAAGGGGGCGGGTGGGGAGGCTAGCCAAGCTACATGGCTAGCCAATAGGGTTAGCCATATTCCTGTTTTCTCAATTAGGGTCGAATTAGGTCCAATTAGAATCCAATTTGAACCAATCCGGAACCCTAATTCGAATCCGATCCGAATAGAAGCTAGGGTTTGCAACACCTGCTAGAGTGTTATCTTGCAAAGATGATTTAATTCCAAATTAAACTCTTGATCAATCCTCTTAATTGTGTGACCCATTGGGTTCCACATCTAGCCAGTAGTGGGTTCGAATACAAGTTGACCTAATCGATTAGAACTCTTTCTAATCGCTGGCGAGCATGAAAGTCACCAGAGATTAGGATTTGCAAAGAAGGAGGAAAGAAGAGGGTGCAGGGTTAAGAAAAATACTGGGGTTCACATAGATTCCCCAAGAAGAACAAGCACATAGCAAAGGGGCTCACACAGATGCCCTGAAGAACAAGCACATAGCAAAGGGGCTCACATAGATGCCCTGGGCTCACACAGATGCCCAAAATCAGGGATCACACAGAAACCCTAGGAAGATGGAGAAGGGATCATATAGATACCCTAGGATCACACAGATCCTTCACATAGAACAATAGAAATTTTATTCATCCATCCTCCGAATTACAAAAGCCTGAGGGTGGTATTTATAGATTTTCCAACCCTCATTTGAATTTGAATACAAGATAAAAAGATAAGAACGAATCAAATTCAAATATAAGATAGGATAATATAAGCCTATCCATATATCAATCCTAACCAACCAAATTCTAATTCAAATTTTAAACAAAAGATAAATCCTAAATAAATTTATTTCAAAAAAATGCTTCAAGATCTGTGCCACTCCAAGAATTATGCTTGCTCCAAGATCCGTGCTTGAGATGTCCCCATCATTCTCCTACGGTGGGGAAAAAACTCGACTCTGTCGAGTTTGGGTCAGGCTCCAGCTTCAGCTTGACTTCAGCTCCGGGAACTCCAAACTTTTAGCTTGACATAACCATGATTTTTCTTTTTTAATCAACTTTACTTTGAAAATGGTGCAGCTTTGAGATCGGTGTGCTTTGAAATCTGTGCTTTGAAAATGTGCTGCAGGAAGTTCTTGGAGAGCATGGCATAGATGAAGCAGAAAATAGGGGTGAGGGCTGGAAGGGAGGAATGGTGGTGGGTGACCGGCTGGGGGGAGGGTGGTCCGACGTCGATGTTGGGGAAGGATCCGTGGACGAGATTGGAAACAAGGAGGAAAGAGAACAGTGGGCCGGTGATGAAACAGAAAAATCCTAATCCTTTAGGTCTGATACCACTTGATGCGGGACAGGGATTGGATTGGATCGCTGGCGAGCATGAAAGTCACCAGAGATTAGGATTTGCAAAGGAGGAAAGATGAGGGTGCAGGGTTAAGAAAAATACTGGGGTTCACATAGATTCCCCAAGAAGAACAAGCACATAGCAAAGGGGCTCACACAGATGCCCTAGAAGAACAAGCACATAGCAAAGGGGCTCACATAGATGACCTGGGCTCATACAGATGCCCAAAATCAGGGATCACACAGAAACCCTGGAAAGATGGAGAAGGGATCATACATATACCCTATGATCACATAGATCCTTCACATAGAACAATAGAAATTTTATTCATCCATCCTCCGAATTACAAAAGCCTGAAGGTGGTATTTATAGATTTTCCAACCCTCATTTGAATTTGAATACAAGATAAAAAGATAAGAACGAATCAAATTCAAATATAAGATAGGATAATATAAGCGTATCCATATATCAATCCTAACCAACCAAATCCTAATTCAAATTTTAAACAAAAGATAAATCCTAAATAAATTTATTCCAAAAAAATGCTTCAAGATCTATGCCACTCCAAGAATTATGCTTGCTCCAAGATCCGTGCTTGAGATGTCCCCATCAGGATAGTCCTAGAAGCCTCTTAGATCTATCATACCCAGTATGTATGAGGCTTCGCCCAAGTCATCCATAGAGAATTGAGATGAAAGCCAGACCCTTATTTCTTGTATTGCTGGAATGTCATTCCCGATTAGGATAATATCATCCACATACAAAACAAGAAATACAACTATAGAACCTTTTGTCCATTTATATAAATAAGGTTCCTCTCCATTTTTAACGAAGCCATACATCTTGATACATTTATCAAAATGAATGTTCCAACTCTGAGAAGCCTGCTTCAGTCCATAAATGGACCTCTGAAGCTTGCACACTTTAGACTCATCTATGGATGTGAACCCTTCAAGTTGCATCATATACACCTCCTCTTCCAGCTCACCATTTAGGAAAGCTATGCGGGACATCCATTTGCTAGATTTCATAATCTAAATGCGCTGCTATAGCAAACATAATCTGAATGGACTTGAGTATTGTCCAGGAGAAACTATCTCGTCATGGTCAATACCATAATGCTGACAATACCCCTTGGCAACCAAACGTGCTTTATAGGTATCCACCTGCCCATCTATGTCACGCTTCCTCTTGAAGACCCACTTGCACCCAAAGGGTTTTATCCATTTAGATGGATCAACCAATATCCATACATTGTTGATTTCCATGGATTCCATTTTGGATTTCATATCTCCTAACCATGACTCATAATCAGACCTTGACATTGTATCCATATCGGTGAACGGGTCCTTGTTGTTCTCATCGAGCTTAACAGGATCACTAGGGATGGGGACATTGAGCCAGTTCAGATCCAGCCAGTCCAGACCCAGCCAGCCCAGATC
The DNA here is from genome assembly GCA_021397845.1 of Areca catechu. NCBI lineage: Eukaryota > Viridiplantae > Streptophyta > Magnoliopsida > Arecales > Arecaceae > Areca > Areca catechu. The sequence goes on from CM038038.1 coordinate 41,463,915, forward strand.
TCGGTGCCAGCCCATCACGATTCTTGAAGCATCATTTTATTATTTTATGGGTGTACGGGGATTTGGGATATCTCCGAATCGGAGATCAGATTTTTATTTTTTTAGAGTTATCGGAATACTTAGTCGTTCCGATTATTTTGTGATTTATCTTTATCGTTGTTGCTTTATTTAAGTTATGTTTGCCATGAATAAAAATTTAGCATTGAAAATATTTTGAGTAAAAGAAATAGGGTGTGTCCCGATTTTCTTTCCACTCCCCCTTCTCTATTCTGGTTCTCCCCTTCTTCTTCTTTCTGGATTTTCTTCCCCTCCTCTCTCTCTGGTGCTTCTTGGACTCTTATTCTTCTATTCTAATTCCCCCGTCTTATTCCTCCTTTCTCCTTCATCTCTGTTATTTCCTTTCTCCGTCCAACCCGTGAATCAACTACCGTGACTCCCACAGCACCGACCAAGGTGCCTCCGTCCCTGCCGGCTGATCCCATACCCAACCGGTTCCTGACGGACACCGGCCACCCCAAATTGATCCACTGCTGCCCCTCCGCACCATCTCTTCTCCGCCCTCTACAGCCGCCAACTCCGTTGACCGGCCAGCCCTAAGAGCCACGATGCCTCTCCCTCCACCAAAGCCGCCTCCTTCCCCATCTCCGCTCGCTACACCGGAAGCTCACGTCTAGGACAATCCACGTCGCCGGTCTCCTCCTCCATAGATCATAGTTTCCCTCTGCTCCTAGTGGTTCCCCGACTGGAACTCCTCCGCTCCACCGTCGCTGCCTCCGTGCCCTCCACAGTCGCCGCACATCAGCCACCGCCCACCACCGGGACCACCACCGTCGCCGCCCAGCCCCGTCACCGGCAAGATATCGCCGGATCTCCCCTTCTACCCGGTCCCCTGTTCCTCTTGGTGTTGATCCGTGGTGAAGGAGAAAATAGCACGAACGTGAAAGCATTCACGTTTGCTGCTGCTGATTTCTGCACTGGATCCCAGAGCGCACGGATCCCAGAGCACATGGATCTCAAAACATTGGGATTATTATTAATTTTGATTTGGGATTGATATATTGCTTGTTTTCGGTGTTCCAGGTCCAACAGCTTCAGATCAATCTCGCCCGTGAACTACTAGTCCGGATTTTGGACAACCTCAGGATGATCTCCCTCTTCCAAATTTCATGAGGTTCCGTGTTTTCGGGTGAGATCCATTTTGTTAACCTGACCTAGTCAATTACTGATTATTTCTATTTAATTAGATTTAATTTAATTAAATTGGACACCCTGATCTAGCGATCATTTCTTAACGATCAACGGTCCATATCAATTTGGTATCAAAGTGTTCAATCCCGCATCAAATTGGTATCAGAGCAATAGGTTAGGTTAGGGTCAATTTTAATTTTGCATGACAAGTAGGTCAGGAAACAAGTATCAATCAGAACATTCTTCCTTAGATAACAAAATGGATCCCAGTTTAGAAGCTTCCCTTCAAGTAATCATGGGTAGACTCGAAAAAATTGACAGCAAGTTAGGATCTTTAGATGCCAGGGTATTGACTCTTGAAGAGGAACGACTAGTAAACACCAATTACCCTATTAGAAACTCTTCATCAAGAGTTACAGATCCTAGAGTTCCAGATCCTAGAGACCGAAATGACTACCTAGATTATGATGGTGGTCGTACTCAAATCCTTCGACCTGACCCTAGGGATCGACATGATTATCCAGGTAATCATCCAACACTTAGGCCTTATCACAACCCAATTGATCAAGATGAACGAATCATGATGAGTGTTAAGGTTGATGCCCCAAGTTTTGTAGGTCACCTGGACCCCAAAGAATATATTGACTGGGAAGCTGATATGGACCATTACTTCTCCTGGTATGATATGTCTGAGGATAGAAAAGTTAGGTTTGCCCAAATGAGATTGTTAGGTCAAGCAAAGCTATATTGGCACAATGTCCAGAGGTTAACCATCCATAGGAGACAGGACCCCGTCGAAACATGGGATGAGATGAAGGATAAGCTTCGAGAGAAGTATCTTCCTGCATCTTATCAACAGCGACTTTTGGACCAATGGCAAAGGTTGACCCAAGGAACTGGACTTGTAAATGATTACATCGATAAATTTGATGAATACCTTATGCGATGTAATGTGCGTGAAGACCCATCTGTCACTTTATCCCGGTTTAGAGCTGGTCTGAGAGTGGATATCCAAAAGGAATTGGCTTTTAGAGAAGTTTATAGTCTAGAGCAAGCATATCAATTAGCTCAAGACTATGAAAGATTTCAGCAAATGTCTATCACTCGTAGATCTGAACTTTCTAGACCAGGAATTTTAGGTCCAAGGCCTTGCATGAACCAAGCCTCGACTAGTCCACAACCTAACATTAGTCAGACCCCTGCTAGTCGACCCCCGAGAGATGACAAAGGAAAAGGGATTATAGAAGAAACTTCCCATGGAAGTAGCTCTAAGATCCACTACTTTAGATGTAATGGGATAGGTCATGTAGCTAGCCAATGTCCATCTAGAACCTTGCATATAGGGACACTTGAAGAACAAGAAGATCTAGGTGATGTCCTTGAAGAAGAAGTTTACACTGCTGACCCAGGATTAGCCGATGCCTACGAAGAACAAGACCATGAGGTTAGAGCTGAAAAACAATTAGGAGTTAATTTGATTAATAATTTGGATCTAATTGAATATAAAGAACCAGCATTGACACCTGGTGATGTATTTGAGCCTGCATTCTTTGAGAGTGATCCTCCTCTTGAGAGTCAACCTTTCCAAAAGAGAGGAAAACACGATGCAGCATTGACACCTGGTGATGTATTTGAGCCTGCATTCTTTGAGAGTGATCCTCCTCTTGAGAGTCCACCTTTCCAAAAGAGAGGAAAACACGATGTGATTGAACGAATTTTGGACGAGAAGATCAAGTCTTCAAGGAGTCAAAATTGCTACCGCTACCTGGTTCACTGGCGAGGCAGACCGAAGTCAGAGGACTACTGGATTATTGAAGAGGAGCTGCAGAACATTGATCCAAGTTTATTTGAGCACCTCCAGCCTGACTCAACAGAGTCGAGTTCTCCCCACCACAGGAGAAATGATGGGGACAATGAGCCAGTTCAGATCTAGCCAGTCCAGACCCAGCTAGCCCAGATCTCGATGCCAGCCCATCACGATTCTTGAAGTATCATTTTAATAATTTATGGGTGTACGGGGATTTGGGATATCTTCAAATCGGAGATCAGATTTTTTATTTTTTTAGAGTTATCGGAATACTTAGTCGTTCCGATTATTTTGTGATTTATCTTTATCGTTGTTGCTTTATTTAAGTTATGTTTGCCATGAATAAAAATTTAGCGATGAAAATATTTTGAGTAAAAGAAATCAGGGTGTGTCCCGATTTTCTTTTCCCTCCCCCTTCTCTATTCTGGTTCTCCCCTTCTTCTTCTTTCTGGATTTTCTTCCCCCCCTCTCTCTCTGGTGCTTCTTGGACTCTTATTCTTCTATTCTAATTCCCCCGTCTTATTCCTCCTCTCTCCTTCATCTCTGTTATTTACTTTCTCCGTCCAACCCGTGAATCAACTACCATGACTCCCACAGCACCGACCAAGGTGCCTCCGCCCCTGCCGGCTGATCCCATCCCCAACCAGTTTTTGACGGACACCGGCCGCCCCAAATCGATCCACTGCTGCCCCTCTGCACCATCTCTTCTCCGCCCTCTGTAGCCGCCATCTCCGTTGACCGGCCAGCCCTAAGATCCACGATGCCTCTCCCTCCACCAGAGCCGCCTCCTTCGCCATCTCCGCTCGCTACGCCGGAAGCTCACGTCCGGGATGATCCACGCCACCGGTCTTCTCCTCCATAGATCAAAGTTTCTCTCTGCTCCCAGTGGTTCCCCGATCGGAACTCCTCCGCTCCACCGTCGCTACCACCGTGCCCTCCACGGTCGCCGCACATCAGCCGTCGCCCGCTACCGGGACCACCGCCGTCGCCGCCCAGCCCCGTCACCAGCAAGATATCGCCGGATCTCCCCTTCCGCCCGGTCCCCTGTTCCTCTTGGTGTTGATCCATGGTGAAGGAGAAAACAGCACGAACTTGAAAGCATTCACGTTTGCTGCTGCCGATTTCTGCACCGGATCCCAGAGCGTGCGGATCCTAGAGCACACAAATCCCAGAGCACATGGATCTCAAAACATTGGGATTATTATTAATTTTGATTTGGGATTGATATATTGCTTGTTTTCAGTGTTCCAGGTCCAATGACTTCAGATCAATCTCGCCCGTGAACTACTGGTCCGGATTTTGGACAACCTCAGGATGATCTCCCTCTTCCAAATTTCGTGAGGTTCCATGTTTTCGGGTGAGATCCATTTTGTTAACCTGACCCAGTCAATTGCTGATTATTTCTATTTAATTAGATTTAATTTAATTAAATTGGACACCCTGATCTAGCGATCGTTTCTTAACGATCAACGATCCATATCAATTTAGTATTAGAGTGTTCAGTCCCGCATCAACTAGTACGGGCACCAGGGCTAAAAGAAATCGATAGGTTGAACCCACATCCCTGTGGATCACCTGTGAGTAAAACCCTGAACCCAACCCTATTTACCATGTAAATATTTTATTTTAAATTTTCTTATTTTGGTTTAGTTAGGGTAAACCCTTTTTACAAACTATAATTAAGGTTTTGTTTATTTTGGGATAAAACCCATTTTACCAGGTTGAGTGAAATCCCAATTGAGTCAAACCCTAACTACCCAAATGGGATCTTAGTGGTCAAATTTGATTAGCCCTTTTTACCGACTTTAATTAGGTTTTTATTTGAAAGCCTAATTAAGTATGGTTGGTTTAATTAGTTATTAGTTGGCTAAATCATGTGGTTAGTTATTTGTTTTGAGTATTGTAAAAATTAGTTATTAAGTCCTGTATTACAAGGGAGACCCATGTGCACCCAATTGAAGACTCAAGACAACCCATGTGCTAGCCCAAGTCACAACCTCTTCTTAGCACCACCTTTTCAAGGATTTGGACACCAACACATGTCATGTTTGGACATGTCATTGGGACAACACTACTTGGTACTTCAACCAGGACAAGAACATTAGCAAGACATCCAGACATCCAAACATCCAACATTGGAACATTCAGACAATATTTGAAATTTCATCCTTATCCAAGGAGGGCGCCTCATTTTTTTCTTCTCATCGCCTATTTGTAATCCATTGCCACTTTTAAGATAAGTAAAGCAGAAGGACTTCTCATCTCACTTTCTTTTTTGTCACCAACATCCAAGTGCACCTCATCCTTCCTTTTATCACCCAAGGAGGAATTCTAATATAAAGGGAGTTCATTCAAATCCAAAATCAAAGAGTCCATGATGAGGCAATCTTTCAAGTTTGAAATGCAAGAAGATTGAGAAGGAGTCTAAGCCATATGTTGATGCCAAGAATAGGAGAGGGATTCATGCTGAAGATGAGTTAACGCCATCTTATTTTTGTCACCCCATCCATTCTAGAAATTAAGAGGAGTAAGCCAGAAAGACTCCTCACTTCATCGCCCATTTCATCATCCAAGTTGTCGCCCATTTGAAGAAGCCTAACTCATGTTGTCACCCAGCATAAAGAGAGGTCCAGATCAGCCCAGAGACAAGAGTCTAGGATGCCCTAGAGGAAGATTCAAGGAGTTATAGTCCATCGGAGCATAAGACTAGTGTTTGTGTCTCTTACTTCACTAGTTGGGGCTCTATAAATAACCCACCAGCCCCCCTTGTAATTCATAAATTATTAGTGAAATACAGAGAAATTTTGCCAAAATCTTCCTTTGTTGTGTGCATCGCGAGATGTGAGGCCCTACTTATCCATCTGATGAGAAGATCCATCCATTACTTCTAAACCTTTCCCTTCTTTCCTTTCCCTTTTCTTATTGTTTTTAACTTTATTTTCCTTTGCTGAGTGTTTTGCAGGTGATCAAGGATCTAGATCTGGTGTTCTTGCCTCGGAACTGGCATCGTACAGAAAATCGAAGCCCGGAAGCGAGATATGGAAACCCTGCTATGAAGATCTTGAGGATCCTTTCAGATCTGGAGAAACGATCTTAGTTGGTCAATTAAAACCTATTCCCCCTCTTTAGTTTCTGACTTGTTGAAGGTTTATCCTATTTTCGGTGGTTTCTCAACCATTAGGTCTTGCTTTTTTAATTGCTTTTTAGGTTTACTTGTACGGGTAATAAACTTATTAGTTTCCTTTACTGTTTCCTTTGAGCTCTCCTTTAAAATCTAAAAATTTTTTTAAAAAAATTATTTGCTATTTTTTTATTTGTCCCACATAAGTTTTCGCATCAAAGCAAGGTTAAACTAGAGTTTAATCACTCTTATGCTGAAATTTTTTGCAACTTAGTTCTCTTTAAGTACTCAGACCTAGTGCTTCACCATGGCGGTCCAGTCATAGGAAAAAGACCCTCACAACCCATTTAAATGGGATTTCCTATGGCATGTACGGGTGCCGCTGTGAATTGACCCTTGAAGAAGAAAATAAAGAGATAGGCATCTTTAGTTTTTAATTTGTACATCTCAGCTAACTTAGTACATAGTTTGTTGTTTTAATTATTTCTATCTATAGGTAACTCAGAAAAATCTTTTTTTATTTTTTGGATTCCCTATAATTGAATGTATTTGCAAAATTTTTTCATGAATTATTTTGATCTATAGATTTTTTGCCTATCGAAATAGTACCTGAGAATAGTTCTGCCCTATTTTCAGTAAAGCTAATTTCAGCAAGTTTAGGATTCTTTTGGTAAAAAAAAAAATGTATATTTTAATATCTCTTGCATATTAGGTACTTATCTGCAGAATATATCCTTATTTAAAAAAAAGAAAATTAATTAATTTTTATTTTCTTCTATTTTTGCTTATTTGCATATTAGGGTTTCATCTTTTATGTGCATCATTTAAACCTAATCTTAAGGGAATTCAATATCTACATAAGGGAGGGATTTCATCACCCTTCCTTAGCCTATAATCACCACCTTTGCATCGGTCACAGCCCTAATTAAAATTAAATAGACTTAATTTTCTCTAGTGAGCTAGGGACACCAACAGCTCGGGTTCTAAGTATTGTGTGTAAGCTAGTGCACCCAATCCTTTGATTATCACTTGAACCTGGTGTCTAAGGCTAGAGGTCCAGGGGCAAATGCCCTAAGTAGTTTCATGATTTTTAATTAAGACCCTGTGAGAGCAGGGGGAGCCTCCCATGATCGCACCTCTTACCTGGCCAGTGGACAGGGTAATTATTAAATTGGTTGTAAGTTGAGCTAACCCATTCTACATGAGCTCTAGGTCTAGGAAACCCTAGTTCGAGTCATGTTCCATATGTTTGCATTGCATGACCCCTTGATTAGGAGCCCAATACCAGTAGTTCGAACCCAAACCTAACCTACCTTGACCCTGGAGTCTAATCTTGGGACCTTCTTTAGGACTATGACTGAACAATTAGGTCAACTCAACACTAGGTTTGATCGACTAGATGACTGATTAGGTAACCTAGAGAAACCCCGTAAGACCCGTACTGAAACTAAACTTGAAACACACTCTGACCCATTCCTAGAACCCAACCCCAGGATAGGCCAATGTCATGCCTCATCATGACCCAATCTATGATCTTAGTTCGAAGAGACCCAATTATGATTCCATAGACCAAGATGAGAGAGCTACTAGGAACTTTAGTTTATCAGCACCTATTTTTGTGGCGATCTTGATCTTGAGGATTATATTGATTGGGAAGAAAGTATAGATCTATATTTTGAGAGGGAACTAGTATCTGATGAAAGAAATTTTAAGATTGCTAAACCCAAGTTAGTACGCCAGGCTAGAATTTACTAGGATAATGTTGAAAGAATGATCAGATGAAGAAGAGACATACCCATGACTACCTGGAGTGACATGAAACCTAAACTTAGAGAAAAGTACCTACCCAAATCCATTGAACCTAGCTCCTATGAACCCAGTTCCATGACCCATAGGTCTGAACCTATATTCTATGAACCTAAGGAACCCATAACCCCTAGGTATCAGCCAAATGTTAGTAAAGTTTCTCTTAGTCAGCCATAACCTATTAGGATTAGTGCTCTTTATCAAAACTCAGGATTTAGCCAAGTCCACCCAAACCAACTCAACCCTAATCCGAGCCAACCTACCCCTACTAGTCCAAATCCTAGCCAATTTTTTCTTAGCCGACCTACTCCTACTATCCCATTGGTTCACAAAGATAACATTGAAATGGAAATGAATGAAGCTGATGTGAACTTAGTGGATGAGTATGAGGGAGAAGAGGAAATACATATAGCTAACCTAGAATTAGCAGATCCGATAGACACCTAGACTGAAGTTAGCCTAAAGTTAGTTGACCATGATTGTACCCTGACTGAAACTAACTGGTAGGTACCCAGACTAAATCTAATCCAGAGATAGCTAACCCTGACCATACCCAGACTGAAATTGTACTAGCAGAACCCTTAGAAAAAGAGATCCATGAGGAGTCTAACCCTATTGCTAGGACCTTACTTGAAGATATATTACAAGAGACTCAAGTCACAGAACCTAGTCTTAAAATTCAAAAACCAGAAGTAATTAATAAGTACTTGATCTTTTCAACCCAGCACCCTCAAGCTGAAATAACCTATTTGACACTAATTGAAGATCTCTTACCTAAAATTAGTGATCCATTTTTCCATCAAGTCGACCTTTTATGGCCTATAGATATAGTCCAGTGTCCAAATCTTAAGGTCAACCCCATTAGTCTAGGACCAATCCCCAAATCCTTTTCTTATTTCCTACCCTACCAAGTCAAACCTGAACCCAGTTCTAATTTTTTACCTTTTCTTGAAACTTCCAGCATTTCTAGGACCATTAGTTTGCATTTTGTAGAGGTTAGCATGTTGCATAAGCTCATTGAGCATGTTAGGTTTACAACCTATTTCTGGCAGACCCTATGGTATTTAGTATGAGTCCATGCACCATTCTCATCTGCATGTCACCCACCAACCAAGGGTCAAACTCAATTGTAGTTTAGAGTTTACATGCATGTCAATAAATAAAAAAAAATGAAAGCAATGAATATTTTTTTTAAGAAAAAGAAGACTCAAAGAATACACTGACGGAGACTTTGTAATGGTTAGGCTACGACATGAACTAGTTATATGCCCGTAGTAGTGGACTATACAAAGTAATTAAAAAATAGGATCTAATGCCTATGTGCTCGAGTTGCCACCTGAACTAGGCATTAGAATACCTTCAACGTTTCAGACCTTATCGAGTATAGGAAACCAACGTTGATTCCTAGTGAGCCATTTGGGCCTAATCTAGTCCTTGAGAGTGAATCAACCCAAGTGTGTCCACTTGCCATACCACCAGCCCAGAGAGACAAGATCGAACGGATCTTGGATGACAAGATCATCGCTACCCAGAGCAAAGATTACCGGTGGTATCTGGTTCGATGGCTAGGATGATCTAAGTCTGATGATTCTTGGATCACTAGAAAGGACTTGCAGAGAGTTTCCCCTGACTTAATAGAGTATTATAACAGTGGAATTGACTTATACTCGATAGGGTCGAGTTCCTCCCACCCGAGAAGAATTGGTGTGGGCAACAGGGTTAAAAGAAATTGACATGTTGAACCCACATCCCTGTAGATCACCATGAGTAAAACCCTGAACCCAACCGTATTTATCATGTAAATATTTTATTTCAAATTTTCTTATTTTGGTTTAGTTAGGGTAAACCCTTTTTACCAGCTGTAATTAGGGTTTTGTTTATTTTGGGATAAAACCTTTTTTACCAGGTTGAGTTAAAACCCCAATTGAGTCAAACCCAAATTACACAATTGGGATCTTAGTGGTCCAATTTAATTAGACCTTTTTACCAACTTTAATTTGGTTTTTATTTGAAAGCCTAATTAAATATGGTTGGTTTAACTAGTTATTAGTTGGTTAAATCATGTGGTTAGTTATTTATTTTGAGTCCTATAAAAATTAGTTATTGAGTCCTGTATTACATGGGAGACCAATGTGCACCCATTTGAAGACTCAAGAAAACCCATGTGCTAGCCCAAGTCACAACCTCTTCTTGGCACCCCCTTTTCAAGGATTTGGACATCAACACATGTCATGCTTGGACATGTCATTGGGACAATACTACTTGGCACTTCAACCAGGACAAGAACATTAGCCATACATCCAAATATCTAGACATGCAGACACGCAGACATCCAACATTGGAACATTCAGACAATATTTGAAATTTCATCCTTATCCAAGGAGGGCGCCTCATTTTTTTCTTCTCATCGCCTATTTGAAATCCATCTCCACTTTTAAGATAAGTAAAGCAAAAAGGACTTCTCATCTCACTTTCTCTTTTATCGCCCACATCCAAGTAGCACCTTATCCTTCCTTTTGTCGCCCAAGGAGGAATTTTAATATAAGGGGAGTTCATTCAAATCCAAAATCAAAGAGTCCAAGATAAGGCAATCTTTCAAGTTTGAAATGCAAGAAGATTGAGAAGGAGTCTAAGCCATAAGTTGATGCCAAGAATGGGAGAGGGATTCATGCCAAAGATGAGTTAACACCATCTTATTTTTGTCGCCCCATCCATTCTAGAAATTAAGAGGAGTAAGCCAGAAAGACTCCTCACTTCATTGCCCATTTCAGCATCCAAGTTGTCGCCCCTTTGAAGAAGCCCAACTCATGTTGTCGCCCAACATAAAGAGAGGTCCAGATCAGTCCAGAGACAAGAGTCCAGGATGCCCCAGAGTAGGATTCTAGGAGTTATAGTCTAAGGGAGCACAAGACTAGTGTTTGTGTCCCCTACTTCACTAGTTGGGGTTCTATAAATACCCCACTAGCTCCCCTTGTAATTCATAAATTATTAGTGAAATACTAAGAAATTCTGCCAAAATCTTCCTTTGCTGTGTGCATCGCGGAGTGTAAGGCCCTTCCTTTATTCCTTTGGAACATCGCGGGGTGTGAGGCCCAACTTATCCATCCGATGAGAAGATCCATCCATTACTTCTAAACCTTTCCCTTCTTTCCTTTCCCTTTTCTTACTACTTTTAACCCTATTTTCCTTTGTTGAGTGTTTTGCAGGTGATCAAGGATCTAGATCTGGTGTTCTTATCTTGGAATCGGCATCGTACGAAAAATCGGATCTCGAAAGCGATATCTGGAAACCCTGCCGTGAAGATCGTGAGAGTCCAATCAGATCTAGAGAAACGATCTTCATTGGTAAATAAAAACCTATTCTCCCTCTTTAATTTCTGACTTGTCGAAGGTTAATCCTAGTTTCGGTGGTTTCTCAACCCCCAGGTCCTGCTTTTTTATTTGCTTTTTAGATTTACTTGTGCAGGTAATAGACTTATTAGTTTCCTTTACTGTTTCCTTTGAGCTCTCCTTTAAAATCTAAATATTTATATAAAAAAAACTAAAATTAATTGCTATTTTTTATTTGTCCCTCATTAATCACCATCCCGAACCAAGAAACCATAGTATTTGTTCGATTGATGTGGTTCTCTACTAGATCTCCTTAATGGTTGCACTATGGGCTCTGGATCTGATCTAATCAAATTCGGTTCTATAGTGGCCATAGAGTGAGAAGGTTTTTCTATCTATTGAACATTCCCAGGTTCAACCTTAGCAACTTGTGTGCCTTCACCAAGGTACTTCCTTTCTAAAAAGGTTGCAATAAGATCGATGAACAACTTTTGTTCCTTAGGTAGATAGAAATAATATCCTTTGGATTCTTTAGAATACCCAACAAAAAGACACCTATCAGACTTAGGTCCTAGCTTATCCATCTCCAAACTTCTGACAAAAATTGAATACCCCCATACCCGAATGAAAGAGAGAGTTGGCTTACGTCCAGTCCATATCTCATATGGTGTTTTATTAATGAACTTACTTGGAACTCTATTCAGAAGGTGGGATGCTAACTTAAGAGCATATCCCCAAAAGGATTTAGGTAGACTTGCTAAGCCCATCATGGATTGAACCATGTCCAATAGACTTCGATTCCTTCTTTTAGACACACCATTTAGCTGAGGTGTCCCCGGAGGAGTTCATTGAGAGAGAATCCCATTCTCATCGAGATAAGTCATAAACTTACTGAAAAGATAGTCACCACCTAGATCTGATCGAAGGGTTTTATTGAGCTTCCCAGTTTGTTTTTTAACTTCATTACGACAATGTTTGAACATTTCAAATGAATTAGATTTATGTCTCATCAGGTAGACATAACCATACCTCGAAAGGTCATCTGTAAATGTAATGAAAAAATTATACCCACCTCTTGTACTGATATTCATATGTCCACATACATCAATATGAACTAGACATAGAATATTACTGGCTCTTTCAACTTTTCCAGTTAAAGGTGACTTGGTCATTTTCTCAAGCAGACAAAATTCATAAGTTGGTAAAGACTTACTCTCAGTGATATCTGGAAGACCTTCTCCCACCAACTTATTTATCATATTTTTGTTTTTATGACTTAGCCTACAATGCCAGAGATAAGTATCATTGATTTTATCTAACCTAGTGCATTTATTAGTAGTGTACAATATAGTAACAGGCTGTGATAGTACATATACATCATTGTTCACTTGTCCATACATCACATTAAAACTATTCAACGTGATATTGCAAATATCATTCTTTATAGATAGTTCATAACCATCTTTGGCCAATAGGTCTACAGAAATGATATTCACTAAAAAGGAGATAATCATTAAGAATGACAACACAAGACTTGAAATACAAAGAAATAGTTCCCATTGCTATAACTAGAGCTTGACTTCCATTCCCAACATTTAGAAACCTTTCATCGCTTTCGAATCTCCTACTAACTTGAAGTACTTGCGAAGAGTTGCAAATGTGGTAAGGACTTTCGGTATCGAATACCTAGCTAGTAGTATCACAACCAGAGAAACTACAAGGATTTATCATATAAATACATTGACCAGCAACAGCTTGCTGCTTTCCCTTCCTTTGCATGTTCGGGTCCAGAGTAGCAAGGTAAACATAACAGTTCCACTTCCAGTGACACGGCTTCTTGCAGAGGAAGCACTCTACCTGACTCTTATCAGCCTTTACCCTCCTAGTTTGACTAAGCCCAGGACTTTGCACCTTCTTATTTTTCTTATTCTTTCTCTTCTTCCCTTTTCTAAAGGGACGACACCGTGCTCCAGAACCTCCCACCAGATTCACCAATCCCTTATTGAGGTTGTGGTCATTCTCATAAGTTTGCAGTAACCCTAACATCTCATGGTATTATACTACAGGTCTATTCATTCTAAAATTATTAAGAAAGTCCTGGTAGGAAGGGGGCAAAGAATTTAGTATCATGTCCTTGTCGAGCTGCTTATGCAAAGGACATCCGAGTTGGCCCAAATGCTCAAATAACTCGATCATGTACATTACGTGATCGGTTACTGGAGCTCCATCATGCATACGCATGTTGTAGATGGTGGAGGAGATCCAGTATCTCTCCGTATCATCTGGAGTACCAAAAGACTCCTTCAACCTTTGAATGATCTCCTCTAGCTGGGCCTCCTTAAATTTGCGACTAAACTCATCGTTCATCGTAGCCAACATAATGTAATGCACCATGGTGCATTCAGAGATCCACTTTTGGTAAGTGTCCCTGATAATGCCACGAGCATTGGCGGTTGGGATCTCAGGTGTCGGATCCGTTATCATATAATGGATCCACTCGTGCTCCGGGACTTCTTGAGTCTTTGATACCAGCTATCAAAGTTGGGTCTAGAAAGTTTATCATTATCCAATAATGACCTGAGAGACAAAGTGGTCGACATTATCTAAAAAAGGAGAACAAGACCTATTAGTATGTGAATTATTTTAAACATCCGAAGACATGGATTTTAGTCTAAAGGTTTCTCCAACTATTTTATTCAGACTGGTAGCCTCTACACTTCAATCCGAAGAATATCATTTATCATTTAGCAGGTACCAGGATCCTATAGACTTCACATGAGCCCGACTTTGGTCGGCCAACCCACATGCATCTAAAGATAGGTATAATACTAATTGCTTCTCCAAGCAATTCCTAGTATTTATTTTGCCACAGGGTTCTCACAATCGGCCTTTGGGCCTCCTATTGAAGGTCTTGGTTAGGTCCAACCATTAACATAATCAAATTCAATACTTCTAACTAACCCATGATCAAGCTCAACTTTGGCCGGCCCACTTGACCACGTGTTAAGATAGTCACACAAAGCCTGATGACCGCCCGTTCTTTGGAACTGTCGATGATCACTCGACTTATGGACTCATTACCAATCCAACTTAATGGGAGGCTAAGACTTAGGCTATCACATTACTTAGTCTTTTACATGGACCTAATAATTTAGAGGATTTAAATTTTGTAACACATGAAAAGAAGACATGGACCTTGATCAAGAAAACTCACACCAAACTCTTAGAGAGTCTCAAGATCAAATAGGTCCATGGGCACCTTAAACCAGTCAGACTAATTAACCTCAGTTGACATGGATCAACTCGAATCAATAGATAATCTAATTAAATATGATTCACTACGTTAGTTAGGTAAGTAAGATCAAGGGATGGGTTACACTAGGTAAGCCTCTTGCCTTAGACACCAACCATGAGTTGGTCAGGTAAGAGTTAGCCCCAAAGAACCTTGATCACCAATGTCAAACTTACCTTAAACACCAAATGGTTCACCAGACTCAATCAGACTAACCTAAAGACCTGGGCTCACCACGAAGCCATCAATCAAGTCCATTTAGATGTATGGATTGATCTAATTAACTATTGGAGAGATTTATAGAGGAGAGACCTAATTCATCTTTTGATTAGTATTTTCTCTAATTAATCCATTCATCTAAACCTAGGTCTAACCCATTTAAGAAATCAATTCTAGCTAACCCAATAAATCCATGGTTTATCAATCATGTCTTAAGATTAGAATCACATCCTAAATCACAAAAGGTTTCAAAAATACAATTTAATTCTCAATTGAATGTATCATGCTAATTGAAACTGTTTCAATTAAACTAAATTTGAAACAATTTCAAAAAATAAGTGAAACAATTTCATAAAAAATATGAACTTTAGTTTACTATTTCAAGATTTTCTGGTCGAGTCGGCTCATGCAGGTGCCAGTTGGCTCATCCACAAAACATTTCCTTGTTCTCAGATCCGAGTCAACTCTCACAGGGATGAGTCAGTTCAGACAGAACATAAAATAGACAGACTGTACTGTGTTCAAGAAATGAGTCGGCTCATACAGGAGGCGAGTCGGCTCGTCTACCTGGACTGAAAATAGTAAGCTTAAAATTCATCCCTTTTCACTTGAACTTTTCAAAATTTTTAGATCATGTATCTTTTAGATCTTATTTGAAACATAGTTATGATCTACAAACATAGATTAAAACTATTTTAACCTATCAAATCCTTCGCTTTCTTCTTTGTAAGGTCATGATGCAGCGACACCCTTACACGCCAAAGGAGAATCCCAGCAAATGGGAAGAGATGGCCTTTAAACTATACCTCTCTCCTATGACCGGACGGCCATGGCAAATACACTTTAATCCAAGTACTTTGCAATGGATATGAAACCGATTTCATACAAAAGCATTAAACTACATGCATTCAACCTGGTGCTCTGATACCATTGTTGGGGTGCCGTGGCAGGGCCGATACATGCAATTTAAAACTTTTCTAAATGCATGATGCAGTGGAAGGAGATAAAACATTTTTATATACACATGTTAATCTAATTAACACTGGTCCTACACAGATCTTTATGCATATAGAATAATACTTGTATGAAATCAAGGATGCAGAGTATGTAATTCATAGAACTATTCTTTGAATCATACAAAAGGGTAATCAAGAACATTTTGTCATACCTGCAAGAATACAAACCTTATCTGCAATGCGACATTCACCAATAAGCCAAGTACTCCAAGGAAGTAGAGAGGCTCTACGAGTAGCACAGATGTCCTGCCTCTACAGGTAGTTCACACCGTGGTAAGGGGATTCTCCTCCTTCCTTCGAGGTGCTAGCCTCTTCAAGAACAAAGTGGCAACGGCGGACTCCTTCTTCAACACCTTTGAAGACATAGTTGCTAAAGCCATAATGGAATAAAGGAACCTAAGAACCCTTCCCAAATCACTCTATCCCAAACCTTCAACAAAAGGTATGCACACAAGAATCCCAAAGCCCAAAGCCTCACTCTATCTTTCTAAGAATGAGATATAATCTCACAATCTCTCTAAGGTCAAGGATGAGTTCTAACCAACAAAAATGATAGAATCTTGACCTAGGTGAAAGGTGAACAAATCTACCCCCTTAGCTCACCCAACATGGCCCTTTTTGTAGAACCTTAAATGGGTGATCAATGAGAGATTAATGGGAGGTTGGGAGTCTCTTGGGATTCAAGGGTGTTACAAACCCCATGAAATTCAGTAACTATAGCTAATTAAAACCCCAAGATGCCAAAATTAAGTGCCATAACTCTTATAGCCATTAAAAAAGCATCCTCGACTTTTTAGCAAATCCCATTAGATGGGTCGACTCACCTCGAGTCAACTCATTTGGCAATTTTGACAACTTCTTATCAAAGGAGTCCAGAATGATTCCCAATCGTTCCCAAAATAACAAATCAAGAAGAAACCCCATGGTCTGTGATCCCGTAAGTTCAAACACTATATCGGTAGCATAGAAACATTTCCAGTACTAGCCAAAGTTGCCATCTAGCAATGACACCCAGCATTCGGATAGGTTGAATGTTGCTGAGCAACAAGAACCTATTGAATATGGAATACCACTGAACTTCGTCCTTTAATCTCCTAATGCTCCAGATTGTTTAGGGTTAAATTGTCCAACCCTAATCAGTCCATCTCATATGTCTCAAACAAAGAATTCCTGTAACTCCTTACAAGGAAT
The DNA here is from genome assembly GCA_021397845.1 of Areca catechu. NCBI lineage: Eukaryota > Viridiplantae > Streptophyta > Magnoliopsida > Arecales > Arecaceae > Areca > Areca catechu. The sequence continues at coordinate 41,480,884 of CM038038.1, forward strand.
ACCCTGGCCAAGGACTTTCTTAATTGAGACATATTAAGCATTCAATCCAAACCATTTAGAGAGATCACCTATCATGATCTTACTACTGCTACACAAGTACTTGACTGCACCCAGCAACCTTCCATCACCGAATTAGAAATCCGGGTAGTCCGGTACCTAAGCATAGTGACTTGCTTGCAAGCTGCCATAGTGATCTCAAGTCAGAGGAATAATTTATGTCCACATTCTAATACAAAATTTCTCTTTGGCTGAAACAGAATCTCCCATGAGAGTCATGCTCAGTGAAGTATCGAGCACAATACTTGATGTCATACCAGCATCTCCATGCTACTAGAGAGGACAACCAATAGACATGATATAAATGACCTACTCTCGATACACCATTATCCTGAAATAGCGTATCCTTTGGTCGTGAACCACTTTATGAACTATACGATGCATCTTCTCTACATCGCACACAAAGTAGTTCAAAGGACATCATCATACAAGAGTTTAATTAGGAAGATGACATCTGATGAATAACTAGAATAAACTTTTTATTCAATTCAATAATTCACATACATGAGTCGCACAACCATCTACAACCTAGATGATTGGCTTTAGGACATACATTTCCAAATAAAGACCACATGGAGTTGCTGCCCAAACCAACAAGGATTGGCATCACAAGGTCCCAAGCCCAAGAGGATGAGGCATCCAAGCCCAAGAGGAGTCAAGCTTGTCCAAGTCCAAGAGGGAGATGATGTCCAAGTCCAACCAAGAGTCAAGTCTCCTTATTCTAATCAAATTTTGTACTCTTTTTCCTATTCAAATTATATACTCTAATTCTAATAAGGAGAGGACCTGGATGAATCTATAAATACCCCTCCTCTCCCCATCTTATAATCATGAATTATTGAGTGAAAGAAAAATTGAGTTCTTTCTTTTAATTCCGTACCTTTGTACATTGACGCTCTATGAGGGAGAGGGTGTGAGGCCCAACCAACCTATCAAACCCTAGTTTCTTCCAGCCGTAGCCATCCCTTCCATCATCAATACCAAGATGCCCCTCCATCTTCCCTTGGCCACCACCATCTATCACCCCAAAACCCTAGGACACCCATCCCTTCTTCCAAAACTTTAGCCACCCCACCATCTCGTCCATAAACCTTAGACCGCCCCCTTCCATCTACCACTCCCGGCTACCATCTTCAAGCATCCAGGCACCCTCTTTAGTAGCCAGGCCACCACCCTCCAGCATCCAGGCTGACCCTATGTCCAGGCATCCCCCAAGTTCCATGCTGCCAGCCATCCACAGCACCCTCCAACCTTTTTTCTCATCCAACTTCTTGTTTATTATTTTTCCAATATCCTACATCCCTAACCCCTAACATTTACAAGATCCCTCAAATGAAACAATCCTTGAAAGAAGTCTTCCTTGCTCCAAAACTAGCTGATAAAAAGTCGACGCATCTGCAGGAATGAGGCTTCATCATCCAGGCACCGATCCGAATGGTGTAATCTCTTCTACGATGACATGAACCCCATTGCTAGGTACCTAAAATGTATCCCATCTCTCTACTTCAGATTTGTTGAATTGAGCATGCCTTATTAGTTGTTTCTTAACCCTAGGATCCTATTTCTTAATCACTTTTTAGATTCTTAATCTGTGGGTACTAGCTTCTAATCCTTATGTAAAAACCCTTGCCTATTTTTAACTCCTTATCGGGAACAAAACCTGATAAAAACATCAGAAATCATTGCTCTATTAAATCTGATTTTCTTTATGATTATCCTTAGCATGTTCATCCTACATCAGTTTGGTATCAGAGCTTAGGATAGGGCATGTTCTTGCATATTTTCTTAAACAAAAACACCAAAAAAAATTTTGCATGCTGAATTCTGTACATTAGTAGTCAAAACCTAGGGCTCATTATTCATTAAAACATTGCTTTTTTTCATTAATTTTTGCATCAATCAATCCCTTAAGTAGTCTTCTTATTCTCTGTAATTTTATTTTAATTTTCAGATCTAAAAATAGAAAAAAAATCTGCATTTGAAAAAAATCCTAACACAAAAACTGCTTTGCTGAAATTTCTGCAACATTAGTTTAGTGCTGAAATTTGTTTGCCATAAAACCCTCCAAAACTTTGTTTTCTTTGAATTAATTCACTGATATTAGTCCTTGATTAATCTTCCAATTGCATTAAAAAAAAACAGAGAGAAAAAAAAATCTGCATCAAAAAAAAAAAAATCCTAACAAAAAACTGTTTTGCTGAAATTTTTTGCACAACTAGTTTAGGGCTAAACATTAGCTTACATTAAATCCTTCCAAACTTAGATTTCTTTGAAATTAATTCACTGTTATTAACCTTCATTGGATCTTCCATTAGCAACAAAAAAATAGGAAAAAAAAAATACAATCTTATTTCCTGCATATTTTTCTGATTTTAGTTTCATGTTGCATTAGGGTTTCATGTGTGTGCATGCATAATTAACTCATCTTAAGGGCACTTCTACTCTGTCAGATAAGTGAAAGATTTCATCGCCTTTCTTTGGTACAAAACAACCACCCTGCATTTGATCCGAAGCCTTAATTAAAACTAAGTAGCAACCTAATTGAGTTAGGGACACCAACAGGTCTAGTTCGTGGTATTGTGAGAATGCTAGTGCAGCCAATCCTTCCATTATTTCTTGAAACTGGTGTCTAGAAAAGAGGTCCAGAGGAAAACACCCTAAGCGGACTTGTGGTTTTTAATTAGGACACTGCAAGAGTAAGGGGAGCCTCCCACAGCCCCATCTCTTACCTGGCCAGTGGAAAGGGTAATTGTTGAATTGGTTATAAGTTGAGCTGACTCATTCTACTTGAGTGCTAGGTCTAGCAAACCCTAGATGCTTTGTGTGCTTGATTACATGATCACTAGATCAAAAGCCCAATACCATCAAACCCAAACCCAATCTGATTCAACCATGGAGGCCAATTTTGAAACATTGCTGAGGACCATGACTAAACAGTTTGCCTAATTGAATGCACAAGTGAACAAGAGGTTCAACCAAATGGAGGAACGTGTTGGAAACCTAAAGAGAGCCAATGAGATCCATACTGAACCTGAGCCTGAGTCTCTCTTCCCAAACCTCCCAACACTAGGAGAGCCCCATGCCCTGACCCAATCTTAAAGCCCAATCCTAGGAGACCCAATCATAATTTCTTAGACCAGGATGAGAGAGTCATTAGGAACATCAGGTTAGAAGTACCCACTTTTAATGGTAGTCTTGATCCTAAGGTTCACATAGATTAGGAGAGAGATATGGACCAATATTTTGAGTGGTATAAGATGACTGAGAAAAGGAAGTGTAAGTTTGCCAAACTCAGGTTGGTCCGCTAGGCTAAGCTATACTAGGAAAATGTTGAGCGCATGATTAGACAATGAGGAGACCTTCTCATAGTCACCTGGAGAGCCATGAAGCTGAAGCTTAGGGAGAAGTACCTTCCTGTATCCTATCATCTGAAACTCCTAGATCAATGGCAGAGGCTAAGTGAGGGAAATAGGACTGTGTTAGAGTACATAACCAAATTTGATGAGTTCATCATGAGGTGTACCATAGATGAGTCTAAAGCTAAGACCCTATCAAGGTTTAGGGCTGGACTACAAGAGGACATCCACAGAAAACTATTCTTGAGAGATCCATGACCTAGAGTAGGCTTATCAAATAGCTAAATACTCTGAGAGATTCTAGAGGGAACCCACATTCCGTTGACCTGAACCCACTAGGAATGGTGCCCTTAATCCAAAATTAGGTCCTAGCAAAATACACCCAAGTCGACCCAGTCCTAGCACCCTATTGACCCGTAGGGAAGACAAGGGTAAGGCACCTAAAGTTCAGAGAAACCCTAATCCCAATCCTAATGCTTATTTTAGATGTCATAAGGTGGGACACTATGCTAGCCAATGCCCAGCCCGATCCCTACACATAGGAGAACTAGAAGAGGAAGACCCTGAACCCACTGATGAGTTTCAAGAGGAAGTATATGAGGCTGAGATGAACTTAGTGGATGAATATGTAAGAGATGAGAAAGTAGTTGAACCATCTGACCTATTGGGATTTGTTAGGTGCATCCTAGCCAAAACCAAGACACAAGAGGATTGGCGTAGGACAAACATCCTATAGACCTTTGTGAAGTTAGGGGATAAGGTATGCAAGATCATCATAGATAGTGGGAGCTGTGTGAGTGCCATCTCAACCAGTGCTGCCAAAACCCTAGGCTAGACCCCAGTTTCCCATCCAAATCCCTATAAGGTATCCTAGATAGACTCAAGTTCCATCCCCATCAAACTTAGGTGCCAAGTCATGATCCAGCTTCAATCCTATGAGGAAAAGGTGTGGTGTGATGTCATTCCCATGGAAGTTAGTAGCATTATCTTATCCAAACCTTGGCTATATGACCATGATGCTACCCTATATGGCTGATCCAATTCATGTTCTTTTAATTTAATGGGAAGAAGATTGTGATAAACCCAACCCCACCTAAAGAAAATATCAAGAGGGGATTCAGTAGCCTAAAAGAAAAAAAATCTAGAGTAAATCTGATCACTGCTAAGGAGTTATAACGTGAGATTACTGAGGGTTCGACAGTTTGGATATTAATCGCTAAGGAAATCCCTGATCAAACCTAAAAAGAGCACCCTCAAGAAGTTGAGGAGATTTTAAATGAGTTTGAAGATGTGTTTTTTGAAGATCTACCCGATCAATTACCACATTTAAGGGATGTCCAGCATGCCATAGATTTAGTCCCAGGAGCCACCCTCCCAAACCGTCCACGCTATAGGATGAACCCCACTGAACACTTAGAATTACAGAAACAGGTCGGAAAGTGATGCACGACAAACCCCGATCAGTATAATTTTAGAGAGGGTGGATTGTTGGTCGCTAAGAAATGACCTTTAGGCTAGGTTCAACCAGGCCCAAATTACTAAAAAAAAATATATTTTTCTTTTTTTTCTATTTTTTTTCCTTTTTTTTGTATTTTCATTTTTCACTTTTTTCCTCTTGATTTTTTTCTGCTTTATTCTAAAGTCGGTAAAGGAGGCCAACTTTGCTTCTTCGATCATGCAAAGGTGCTTTGATGGGCATGCAAAAGTAGGGGGAAGGTCTCGGGCATGGAAATCCGGCGTGTTTCACTGGTGGGCTCTCCGGCGATGGCACTGGCATGACGGCAGCGCCACCGGAGGTGAAGGCACGAGCACTCCGATGGGTGGCGGGCATCTGTGAGGCATTGCGAACAGAGATGGGGAGCAGAGATGGTGAGGCATCACGAATGTGAGTTGGGAGCAGAGGAGATGGATGGCCAGAATCCATCAAGAAAAATAAGAGATCAGAGATGGAAAAATAGGAGGTTGAGATGAGGAATGGTGGTGGCGATGTTAGAGATCGAGTAGAGATGGAAGGATTCATGGAGGTGGATCATCTAGTGGGGCTATCGGCCGGGAAGGTTGACTAGGCGATGGATCTGAGGAGATGGTGGTCGCTCTCTTGGCTAGCTGGTGGATGACTTCGGTTGGAAGGAAGAGGATGCAGAAGGGGCGACGTTGATGGACATGGCGATCGGCGATTTGCAGTAGGGGCGTGGCGAGTCAGCTGGTGTCCGGGCATGGATTTCTCTGGTCGAAAGGATGATGGTGGACTCGACGGCAGTGTCGAGGGATGGTAGAAATGATGGGCAAAGGGGTGATTGGTTCGGTCAAGTGGATCCAGGGAGTTAGCATTGGGCGGATTCGGGGAAGATGTTGGTCGGGTGGATCCTGATGATCCTAACGAAGGTGGTGGAACACGGAAGTCACGGGGTTGTTGCTTCGGTTGGGTGATTCACAGATGGGATAAAGAAAATAGTGAGGGGAAAATGGAGAAAACAACGATGAGGAAGAATGACAGAATGATAAATTTAGAAAGAAAAGAAAAATGAAAAAAAGATGGTTGGGTTACCTACCCAGGCTTCAACGCCCACTCTTAACTAGAGTGACCATATAGGACATCAGCACCTCTCCTTAACCAGGAGTGATGCACCCTCTCCTTAACCAAGAGTTTTCATTTTTTCTTCCCAAATATTCATCGTCTATCTTTTTATTCGAATGACAAAACTATTAAATAGGCTAATCTGAGATATCCGATATCCTGATCTCAAATACCTCAACCTCAATCCTAACACATTTAAACTATTAAAAATAAACTAATCCAACTAAATCCTAAAATAATAATAAAAGTGTATGAAAAATAATCCTAAAATTTCAAGATATTCCAATCTCTGGTACACCCATAAAAATATTACACTTATCTTCATTTGGATGTGCTCTAGGAGACATGCTACTCTGGGATATGTGCTGCATCGACTTCAAGACTTGGGGCTTCAGGGTTTATGCTAGGCTAACTTCAGGTTTCGGGCTGGGCTGGCTTCAAGTTTCAGGCTGGGCTGGATTCTAGGCTGAGCTTCAGGTTCTGGGTTGTGCTGTCGATGTCCCCATCATTCCCCTGAGGTAGGGAGAACTCGACTACGTCGAGTCAAGCTTCAGAAATCTTCTAGCTCCACGATGCATCATCTGCAGATTGATTTTTTTTTTACAAATAATGTAACTAACTAACATAGCCTAACCTCACTCTGATACCAAACCTGATGCGGGACAGACCCCAATCAGGATTATTTTAGAAAGGGTGGATCATTGGTCACTAGGAAACGACCTTTAGGCTAGGTTCAACCATGCCCAAATTACTCAAAAAAATACTTTTTTTTTTCTTTTCCTTTTTCTTGTATTTTTTTTCACTTTTTTTTCTCATGATTTTTTTTGCTTTATTCTAAAGTCGACAGAGGAGGCCGACTTTGCTTCTCCAACCGGGCAAAGGTGCTTTGACGTGTGTGCAAAAATAGGGGAAAGGTCTCGGGCATGGAAATTTGGCGGATTTCACCGGTGGGCTCTCCGATGATGGCAATGGCATGACAGCAGTGGCACGGGAGGTGAAGGCATGGGCTCTCTGGCAAGCACGGGCATCATGGCAGTAGGGAGTCGGGCGAGCATCCGTGAGGCATAGCGAGCAATGATGGGGAGTAGAGATAGTGAGGCATCTCAGGCATGGGCTGGGAGCGGAGGAGATGAACGATCAAAATCCATTTAGAAAAATATGAGATCGGAGACGGGAAAAATAAGAGGTCAAGACGGGGAACGGTGGCGGCGTTGTTGGAGATCGGGTGGAGTGGGAGGCTTCATGGAGGTGGATCATCCGGTGGGGCTATCGATGGGGAAGGTTGACTAGGTGATGGATCTGGGGAGATGGCGGTCGCTCTCTTAGCTGGCCGATGGATGACTTTGGTTGGGAGGAATAGGATGTGGAAGGGGCGTCATTGATGGACAAGGCGATCGGCGATTCGCAGTAAGGGCGTGGCATGTCGGCTAGTGTCCAGGCTTGGATTTCTCTGGTCGGAAGGACGGAGGTGGACTCAATGGTAGCATCGAGGGATGACAGCAATGATGGACGGAGGGGTGATTGGCTCGGTCGGCCAGATCCAGGGAGTTAGCATCGGGCAAATCTAGGGATGATGGTGGTCGGGCGAATCCTGACGATCTTGACAGAGGCGGTGGAACATGGGAGTCACGGGGTGGTCGCTTTGGTTGGGTGATTCACAGATGGGAGAAAGAAAATAGTGAGGGGAAAATGGAGAAAACACCAATGAGGAAGAATGACAGAATGATAAATTTAGGAAGAAAAGAAAAAAGAAAAAATGATGGTTGGGTTACCCACCCAGGCTTCAACGCCCACTATTAACCAGAGTGACCATGTAGGGCATCAGCACCTCTCCTTAACCAGGAGTGATGCACCCTCTCCTTAACCAGGAGTTTTCATTTTCCTCTTCCCAAATATTCATCATCTATCTTTTGATTCGAATGACAAAACTATTAAATAGGCTAATCTGAGATATCCGATATCCTGATCTTAGATACCTCAACCTCAATCCTAACACATTTAAATTATTAAAAATAAACTAATCCAACTAAATCCTAAAATAATGATAAAAATGTATAGAAACAAATCCTAAAATTTCAAGATATCCCAATCCCTCATACACCCAAAAAAATATGCTTATCTTCATTTGGATATGCTTCTAGATTCATGCTTCTCCGGGATCCATGCTGCTCTGGGATATGTGTTGCATCGACTTCAGGATTTGGGGCTTCAGGGTTTGGGTTGGGCTGACTTCAGGATTCGGGCTGGGCTGGCTCCAAGTCTCAACCTAGGCTTGGTTTCAGGTTCTGGGCTAGCTTCTAGGTTGGGCTGGTTGATGTCCCCATCAGAGAACTCATAAGAAAAGGATTTATTAGGGAGAGCTTAAGTCCATGTGCAGTACCTGCCCTTTTATGGTGGGGACACCAGGATTAGACATAGATCACTGGATCCCATATGGTTTACTTAGTCATGTGTCAAAGTTTTGAAAGTTTTGTAATCAATTAAGATTGAGTCCTGTAATAAGTTGAGGTTAGTTGATTTGTCTCAACCCTTAACCCTAGTCAATATATTGAGTCCTGTACTCCAGTTATGAGTCCAATATGAGCCAAATTTTTATACAAGAGAAAGGGTTACCCTATTTTGGAGTTCCATTAGGCCACATCCATGAGTCAGAAGCCACTACATCAGCCTATTGGATTTTGTGTGATAACCGAGGATCCAAGATGCCTTCTAGAAACCCTGATTCCTTTCAAATATTTTCTAGATGCCCTGATTCCAGCCTAGATGCCAGAGCATATTTCCAAACCAGGGCATCCATGATTCCAGAGGTCCACCTATATCCCAGCCCAAGGAAATCAGCCCAAGCACCAAGCCCGAGCCCTTAAGAAGCAAGATTCCAGCTAGATTCCTTGGAATATGCTATCCCATGCGCCTAGCCCCTGGAAGCCAACCTAGGACCCTCAAAAATTTGCCCAAGCCCTTGAAGGAGGCGACCTTGCTGCTGCCCCAAGGTCCAAAACCAAATTTGAGGAGTTTGAACAAGTCCAAGCTCAAAGGGAGGTGTCCTTAAGTGAGAAGGAGAAGACTAGTCTAACCTAGTTAGGATTTATGTTCCTAGTTGTTTTAAGATTTGTTTTTCTAACCTAGCTAGGAGTGGTTATTTTAACACAAGTATGTAACCCTAGTTAAAGGGCATGGGAGCTCTATATAAACCCCACCCCTCACCCTCTCGTATTCAATTTTTATTCATGATATCAAAAACCCTGGTGAAATTATTTGAGCTTGCGAGCTTGTGTTTGTATTACTTTGTTCTTATGGTTCTTTGGTTTGTGTTTGTGTTCTCTTGCTTTGCCGACCTCTACCCTTGCTGTTCTCCATGTATAAGTAGCAAACCCAACTTCCAAGCATCAGCCATGCCCAAAGAAGGAGTGCCCTAAGCCACCAAGCAGGGAGATCTTCACCAAGCTCCAAGCCGCCCAGCTTCTAATCCCTAACCTGATTCCTTCTAAACCTAGTTTTCTTTCTTTTTCTTACTTGCTGTTTTGATTGACCCTTGACATTTTGTAGGATCCCTGAGGTGTTTCACCTCCCCAAAGTAGGCTTTCCTTGCCTCCAAGACCATCCAAATCATCCATCTAATCAAGGGAACCGAGCTTCATCATCTAGACTCCAATCAGAGTACTATGTGATCTTTTCATCGGAAAATCTTCAAATCACTTATTGGTAACATCCTTCCCTTCTTTTAATTTTTGATTTGATGAAAATGAGCTATTGTAAACTAGGAGTTTCTCAACTCTCGGGTCCTAGAATTTATTATTTTGTATGAGTTTGCCTGCGATACGATGATTCTTTGCATTGCTACTCCTTATGCTAGTTCTTATTTTATTTTGGAAATCTAGTCTGCAAATAAAATTATAAAAATCATAAAAAAAACTAGTTTACTATTTTTCCTACATGATTAGCAATCATAAAGTTGTCCCGCATTAGTTTGGTATCAAAGAGGGTTTAGGATAGTTCTTCATCTGCATTAGATTCACAAAACCGTAGTTCTGAATTTTCTGCATCCTATCCCTTGCATTAGGTGTCTGATTTCCATTTTATTTCGACTATCTAGGAATTTTATTTTTCTATGAAATTTGCATGAATTATTTTCTGTATAGTCATATATTTTATTATAATTCTTAATTAATTTTTAAAAAAAATGAAATCACTAAAATTTGTCATCTTAGAAACCCTAACAAAATCCTGAAATTTCTGTATCAATTTGAAAACCCTAAGATTTGCATCATTAATTGATTTTTTTTTGCATAAAATTTAGTAGGTATCATCAATACCATCCATCCTCTGTCCTAGAATTTTTTTGAGTTTTTTCTGTATCGTAAACAGTGTCAAATCCTGCATCTTCTAACACTCTAATTTTTTGAATTTCTGCACTCACTTGACCTAACCTAATCAACTTCCACACACCCAAATCCCAAGCCCAAGTTGTTTGCTAACCTAATCAACTCAAACCTAATTGCCACTTCATAAAACACACAAAAAAATATTTTATTTTTCGATTGTTTTAGATTGCATCAAGACCATTGAATGCCATCATCTCTTAATCTAATCTTAAGTGCAATCAATATAACATTAGTGGAGGATTTCATCACCTGTCCTAGGCCTAAAACAACCATCAGCATACTGACCTAAGCCCAATTAAAACTGATTAGACCTAATTTGCCCTAGAGGTCTAGGTGACACCCACAGGTCGGGTCTGAGCTATGTGGGCCTACTAGTGCATTTAATCCTTTAGCTATCACTGAGGGCTGGTGTTTAAGGCTAGGGGTTCAAAGTCAAACAACCTAAGTGGACTGGTGGTTTATAACTAGGACCCTGTGACAAGCAAGGGGAGCCTCCCACCACCCCAACCCCTTCCTGGCCAGTGAAAAGAAAAGCTATTGAGTTAAGTGTAAGTTGAGCTGACCCATTCAGTTTTGACTCTAGGTCTAGAAACCTAAGAATTGTACTAATCTTTTTTTTTCTTTTGCATGCTTGGCTGCACCACATTACTTTGAATGATTGTTTGATTGTTTGCATGACCATTAGATTAAGAACCCAATGCCAATAGCCTTAACCCAACCTAACCTAGTGTGACCCACCCTTAGAACCCAACCCTATGGGAACCTTATACTATGACCCATACCAAGAACCCAAACCCTATTACCTTTCAAGTCCCTATTACGCTAGTCCCTATTTACCCAGATGTACTGACTCCAGATACCAGGATCGCCAACTTTTAGTAGAGTGGTGGGATTTGAGACAGGATAACAAAACTGTCTGAGTACATTGGCTAATTTGATGACTATTATAGGATATGTTAAACAATTGAACTTGAGTCTAAAGCCATATCTAGGTTTAAAGCTAGCATACGTAGAGATATCCTGGGTGAATTATGTCGATGGCAAATTCGAGACCTAGATGATGCCTATCACATATCTTTGGAATTCAAGTCAACCCATTGGGCTGAACCCATAACCCATAGAACTAAACCCAGGAGATTCACAACCTATAGTTCTGAGCCCACATCCTATGAGCCTAATAGGATTAGTACCCCTAGCTATTAGCCTAGTACCAGTCAAATTTTCCTCAGTCAACCTGAATCCTATAGGATTGATACCCCTAGATTTGAAACCATAACCTTTGAACCCATAACCTTTAAACCCATAACATATGAACCCATAACCCTTAGTTTACCCACCCCTATTATCCCAGACTCTAGTCAATTTTCCAATAGCCAAACCCCTCTTACCACCCCATTGGTTCACCAAGATGATCTAGAAGAAAAGATATATGAGGCTAACCCAAGTCTGGTGGAGGAGTATGAAGATAATGAGTCTATTGAAGATCTAGAAAAGTACCCTATAGAAGATCCAGGATTAGTTGAACCAGAAGTCCAGTGTAACCAACCTAGTTCAACCATGGAGTCCAATCTAGAAACCCTCTTTAAGGCCATGATGGAACAGTTTGACCAGTTGGAACAAAAGTTTGACCAAAGGAATAAAATGTTTGACCGACTGATCCAATCAAATAACCAAATGACCCATAAGATTTAACCATTAGATGACCAGGTAGAAGACCACCCAACATTAGTTGAACCTAACCATACCCAAGTAGGAGCAGACCTAAATTTAGCTAACCCTAGCCATACCCAAACAGTATCCAACATAGAGTTAGCCGACCATGTAGTGGAAGAACACTTAAAGGAAGAAGACCATGAGGAACCCAATCCTACTGTTAGAATCTTACCTGAGGAGCCACTAGAAGAAAGCCCAATTAGAGAGCCCAGTCCTTTGATTTATAAGCCAAAAGAGTTTATTAAGGACTTAACCTCTTTGAATCAATACCCTCAGGATGAAATCATTCCATTGACTCTAATTGATCTCTTCCCTGAAATCAACAATCCTTTCTTCCATTACGTAGACCCTTTAGATATGCCTCAAACCCATAAGGTAAATCTCATTAGTATAGGACTCATCCCTGAAACACCTTCTTATCTCGTAGTCTACCTGATTAACCCCGAACCCTTTTTCAATCAGACTAAACCTGAATCCATTTCATATTTTCTATCTTTTCATAAATTTTCTTATGTTTCTTTAACTATTCATTTGCATTTTATAGAAGTAAGCATAATGCATTCATACATTGTGCATGTTAGGTTTGCATCTTACTTCTTGCATACCCTTTGGCATTTAGTAGGCATACATAGTAAATCTTCATGTGCATGCTATGCTAGGGTCAAACCTAGAGAGTCTATAATGTGCTACATTAGATCCTAGAAAGTCCAATAAAATTTTCTTCGATAGGAAAGTTTAGTCGAGTCTAATAGGTATTAGTTGAGTCCAATAAAATTCACAATTCTAAATCACATATCTACACCTACACTAGTGTTTGCACAGCATATGCATCATGAAATTAGTCAAGAGCTAAACATAATTAATGAACTAAATAACAACTTGGCTAATTCCCAAAAGAAATATGAAGAATTTTTTGCAAAGGATTTTGTGATTGTAAAGGAATTTTTAGCTCACAAAGCTGGCCCATCCAAAATAAGGAATAGTAGTAGATCCAACGCCTATGTGCCTAAGATATCACCTAATTTAGGTATTAGCTCCACTTTCATCATCTCAGACTTTGTAAAGTCTAGGGAGCCAGCAGTGAAACCCAGGGAGCCCCTTAAGCCACTCCCTTTCTTTGTGAGAGAACCCACCCCAGAGTGACTACATATAATTTGGCCATTTAGTGAGAAAAAGATTGAGAGAACTTTGAACGATCAAGCTATCGGTACCTAGGATAGAGACTGTCAGCGATATTTGGTCTTGTGGCAAGGTCGGCCAGAATTTTAGGACTTGTGAAATGCTTGTGCGGATCTGCAGCGCCTCAATCCAGACCCTCCTTGAGCCAAATTGACCCATACTCGATGGTGTCGAGTTCCTCCCATCTCTAAAAAATTGGTGGGGATACCAGTATCAGACACAGATCACTAGATCCCATATGGTTTACTTAGTCATGTGTCAAAGTTTCGAAAGTTTTGTAATCAATTAAGATTGAGTCCTGTAATAAGTTGAGGTTAGTTGATTTGTCTCAACCCTTAGCCCTAGTCAGTGTTGGGTTTGTTGACCAAGGCGGAAATATAGATTTCAAAATTTTTATCTTATGAAATCTATACCAAACCCTTTAGCCCTAGATTTCCTTAAAAAAAATTAAAAATATATATATCATTCATATACATGATTTAAATATATATATATATGTAAGTACTAACCTGTACCGCAATATCCAAAATGCAAATCACCACCAGGTGCCCAAATGTTCACCCTCCAATGGTGATCCACACGGAGAAGAGATGAAGACAACAACTTCTTGAACTTGGATAATCTTCTTGAATTCTTTTTCAAGAATTCAATTCTTGGACTATAGGCTGGAATTTTCTTTCTTAAAAATTCCCTTTCTCCCTTCTTTTCTCTTCTTGATCCTTTCCTCAACTTCAATCCTTGTAGAAAATTCTTATTTGAAGTGGAAGAAAAATTAAGACAAGTAATGTCTTAATTCAAGAAAGAAAAGAGACCCTTCCTATTTCTTTCCTTTACCGTTCAAGACCTTCCTCTTATTCTTGTTTAGGGTCAGAGTTTTGACAGAGGATACCTCTGTAAGGGAAACAATACCCAACAAGAACAAGGGGAAGGAGTATTCTGGAGAGGAAGAAAGGGAATCTGATCTCTGAATTATCTTACATGAAAACCCCCGAGAACCCAACCCTATTTATAGATATCAAAGGGGTGTCTTTTCAAAAATAGTGCAACCCTCTGCTATCCCAAGAATCACGTTCTTTCCATCCTCACGCATCCCCTCAGATTTTTTATGCCTTTCCTGATTTATTTCAAGATTTTCCGATGAAGAAAAATCTCGGAAGAAACATCAGAAAAGTTGCGATGTTCTGAGACGGAGTTACGACCGAAAAGCAACAGATTTCTTCTGGCCATCTGATCTTGATCCAAGGGACTCTAGATGAGATGCCTAAAGAAAAGATTTTTGCCCCCTCCCATCTGGTTTTAATGGTAAAAGAAGTCCCTACGCGCGTGAAGAGGAGTCCACGCGCATGGACTCTTCCTTTGGTGTGCGCACGTGGGAAAGATGGCTTGGGCGATCTTGGGAAAAGGGTTTAAATTGATTTTTAATTAATGGGTTCAGCCATGGGTTAGCCCAAAGTCCCAAAATTTAAATTAGACTCTAATTAGGTTCAATTAGAACCTAATTAAGCCCAATTCAGAACCAAATTCGAATCCAATTCGAATAGAAGTTGGGTTTGCAACACATGCTAGTGTGTTTGTCCTGCAAACATGATTTAATTCTAAATTAAATCCCTCATCGACTCTCTTTTGTGTGTGACCCATTGGGTTCCACATCTAGCCAGCAGTAGGTCCGAGTGCTATTTGACTTAATTCGATTAGATCTCAACTAAGCCGATTTAGGTCAACTCAAGCTAGCTTGACTTGGTCAATTAGAGTCTAATTCTAATTAACTGATTTAAATTATCATAATTTTAATCATTTCCCTACAAGACAAGATTGACGTCCAGCAACGTATCATGTCTACCCAGAAGATGTAAAATTTTGGTGAAATTACCAAAATACCCTTCAGTGGTGAGTTACCGGGCAATTCAGTCCTTTGATCAACTTGCATCCTGAATATGATTATGGATATGGATACCTTGTCAAATCCAATTTCATATTCATCCCTAGCTTAATCTTTTTAATGATGATTCATTAATGAACTATTAGAAACTACTTCTAATGTTCATACTTTGATCAAAGATTTCCCGAATCATCATTTGATCGAAATTGGCTGGATGAAATATCCTCTTACTAGGGCTGATCAATTCCTTGTTGACCTACTCACAACCTTCATATACAATCCACCATATCCAGTATCACCTCATGCATAACTCAGTGTTATGATTGAGTGTGAACCAAAATGTGGATTCATGTATATAAGGTACCATGGCAGTCTCAGGTCAAAGGACCACATGCACTACTTCCACTATGAGAAATATCTATTGACAAACAGATAAGGTTCCATTAGATATTCTAAATCTGGATCTATTCAGTGAACTCATTCTCTAATGAGCACCCACATCCTAGTATTAGTGTCAAACACAAGTGACTGTGAGATCAGTCACCCTCATACATAGGAAGTGCTGATCTTTACCAGAAATATTGATCCCCTACTCAATGTCCCATTGACCAGGAATATTTTAGATTAGGATTTTAAGGCTTTAGGTCTCACTGGTATGATCTCATCATAACCCTAGAACCATAGCCCTAATCTATGGAGTTTATCATATAATAATTAAGACATAGCGTATGATGAAAATAATGCCTTTATTGAATGATAATGTCAATACATTGATTTTTGGGATGGATAAGGAAAAATCCCAACGAAATATAATATTTCGATTGTCCTTTAGGGCATAATCCTTTCAGTCAGTATATTGAGTCCTGTACTCCAGTTATGAGTTCAGTATGAGCCCAATTTTTATATAAGAGAGGAGGTTACCCAATTTTGGAGTTCTATCAGGCCACATCCAGGAGTCAGAAGCCACTACATCAGCCTATTGGATTTTGTGTGACAACCCAGGATCCAAGATGCCTACTAGAAACCCTGACTCCTTCCAGATGTTTTCAAGATATCCAGATTCCAGTCAGATACCAGAGCATATTCTCAAACCAAGGCATCCATGATTCCAGAGGTCCACCTACATCCCAGCCCAAGAATATTAGCCCAGGCACCAAGCTCGAGCCCTTAGGAAGCAAGATTCCAGCCAGATTCCCAGGAATATGCCAGCCCATGCGCCTAGCCCCTGGAAGCCCACCTGGGCCCCTCAAAAATTTGCCCAAGCCCATAAAGGAGGCATCCTTGCTGCTACCCCAAGGTCCAAAACCAAATTTGAGGAGTTTGACCAAGTCCAAGCTCAAAGGGAGGTGTCCTTAAGCGAGAAGGAGAAAACTAGTCTAACCTAGTTAGGATTTATGTCCTTAGTTGTTTTAAGATTTGTTTTTCTAATCTAGCTAGGAGTGGTTATTTTAACACAAGTATGTAACACTAGTTAAAGGGCATGGGAGATCTATATAAACCCCACCCCTCATCCTCTTGTAATCAATTTTTATTTATGATATCAAAAACCCTAGTGAAATTTATTTGAGCTTGCAAGCTTGTGTTTGTGTTACTTTGTTCTTTTGGTTCTTTGGTTTGTGTTTGTGTTCTCTTGCTTGGCCGACCTCTACCCTTGCTGTTCTCCATGTCTAAGCAACAAACCCAACTTCCAAGCATCAACCAAGCATCAGCCACATCCAAGCATTAGCCACGTCCAAAGAAGGAGTGCCCTAGGCTGCCAAGCAGGGAGATCTTCACCAAGCTCCAAGCTGCCCAGCTTCTAATCCCTAACCTGATTCCTTATAAACCTAGTTTCCTTTCTTTTTCTTACTTGCTATTTTGATTTACCCATGATGTTTTGCAGGATCTTCGAGGTATTTCACCTCTTCAGAGGAGGCATTTCTTGCTTCCAGGACCACCCAAATCAGCCTCTAATCAAGGGAATCGAGCTTCATCATCCAGACTCTAATCAGACTGCTGTGTGATCTCTTCATCGAAAGATCTTTAAATCAATTATGATCTCTTCATCAGAATATCTTTAAATCATTGATTGGTAACATACTTCCCTTCTTTTAATTTATGATTTGATGAAAATGAGCTATCCTAAACTAGGAGTTTCTCTACTCTCGGGTCCTGGAATTTATTATTTTGCATGAGTTTGCCTGGTGGGGACACCAAAGGCACCGGAATAAGACAGAGGCTTCACAGCCCTCTATGGATTACTTAGCCTATTTGAGTCCATTTTTAGTTTGTCATTTGAGTCTTTGAGTTGTTATTTCAGTTCAGTATTAGTCAGCTCATGTTGAGCTAGTCCAGTCCAGTGTTAGTCAGCTCATGTTGAGCTAATTTTATTTTTTTGAGTCCTGTTCAACCATATTGAAGACTCAAGACCACATCATACAAGTGAAGACCAAGTCCAACCAGATTGAAGATATGGAAGTATAGCCCAAGTCCAACCCAGCTTGAAGATTTGAAGACCCCCGGAGGAAAATTCAGAAAATCCAGATTCCTTACATATGCCCTCCAGATGCCCAGATTCCCTTCCAGATGCCAAATATATTCATAGACCAGGGCATCCATGATTCCAGAGGTCTACCTACATCCTAGGCCAAAGAAATCAAGCCCAGGAGCCAAGCTCAAGCCCCTAAGAAGTAAGATAACAAGGAATATTCCTGCTACCTGGCTACCAAGCCACCCTAACTTCCAGAGGCCCAAGCCCATGCACCCAAGTCCCTTTGGGCCGGCCCCTTGCTGCTATTAGAAGCCCAACACACCCCCCTAGGCATCCTTGGAGTGTTGACCAAGTCAAGAGAATTTTTAGGGATTTTTTCTACATAATGTTTCCTTATTTTCTAGCTAGAGTTTAAGTAGGAGTAGGATTCTTATGTAAAGACTAATGTGTCCTTACTTGGAGCCCAAGACTAAGGGTCTATTTAAAGGATCCTAGTCTCTTGTATGAGGATTGATTTTGATATATGAATTAAAACTTGAGTTCTCTTCAATTGCTTTGTCCTACCCTGCTTTGTGCTTAAGGGGTTTTATTGGTGCTTTCTTCTTCTCGGTGTTGCAACAAATTCCTGCAGCCAACCAACATTCCAGAGCCCTGGCCGCCCTCCTCCAAAACTTTCTTCCCCTTGCTATTTTATCCGATTTCCTTGTTCCCTTGTGAGTTTTCTAACCCTTGACAGGTCATTTGCAGGCCCCCGAGTTCCTACGAATCCAACGACTCCAGCCAAGCCTCAATCGGACCACCGACCAAAAAGCCGAATATCAGCGGGTCTTTGGTTCAGTTTTCTAGGCCGCATCCATCGAGGAATGAGAGATCCCTTCACTGCAATCTTCATTGGGTGCTTCAGATGTTGTCAGGTACATCCCCTCTCCCGCCAGTAATTTTATTGTGGGGGAACTTGCCCTAACCGATGCTTCTTAGCCGAGGCGATCCATCTTTACTGCTTTCTTAGGTCTTAATCTGCATGCTTAGCTTCTAAATTTCATATAGAATTCCCTACAATTTATTTTGATCCAATATTTAGGATTTAATCACTTCACCCCATATATAAAATCCATAAAAATAATTGCATGCATATTAGTCCCGCATCATCTGGTATCAGAGCTTAGATTAGGGCTTGTTTTCTACATCTTTATAGTCCATATATACTATGTTATTTTAGTTATTTCTCCCTGCTCAGAACTCGAAAAGTTCTAAAGTTTATTTTGATGGATTCATGTTAATTCAAAGTATTTTATATAATTTTTTCAGGTTTTATTTAGATCTGTGAAATTTCTACAAGCCCAAATACAGCATGCACATTTTTGGCTCTATTTTTTTTAGCAAGACAAGTTTGGAAGTTTTAGGGTTTTGTGTAGCATCTCTTTGCATATCTTTTAATTTTAGTATATTTCCTGCATATTAGACCATAATTTGCAAGTTTCTTTCTATTTAAGAAAATACCAAAATATATTTAAAAAAATTACATATTCTCCAAAAACACCAAAAACATCTAAACCCTAATTTGCATCCTCATCTGCCTGCCATCATTGCATAATTAACTTTTAAGGGCACTCTTGCTATATCATATAAGGGGAGGAGTTAATAACCTCTCCTTAGCCCAAAACCGCAACCCTTGCATTCGGTCCATAGCCTAACCTAAAATTTATTAGACTTTATTTGCCCTAGTGGGCTATGGACACCAACTGGTCGGGTTCGGGCTAGTATTAGATCACTGTGTCAAGCTAACCTATGTGTGCCTTGTGCTTAGTGTCTAGAACGGTGGTTCAGGGATTCAATCCCGAAGGGATTGTGTGTTGGTTCGCCTACCTGGCCAATCTCTGATTGGTGTCTAGGATTGGCAATCAGGGACCTAACACTCCCATTACACCTGCCTGGCTGAGTACAGGGTTACTATAGGCTAGTTTGCCACCTTGATTGAGCATCTAGTTTGGACTCTAGGTCTAAAGAGTTGTAGTTGGTTTGATCGAGTCTTGCATGAGCACTAGATTAGGGGTTTCATATCATCCACCATCTCTACTTTTACCTGAATCCATGGACAATCTTGAAGCCCAGATTAAAGCCCTTGCTGACCAAATGGACCAGATGACTACCCGGTTAACTACCCAGATGACTACCCAGATGATCCAGTTAACTCAGTCTGGTGCCCAAAACCATAATAGACTTGATCACTTAGTCCATAGGTTTGAAATATAGACTACCGACTAGGAATCCTAGAGAAAACCCATAGGACCCAAACTAGATCTAATACCGTTAGCCTCAACCCAACTCAACCTAGTGAAACCAGGGAGTCCAACCCTAGGAGGACCCAATACTCTGACCCATATAGGGAGCCCAACCCTAGGAGAACCCCTTACCATGATCCCTATTTGGAGCCCAACCCTAGGAAAGCCATTAGGTACGTTGTGTTGGTAGCACCTAAATTTTGTGATCTTGAGTGTGAGGATTATCTTGCTTGGGAAAAAGATATGGACCTGTATTTTGAACAAAATTGGAGTTTCGATTCTGAAAGATGTTGGTTCAAGTTTGCTAAAGCTAAATTAGTTCACCAAGCCAGGTTAGACTGGGATAATGTTGAGAGAATACTTAGGCTAGAAGGCCGCGAACCCATAACTACCTGGAGTGATATGAAACTTGAACTAAGGAGAAAGTACCTACCCAAGTCCTATCAATCCAAGAGACCCACAACCTATAGATCTCATGACTCTAAAAACTATGAACCTAGATTCTATGACTCTAGATCCTATTTACCCACATCCCATGAGTCCAGTAGACCCAAGACCCATAGAGCTGAACCCAAATCCTATGACCCCAGATCCTATAATCCTATGACCCATAGATCTGCACCCTTATCCTATGAGCCCAGGGAGCCCATAACCCCTAGGTATCAGCCTAGCACTAGTCATGCTTCCCCTAGTCAACTTGAACCCCATAGGATCAGTACCCCTAAATATGAACCCAATAGTGAGCCACTACCCCTTAGGTAACCTGAACCTACTAGGATTAGTGCCCATAATCAGAGACCAGAACCTAGCCAATTTTCCCCTAGCCGACCTTCTTCAACCATTCCTGAGATTCACAAGGCTTACATTAATGCGAAAGTGTATGAAGCTGATGCTAGCTTAGTGGATGAGTATGAGGGAGAAGAGGAGATACCTATAGATGACCTAGAATTAGTTGACCCAGTAGATACCCAAGTAGAAACCAATCCAGAGCTTGTTGTCCTTGATTATACCCAGCCTATAATTATAGTGGAAGAACAATTAGAGGAAGAGAACCTAGGTACTGCTGCTAGAGCCTTACTAGAGGAAACCATAGGGGAGAGCCAAATTGTAGAGCCTAGTCCTAAATTCCATGAACTAGAATGCTTTATTGAGGATTTGGCTTTCTTAACCCGTTGCCCTCAGGATGAATCCCTTCCTGCCATTCCTATTGAAGATCTCTTCCCAGAAATTGTGGACCCATCCTTCAATAGAATGGACCTTTTCTTGCCCATAGATATACCGCAACCCCGTAAGGTTAGCCTCATTAGTCTAGGTTTAGTCCCTGACATGCCTTCTTATATCGTACATTATCCAACTAACTTGGAATCTTTTTCTCCACCCTACTAGACTAATTCTAAACCAGTTCCTATTTTCTACCCATTCCAGACACTTCCAGCATTTCTAGGATCATTAGATTTCATTTAGCTGAGATTAGCATACTGCATGCATTCATCACACATGTCAGGTTTGCATTATACTTCTGGCATACCCTGTGGAATTTGCTAGGAGCCCATTGTATGTTTTTATGTGCATGTCAAGCTAGGGCCAAACCTAGAGAACCTATGATCTGTTAGGTTTAGGTCCAAAGAGTTTAATAAAAACTCCTTCGATAGGAATGCAGAGTCGAGTCTGTTAGGTGTCAGTATAAGTCCTTTGCATCATTTGTTAGGAGTCTGCATGTGCCCAGCATGTTCACCACCTGCACTAATTTTGAAACAACTGGATAATTCCCGAAGATGGACCCAAGAATTTGATATAGTGGATTCTATCTTGGTTAGGCTTAGGCCTAGAAGAAGCTTCATGCTCGTAGAGCCAGACCTTTTAAAGTGTTAAAAAGGTTGGATCAAATGCCTAGGTGTTAGACTTGCCTTTGGATTTGGGCATTAGTTCTACCTTCAATATTACAGACCTGGTTGAGTACAGGGACCCGACAGCGATACCTAGTGAGGCCTTTGGACCTATCCCCTCCTATTATGAGTGACTCTGACCCCGAGTGTCCACTAACAAACTTGGCCAGAGAGAGGGGAACGGATCGAGCGTATCCTGGACGATCAAGCCATCACGACCCAAGGCCACGACTATCAACGCTTTCTAGTCTGATGGTAAGGCCAGCTAGAGTCAGACGATTCATTGATTTCTCAAGAGGACTTGCAGCACCTCAACCCAGACCTCCTCGAGAGATATGTAAGCCAGCCTGATCTTCACTCGACAGGGTCGAGCTTCCTCCCACCCCAGGAGAATTGGTGGGGACACTAGAGGCACAGGAATAAGATAGAGGCTTCACAGCCCTCTGTGGATTACTTAGCCCATTTGAATCCATTTTTAGTTTTTCATTTGAGTCTTTGAGTTGTTATTTTAGTTCAGTATTTGTCAACTCATGTTGAGCTAGTCCAGTCCAGTGTTAGTCAGCTCATGTCGAGCTAATTTTATTTTTTTGAGTCCTGTTCAACCATATTGAAGACTCAAGACCATATCATACAAGTGAAGACCAAGTCCAACTAGATTGAAGACATGGAAGTATAGCCCAAGTCCAACCCAGCTTGAAGATTTGTAGACCCCAAGAGGAAAATTCAGAAAACCCTGATTCCTTGCAGATGCCCAGATTCCCTTCCAAATGCCAGATATATTCATAGACCAGGGCATCCATGATTCTAGATGTCCACCTGCATCCTAGCCCAAAGAAATCAAGCCCATGCACCAAGCCCAAGCCCCTAAGAAGCAAAATACCAAGGAATATTTCTGCTACCTGGCTACCAGGCCACCCCAGCTTCCAGAGGCCCAAGCCTATGCACCCAAGCCCCTTAGGGCCAGCCCCTTGCTGCTCTTAGAAGCCCAACACACTCCCCTAGGAATCCTTGGAGTGTTGACCAAGTCAAGAGAATTTTTAGGAATTTTTTTTACCTAATGTTTCCTTATTTTCTAGCTAGGTTTTAAGTAGGAGTAGGATTCTTATGTAAAGACTAATGTGTCCTTACTTGGAGCCCAAGACTAAGGGTCTATTTAAAGGACCCTAGTCTCCTGTATGAGGATTGATTTTGATATATAAATTAAAACTTGAGTTCTCTTCATTGCTTTGTGCTACCCTGCTTTGTGCTTAAGGGGTTTTATTGGTGCTTTCTTCTTCCCGGTGTTGCAACAGATTCTTGCAGCCAACCAACCTTCCAGAGCCCTGGCCGCCCTCCTCCAAAACTTTCTTCCCTTGATATTTTCTCTTGTTTCCTTGTTCCCTTGTGAGTTTTCTAACCCTTGATAGGTCATATGCAGTTCCCCGAGTTGCTACGAATCCAACGACTCTAGCCAAGCCTCAATCGGACCATCGAGCAGAAAGCCGGGTATCCACGGGTCGTTAGCTCGGTTTTCCAGGCCGCATCCATCGAGGAACAAGAGATCCCTTCACTACAATCTTCATTGGGTGCTTCAGACGTTGTCAGGTACACCCCCTCTGCCGCCAGTAATTTTATTATGGGAGAACTTGTCCTAATCGAGGCTTCTCAGCCCCGGCGATCCATATTTACTGCTTTCTTAGGTCCTAATTTGCATGCTTAGCTTCTAAATTTCATATAGAATTCCCTACAACTTTTTTTGATCCAATATTCGGGATTTAATAACTTCACCCCATATATAAAATTCACAAAAATAATTACATGCATATTAGTCCCGCATCATTACCTGTGATATGATGCTTCTTTGCATTGATACTCCTTATGCTAGTTCTTATTTTATTTTGAGAATCTAGCCTACAAATAAAATTATAAAAATTATAAAAAAATTTAGTTTACAATTTTTCCTGCATGATTAGCAATCTTAGAGTCATCCCATATCATTTTAACCCCTAAGAAACATGGCACTTGGAGAATGTATTTCAATAGTAATGCCATAAATAAAATGTTGACCCCATAAGTGATTTTGATGATAACCAAACATTGGAGCATGCACATTTATTTCTAACAAATCTTCAAGCGGTTTACATGTTTTTGTACTATGGTTTATTTGTTCAAACTTCAACTCCTACATTTTTAATTTTTGTTTTCAGTTATGTTGTAATCTTATCTTGTAAAGAAGAACCTAATGAAAAAGCTAAGAAAAAATCTGTAAAAAGGGTTACTTCTATGTGTGTGTGCCTTAGAATTATTTTGAGTTGGTATGCTTGAAAAATGTAAAAGTGTTGGTGAGAGTTTTTCTTTAAGTTTAATTGTAAAAATCCTGAAGAAGTTACTCGAGCCGACCTAGCATGTTGAAGAGCCGACTCCATGATGGAGGACACGAAAGCCATCTGGGTTTCCTTTTAATTTTCTATATTTTTTTTTTTTTTCTTATCCCAGCTATCCCATCTATTCCCTGTTATTCTCGTTATTCTGATTTTATTCCATATTTATCACCGAGTTATTCCACTGCTATTCCAGTCACCTTCAACCTCCCAAGAAAGTCACAAAACTTCCATTTTCCAATTTTTTTGTCCCATCGGTCCCAGATCCACCGTGCCCGACCACATGGCCACCTCCGCCAGGCCGCCACCAATGCTTGCCGGCCCTACTCTCATCGAAAAACCGGCATCTACCGCCCACGCCGTGGGAAGATGAACAGATGCCGTGGGAAGATGAAAGGCCGCCCATGGCCACCGCCTGCCACCGCCCCGCCACCCCGCCATCCCGCCGCTGCACCATCCTGCCGCCTGCCGTCCACTGGTGCTCTCACCGGTGCCTGGGGTCCCATGCCCATGGGAAGTTGACGGACACCATGGGAAGATGTACGGCCACCCATGGCCACCACCTGCCACCGTCCTGCCGCCCCGCCATCCTGCCATCTGCCACTCCTGCCGCCCCGCCGTCCACCGCCCGCTGCCTGGCCGACCATCGAAGATCTGCCCCCCTGTTGCTCAGCTGTGAAGAAACTCCTACACGGTTCTCAAAGAAGACCAAAGAAGAACTGTTCTGCATGATTTTTGGAGTAGCATGAATTTTAGAGCAGAGGGGAATTTCAAAATTCAAATAAAGGGATTTATTTGGTAATTTTCATGAATGTAATTTGGGATTTAAAATAGAAATTTGGGATTTTGGTTTTGGATTTGAATTCAAATTATTTTGAATTTGAATTCAAATCTAGGAAGAATTTCAAGGAATTTTATTTTTGAATTTCAAAGTGATATGGGAATCTATAAATACCCATACTCCTCTAATAAAAAAGCAGTTGAAAAAATAATTTTTTGAGGGTTTTGTAACCTTGTTCTTGTTCTGGGCTAAGGCCCCGTCTTGCCTTCGTCCTTCGAGATATCACGGGGTGTGAGGCCCCAGGTATCTCCATTCTCTATCCCATCTTCGTTCCCCTCGTGATCTTTAAGACCCAACCTAGCACCTCCAAGTATCGAGGAAGGTAGGATGCCCTAGAGGCGTGAGATCTCTCCGTATAGCTCCATTAGTGAGGTGGGTGAGATGCCATAAAGGTATGAGGTCTCTCTGTACGGCTCCATTAGTGAGGTGGGTTACCTTAGAGGTGAGAGGTCTCTTCGTTACAGTGAATCCCAAAGTCCATGAGATCCAGATCCCAGTCTCTCATCCCCTCCTTCCTTCGCCACCTCCACCAAGAAAATTTGAAAACAAAAGAGGTTAGCCATTTTAGGATTTAGTTACTGAGCCGCCCTAGTCCCGGGAGGCTTCTTAGCCCCCCCATGGTCCAAGTTTGCTTTAGGCCTTTCCCCTTTTCCAAATAATCCCAGGTTTCATCGGGATCCCATCCCGCATCAAATTGGTATCAGAGCCAGCAGTGGACTAGGATTTGCTTCGTCCTCAAACTCGACGGAGTCAAGTTCTTTGCACTACAGGAGAATGATGGAGGACCCGAAACCCATCTGGGTTTTCTTTTAATTTTTTAGATTTTTTTTTCCTTATCCCATCTATTCCCTGTTATTCTCGTTATTCTGGTTTTACTCCATATTTATCCCTAAGTTATTCCACTGCTACTCCAGTCACCTTCAACTTCCCAGGAAAGTAACAGAACTTCCATTTTCCAATTTTTTTGTCCCACAGGTCCTAGATCCGTCATGCCCGACCACCCGGCCGCCTTCGCCGGCCCGCCACCAGTGCTCGCTGGCCCCGCTCTCGCCGGAAAACCGGCATCCGCCGCCCATACCGTGGGAAGACGAATGGATGCCATGGGAAGACGAATGGCTGTACACGGCTGCCGCCACCATGCCATCCCGCCATCCGTCGCCACGCCGTCCGACCGTCCGCTGTCAGCCAGTGCTCTCACAAGCGCCTGGGGCCCCATGCCCGTGGGAAGTTAATGGACACCATGGGAAGATATACGACCGCTGCCTGCCTCTGTCTTGCCACCTTGTTGTCCACCGCCTCCTGCCGCCCCGCCATCGCGCCGTCCGCCGTTCACAGCCTGCTGCCTGACCAGCCACCGGAGATCTGACCCCCCTTGTTGCTCGACTATGAAGAAACTCATGCATGGTTCTCAAAGTAGACCAAAGAAGAACTTTTCTGCATGATTTTTGGAGTAGCACGAATTTCAGAGTAGAGGGGGATTTCAAAATTCAAATAAAAGGGATTTATTTGGTAATTTTCATGAATGTAATTTGGGGTTTAAAATGGAAATTTGGGATTTTGGTTTTGAATTTGAATTCAAATTATTTTGAATTTGAATTCAAATCTAGGGAGGATTTGAAGGGATTTTATTTTTGAATTTTAGAGGGATATGGGAATCTATAAATACCCATACTCCTCTTGTAATAAAGCAGTTGAAAAAATGAATTTTTAAGGGTTTTGTAACCTTGTTCTGGTTCTGGGCTGAGATCCCGTCTTGCCTTCGTCCTTCGGGACATCGCAGGGTGTGAGGCCCCTGGGATCTCCATTCTCTATCCCATCTTCGTTCCCCTCATGATCTTTAAGACCCAACCTAGCACCTCCAAGTATCGAGGAAGGTAGGATGCCCTAGAGGTCTGAGTTCTCTTTGTACGGCTCCATTAGTGAGGTGGGTTATCTTAGAGGAGAGAGGTCTCTTCATTAGGATAAGTCCCAAAGTCCACGAGATCCAAATCCCAGTCTCCCATCCCCATCCTTCCTTCGCCACCTCCACCAAGAAAATTTGAAAGCAAAAGAGGTTAGCCATTTTAGGATTTAGTTTCTAAGTCTCCCTAGTCCCGGGAGGCTTCTTAGCCCTCCTACGATCCTAGTTTGCTTTTGGCCTTTCCCCTTTTTTGAATAATCCCAGGTTTCATCGGGATCCCATCCCGCATCACTCCATCTCCTGGCATGCAGCAAGGATTCTAGTACGTAGCAATTTGAGCCGACTCGAAGGTAACCGAGCCGACTCTAGTGAATCCAAGTTGACTGGAATATGTCCGAGCTGACTCTTCCAGAGTCCAGTTTTTGAAGATTTCTAAGAACAGCCAGGCGAGCCAACCCAAACCAGAAAGAGCCGACTCTGCCAGACCTAATTTTGAAGATCTGAGAAAGCAAGCCGACTCAAACTGCATCGAGCCAACTATTCCAAAGTAAGGATTTCAGAACGTGAGAAGAAGAGCTGACCAAAGATCAAAAGAGCCGACTCCTCGAGTTCAAGATTCTCAAAGATATAAGTTCGAGCTGACCCGAGATATCAAGACCCAACTCGTCCAGAGTGAAGTTTTGCATCCTGAGACAAAGAGCCGACTGCACTGAATATTTGGTGACTCGACCTATCGACTCAAAGGATCCGAGCTGACTCGAAGGAATCCGAGCCGATTGAATATCGCTTTCAGGTATCTAACGGCTAGTTCCAGATTTTCTTTTTAATGCCAAAAAGTGCTCCAATGGTCACAAATCACTTCCCAATGGTCTACAATGGCTAGAACTGCCTTGAAGTGATGGAAAACCTTATATTTGAGAGATTTGAACTTCTTTCAAGTAAGTTTTTGAAAGTTCTTAAAAAGTTTTGAAGCTATATTGAATATCCTACCTACCAACAAGTAAGAGAGCACAAGAGCATTCAAGTCAGCCTTCACCAACTCTAATCTGAAGCTTGAAGCAATTTAGAAAAAAGCCACTAAAGCAATTAAAGCTCATTCAAGTGCAATCCAAGTGGACTTCTATCAAACTGCACCGGCAACTATCCAACAAATTGAGTTTGTCATTTATTATTACATTTATTTCAATTCATCTTTGAATTGTTTGGGTTCTTGGTGAGCCTTTGATAAAAACCAAGTATCGGGTTCTTGGTGATCCGGGTAAAACCAAGTTAGGTTCTTGGTGATCCTATGTAAACCAAGTTGGATTTCTTTGGTGATCCTATTTAAAATCAAAGGATGTTGGGTTTTCTTTGGTAATCCCATTAAAACAAAAGTGTAGAGATTTTGGATTATTATCCAGTAAAACTATTCTACTGTATTCTGGTGTGAATATAGTGAAAATCTTAAGTGGTATCTTGGGTAGTAGATGTAGGAGCTGGGTTGCTCCAAACCACTATAAATCTTGTGTGTTTGAGTTGTGCTTTCTTGTTCTCATTTAGCTTCTGCAATTCTTTATTTTTTCACAGCACCTAACACTTTTGTTGTCGCCAGGATCGCCATGGCCCATAGCTGCTGTCGGCATTGGAGCTCACCTCCTCATCTGGCTCGCCGCCCGGTGGACCTGGACCTGCAAGACAGGGGTTAATGACCCGGGCCGGGGTTTCCGGTGGGGGCACTCCGATGGTCAAGTCAGTGACGATCCAGGAGAACAGATCCTCCTGGTCGATCCCCTCTTGATGGACTCCACACGAGGAGGAATGTGTTGTGGGAATGTGAGTAGCAGGTGTGTCAGGGGAAGTGTGGCCTAGCTAAGGGAGTCCCTATATGGCCCTTCCTCCCGACCTTGCTCTGGAATGCTAGTGATGCCTGCTCCTCTTCCTGGTGGGGGTTGCACTCTCCTCTCTCTCTTTTTTTTTCTCTTGTGTTCTGTCTTGTATTTTGCCTATGTTGGTGTTGTTGTGTTACCTCCGAGTTTGTTGCAAACTTGGTTACCGTTGGGCATCCACCTCGGGATCTCCATCGGGCTGTCTGGCACGTGCAATGGTGTCTCGAGAAGACTTTCTTGATTTATGATAAGGGGAGCTGTCATGCGCTCTGACACTCCTCTTGGTCATCTCATTTCGGGAAGCCTGGCTGTACATCGAATGGTGTGTAGCCACCCCCGGGATTCAAATCTCTCGGTTGGCTTCCTCTCCTAGGTGATCCGGGTGGTTGGTGAGGAGCATGGCATCTCGGTGAGCGTGCATCTCTCCTTTCTAATGTAAATGGTGGCTGCAGGCGGTCAGTACGGCCTGGGGTTGCTCCAGTTTAGTCCTCGGGCGGTTCGCCGGTGTCCCAAGCTAGTGGGGTCCATGTCCGAGCTAGAGCCGAGCTGGCAGGGGTCGCTTCGACCTAGACACTTCGAGCTTGCGGGGTCATCCTTGCAGAGTGCGGGCCCGGTCCAGAGGGCGCGCACTTGGAGAGGCTCCACGTGGCGGAGGAGTACTGAGCTTGACTCCGACCACAGTGCTCAAACCTCTGAGGGTCTCGCTCTGGAGGGCAGATGGCGGGCCTGGTCTAGAGGGCATGTGCTCGGAGAGGCTCCAAATTGGCGGAGGAGTGCTGAGCTCGCTCTGACCATAGGGCTCAAACCTCCGAGGGTCTCGCTCTAGAGGGTAGAAGGTGGTCCCGGTCCAGAGGGCGCACGCTCGTAGAGGCTCCACATTGGAGGAGTGCTGAGCTCGACTCTGACCACAGGGCTCAAACCTCCGAGGGTCTCGCTCTGGAGGGCAAAGGGTGGTTTGGTCCGGAGGGCGCGTGCTCGGAGAGGTCCATGTTGGCGGAGGAGTGCTGAGCTCGACTCCGACAATAGGTCTCAAACCTCTGAGGGTCTCTCTCTAGAGGGCAGAAGGCGGGACCGGCCCAGTGGGTGCACGCTCGTAGAGGCTCCATGCTGGCGGAGGAGTGCTGAGCTCGACTCTGACCACAGGGCTCAAACCTTCGAGGGTCTCGCTCTGGAGGGTAAAGGGTGGCTCCGGCCTAGGCATCCTGAGCTCGTGGGCCTGACCTGGTGGAGGATGGAGCTCAGCTCACCGTCTCGAGAGAGCTCAGCTCAGCTCGATAGTGGAATCCGGGCTGGAGAATTGATGTGGCATCCGATGTGGCATCTTTCCTTGACGTGGTGCCTGTTAGTTCCCCCACGTCAGCGATCCCGCGACATAATTTGCCCCCTACTCCCGATGGTCGTTAGTGTGTGG
The DNA here is from genome assembly GCA_021397845.1 of Areca catechu. NCBI lineage: Eukaryota > Viridiplantae > Streptophyta > Magnoliopsida > Arecales > Arecaceae > Areca > Areca catechu. The sequence goes on from CM038038.1 coordinate 41,511,043, forward strand.
CGCTCGGGCGGCAGGGAGTAATTACGGTTCTGACATGGAAAGGCAGAAATCTGGCATGATGATGGCCATGATTGCTGGTGCTTCGGGAGATGGCCCTGCAGACTAATGCGGGGGTGTCGCGTGGCCACATCCAAGGAGTAGTTAATATTGGTGCAGAATCCAGAGCGGCCGGGATGCCGTTTCTGCTGATGGTCAGCACGTGGCGTGGATCCATTGGCAGAGGGGTTTGATTGGTACGAATACATTGGGTCTTTTCGAAATGAAAGCAGGGCCTTACCCGAAACATCTATTCTTTTGAATTCTCCGTGCCTGCTGCTACTGCGCCCAACCTTTCTTCATCCTCACAGTTGCCTCAGGTTTTCTAAGGAATCAGTTCAGTCTCTTCTTCCTTCTCCCCCTGCTAGAGTAGGGTTCTTTTTCTAGGTCTAGGGTCTTCTTTGAGTTGAGTCTGTTCTTCCATCCCTCGCTTCGAGTCCTTCATTCCCATTATTCTTGAGGGTGTCCCATTTTGGTCCGGGCTTTCGCCCTTCCACTGATCAGGGCAAGGCCGGTCCCTCCGAGTGGAGGCCAACATCTTCTTCTTCTTCTGGTGGGGAGGAAGATGTAACTCGCTTTCAGCTCGGTAAGAGGCATCCTCCCGGTCCGGTACTCATCAGGGAACCAAGATTCGGTCCTTCTCTCCCCTCCTCCTTCTATTCTTATTTCTTAGTCCGCCCGGCCCACAGGTCCTGGTGGGGTCACCTCAACGATCACCACCGAGGAACTAAGGACCGTTCAGGATGTCTATGGCATCCCTCCTTCTATTCAGCTCATGATCCCTCATCCGGGGGAAAGGGTCCCTTCCAGTGGCTCGGGCCATCTTGCTTTTTATGAGGAGACCTTCGACAAGGGTCTCCGGTTTCTTTTTCACCCTTTCTTTCTGTCCATCTTGGACAACTACCGTTTGGTCCCTGCACAGTTAGTGCCAAACGCCATTAGGGTTATCTTTTCCTTCATTGTACTCTGCCACCGCCACGGGTTTGTTGCCCAGTTTTCCTTGTTCAGGGCCTTCTTCGCCCTAAAAAGCCACCCAACTAAGGATGGGTGGTGGTCATTGTCCTCCCATCCAAAGGGCATCAGATTTGAGCTTCACTCTTCCATCAAGTGATGGAAGAGTAAGTTTTTTTTTGTTGAGGTTGAGGAGGTCGACTGGGTCTGGAGCGATCCGGACAAGTCCCCTAACCAAAATTTTGTGGTTGATACGGCTAACCGGCATGACTACGAGCAGCTCCGCACCATCCAGATTCCTCCTCTCGAGGTCTTGTTATCTGAGCAGAACCTCACCAACTTCGGGGTCGACCCAATGAATGGGTTGGGTGAGTTTGACCTAATCTTTCCTCTTTCCATTTCTTGCATTTCTTGCACTGCTTCCCATGGACTCTGACTGTTGTGTAACTTGCATGCAGGGATGATTTTCTCCGAGAGCGATCTAATGGCGATCACACAGAAGAAGCTGCCAACTGGGCTGGCCAGGGAGCCTTCATCGAGGCGAGTTCGGGGCAAGAGCACTCCTACGGCTACCCCCGCTGCAGTGGTTAGTCCGAGCTCGGCTGCTCCAGCTGGTCCGAGCTCAGCTGCTCTAGCTGGTCCGAGCTCGGAGGTGACTCGAGCTGCTCCTGCACCGGTGGAGAGGGTGGCATCCATGGCACTAAGGCCGGCCCAACAGGAGGCTCGGCAGGTTCCCGAGCAGAGCGGTCGTTAGGGGGTGACCCCCGCTGCGGAGCTTGAAGTAGTGGTCCGAGCAAGGGCTGCAGCTACTGCCGCTGCACCTTGCCGTCCTCTGACTCTGCCTGTCATCGAGATCAAGGATGAGGAGGTCCGAGCCACAACCATGGCCACGATCGAGGTGCCACCTATGCCGGTGCCAGCTTCTCAGCCTGCCCCCCAGGGCCCTTCAACCAGCGGGGCAAGGCCGCCCACTCCAAGAGAGGGTAGGAGGGAGGAGGCATGACACCGACTCCCCTTCAAAATGGGGCCGGAAAGCTCGTTCCTCCAGAACCCCGAACTAGCCAAGTGCATGACAGACTTCTCAGTCCAAATATGCGACTGGTAAGAAATGGTTGGAATGCAGCTGGGCGACATTATTAGTACCATCTTCCCCCAGCTCTACTCGATGAGCTATCTCTTTCTTCATTTTTCTTTCTTTTTTTCTTTCTTCTTCTTTTTCCTTTTTTTTTTTTTGATCTGACCTCTTCTCATGGTGCAGATCGATGTCGAGGCCCTCTTCATCATGGGCTGCTATCAGAACCGGGAGCATCTCAAGCAACAACAGGTGGCCGAGATCAAATCCCTGAAAGCCGACCTGAAGGAGAAGGTTGGGGCAAATGGGGCACTTGAACTGAAGGTCAAGGACCTTGAGCAATAGCTCGCCGACACTGAGGGGCGAGCGAAGAGACTTCTAAAGGCCCATGACCTGAAGCACAGCCATGTGAAGAAAGCCATCAACGATCTCTCCTCCATCGAGAAAAAGTTGAATTGAAATAGTGCCGAGGCTGATCGGTACAAGGAGGCCTCCCAGGCTGCCCAGGCAGAGCTGGCAGTAGGGAGGGAGAAACTGGCCATAGCTGAGAAGGCAGTAGAGGTGGTGACCAAGTCGGTGGAGGCTGCCAGGGTGGAGGCCGTCGAGGCGAGGAAGGTGGCTGTCGAGGCCAAGAAGGGTGCCGAGGATGCCGTGGCGAAGTTCAGGGCTTTGGAGGAGTTCATCATCGAGATTCATCAGATGGTGTCGGACTCCTTCTACAAGGGCTTTTTGTTCTTGCGCGGCCAAGTCGAGGCACTCGTTCCCGAGGAGAACCGTAGCCACCTCAGGTATCCTTCAGCTTCGGACAGGAGCCCGACGAGGAGGTTGCCACGGAAGCTGTGGCCTCAAAGCCTCCGATGCCAGCCGAGGCTGAACCTTCCGAGACTAGAGCTGCCCAGCCGGAGATTCTTGAAGGCGGAACTTTTAGCCTCAGGGCTCAGCAGGGAGGCCGGCCGGTGTGGAGTAGCCCCTTTTCTTTTTTTGTTTTGTCTTTTTGTTTTTGTACTTAGTCAGGGTCGCCCGGCATGTCGGGGGCCCGCAGAATACTTGTAACTTGTATATGATCAATGAAACTTGAGTTTCCTTGCCATCTGTCTCTTGCCTGGCTCTTCCCTTCTTTCTCTCTTTCTTTCACTCCACTTTCTTCTTTTTCTCTATTTTTGGTGAGTGGGGAGGTCAGAGAAGAGGGCCTCATCTCGCCTGGGGTTAAGTTATTAGACTGCAACATCGGCAAGTTGGGCACAGGGTCATGACACTTCAGTGCTGCTATGCTCGAAGGTGTTGTTGACTAAGAGCCGTGTGGCTCGAAGGTCCTTTGGTCGAAGATCTGAGCTCTGGTCTTGGGTTGGCATCCTGGAGCTGGGCTCGGGATGATGATGACTGAGAGCTGCATGGCTCGAATGACCCTTGGCCGGAGATTTGGGCTCTGGTCTTGGGATAGCATCCTGGAGTTGGGCTCGAGGATGTTGATGACTGAGAGCTGCATGGCTCAAAGGTCCCTTGGCCGAAGATCTGAGCTCCGGTCTTGGACTGGCATCCTAGAGCTAGACTCGGGGATGTTGATGACTAAGAGCTGCATGGCTCGAAGGTCCCTTGGCCGAAGATCAAAGATCCGGTCTTGGGCTAGCATCCCGGAGATGGGCTCGGGGATGTTGATGACTGAGAGCTGCATGGCTCGAAGGTCCCTTGGCCGGAGATCTGAGCTTCGGTCATGGGCTGGCATCCTAGAGCTGGGCTCAGGGATGTTGATAACTGAGAGCTGCATGGCTTGAAGGTCCCTTTGCCGGAGATCTGAGCTCCGGTATTGGGCTAGCATCCCGGATCTGGGCTCGGAGATGTTGATGACTGAGAGCTGCATGGCTCGAAGGTCCCTTGGCTGGAGGTCTGAGCTCCGATCTTGGGCTAGCATCTTAGAGCAGGCTCGGGGACGTTGATGACTGAGAGCTACATGGGTCGAAGGTCCCTTGGCCAGAGATCTGAGCTCCAGTCTTGGGCTGAGAAGTGGTAGCTTTATCACCATGTTTCCCTCAAATTCTCTTTCTTTTCTTCCCCTCTCTTCTTCTTTTTCTCTCTCCTTTTTTTTTTTTGATGAGCGGAGAGATCAAAGAAGACGGTTCTTGCCATGTTTTCCTCTTGTTCTCTTTCTTTCCTTCCTCTCTCTTCTTCTTTTTGAGTGGGAAGATCAGAGAAGAGGGTTCTTGCCATATTTCCCTCTCGTTCTCCTTCTTTCCTTCCCCTCTCTTCTTCTTTTTGAGTGGGGAGATCAGAGAAGAGGGTCACGGGACTTGATTGCCTTGGAGCTAGGCTCGAGGCCTTCCTGGACAAGGAGCTAGGCTCGGGTCTGAGGGTTGCCTAAGGGCTTGGCTCAGGTCTTTGGTGCCTTGGAGCTGGGCTCGAGGTGTTGATAGGAGCTACTTGGCTCCAAGATCCCTTGGCATCTCGGAGCTGGGCTCAGAGATGTTTGAGATTGAGAGCGGCATGGCTCGATGATCCCTTGATATCCTGGAGCTAAGCTCGGGGATGCTTGAGATTGAGAGTGGCGTGGCTCGAAGATCCTTTGACGTCCTGGAGCTAGGCTCGGGGATGCTTTGAGACTGGGAGCTGTATGTCTCGAAGATCCTTTGACATCCTGGAGCTAGGCTCGGGGATGCTTTGGGACTAGAGCAGCATGGCTCGAAGATCCCTTGACATCCTGGAGCTAGGCTCGGGGATGCTTTGAGACTGGTAGTTGCATGGCTCGAAGATCCCTTGACATCCTGGAGCTAGGCTCGGGGATGCTTGAGATTGAGAGCGGCATGGCTCGAAGATCCTTTGACATCCTGGAGCTAGGCTCAGGGGCGCTTGAGGTTGAGAGCGGCATGGCTTGAGGATCCTTGATGTCCTGGAGCTAAGCTCGGGATTGCTTGAGATTGAGAGCGACGTGGCTTGAAGATCCTTTGACATCCTGAAGCAAGGCTCAGGGGTGATTGAGGTTGAGAGCTGCATGGCTCGAGGATCCCTGCAAGACATATAGATACTCATGCAAGGAAAAAGTCGTTATCATTATTATCGATAAGAAACCTTACACCAAGATGGCGTCTTCGCAGACTACGGGCACTCCATGTCCAGGGGAGCCTGACGCCATTGAGATCTTCGAGGTGATAAGCCCCTCGTGATGGGGCTTCGGCCACCTTGTAGGAACCTTCCCAGTTTGGTGGGAGCTTGCTGCATTCTCAAGACTAATTTGCCTCTGCCCAGTGCAACACCAGATTTCTGGGCCCAAAGGTTCTTGGCCAAATCCAGGCACTGTAACGCCGGGGCTGCTCATTGCCGGCGAGTTTTATTGGGGCGGGTTAGGCCTAAGTCAATCTTAGGACGACGTTGTGAGCCGTAGGAAGCCCGTCGACAACAAAAGTCATCATAGTGGTGCTCTTAGAGGGGGCATCATAAGGAAGCACGTCCGTGGAGCTTCCATTATCGACTGTGGTGCACTATCCAGGGTGGTTCGCAATCATCATCCTGATGACCGCGGCATCTATATTTACCTTTCTTCCTCACTTTTCCCTTCCCGCACAGTGGGGAGTACATTCTCAGGGTCGCCTGCCCCCCTCCGCAAACCTCTAGAGGTAGCCTCTCTTGATGAGTTTCTCGATTTCTTACTTGAGGCTGCGACATTCTTTGATGTCATGGCCGTGATCATGGTGAAGGCGACAATACTTCATCTCGCCAAGACCGGTGAAGGGCTTCAATGGTAGTGGGTGTTGTAGTCCACTGGCTCGCTGGTTAAGCCTTGCATACTAGTGAACTGGCGGGAGAACTCCACTAGCCCACACTCATGTTTCTCCAGGAACCTTTCTGCTATGCGCCTGATGGCTTCGTCAGCGGACCACTCCGTCAAAGGAGACAGAGAAGGTGATGTGGGTGCCCTTGGAAAGAGAGCCCCTTGCACGACTGGTGGAGGCCTCTTGAGCTTATGTCATCACCATTCTTCCGTGGAGTGTCAATCTGTAAAGAGGTGGAGGGCTTGATCCATCCCCTACCTGGCGCGTCAATCTATTGCTGCCAGGAATGCCGTGGCCCGTAGCTGCTATCGACATCGAAGGGCACTTCCTCGTCCGGCTAGACCCCCGGTAGACCTGGACCTGCAAGACTGGGGTTAGTGATCCGGGCCGGGGTTTCCAGCGGAGGCACTCTGATGGTCAAGTCAGTGATGATCCAGGGGAATAGATCCTCCTAGTCGAGCCCCTCTTGATGGACTCCACACGAGGAGTGTGTTGTGTGAATGTGAGTAGCAGGTGTGTCGGGGGAAATGTGTCCTGGCTAGGGGGGCCCCTATATCGCCTTTCCTCCTAACCTTGCTCTGGAATGCTGGTGGTGCCATGTCCTTCTTCCTTGTGGGGTTTGCACTCTCCTCTCTCTCTTTTTTTTTCTCGTGTTCTAGCATGTGTTTTGCTTGTGTTGATGTTCTTGTGTTACCTCCGGGTTTGTCGCAAACTTGGTTACCGTTGGGTGTCCATCTCAGGATCTTCATTGGGTTATCGGCATGTGTGGCGATGTCCCGAGAAGTCTTTCCTGATTCGTGATAAGGGGAGCTGTCATGCGCTCCGACACTCCTCTTGGTCACCTCATTCTGGGAAGCCTAGCTATACCTCGAATGGTGTGTCGCCGCCCCCGGGATTCGAATCTCCTGGTTGGCTTCATCTCTTAGGTGATCCGGGTGGTTGGTGAGGAGCGTGGCATCTCGGTCATCATGCATCTCCCCTTTCTTGATGCAGAACAAAAGAGAAGATGATGCAATGCGGAAATAAATTAAGATTAATTCTCTTTTTTTTATATATATATTTCAGAAATTGGCTTTGACTCAAAGGAAAGCTAAACTAAATTGAAAGAAACTAGGTAATAACTGAAAGCACAATTTAAATAAAACTGGGTTATCAGAATAGTTCAGAAGTAACGGATCGCTGGGGGTTGAGAAACTCCCAGACCTAGGGTTTCGCTCTGAACTTTCAACAGGACAGAAATAAAGAGAAGAGATGGGTTACCGACCAGATAGTGATCTTCACAGAGTTTGGTGGAAGAACTCTCTCGAGCAGATTGTTGGATCCTCGGATTCGGATATCTTCGCAATGGATCCTCCAATACTGGTCCTATGGCTGAGTCGGCTTCTCCTGGACTCAAGAATGGGAAAGAAGAAGAACAAGTGATGGAATCAGATACTCAAGGAAGAATTTACCAGATTGAAGAACTTGAAGGTTGATGTGCTAAAATCCGGATTGTCCTGGAGGTTGATCTGACTTCCTCTAGGAATTGCTCTGGATCTGAAGTATCCGGACTGGACCCGGATGCTGGGGTCGGCCTTGACTTGAAGAGGATGGCCGTGAGAGGTGGGATATGCTTGGGCTTGGTGGAAAGAGAAGGATGATGGGCGGCTAGGGTTTGGGAGTGAAGTGGCTAACCTAGGGTTTGGGGTTTGGAGATCTCACACCTCCTCAAGGTTCCTGAGGAACCCGGATTCACTCCCTCATGGAGCTCAACACCTGGATGCAAGTGCGGAAGAGAGAAAACACAGAGTTTGCTCACACAAAAACTTGAATTCATTCATCAGATTACTTTCAAATTTACAAGAAGGGTTTAATTTATAGGACTTTGCAAGAGAGTAGGGTTTTACATCTTCCCATGTGGGACTAAAGGAGGGGATCTTCAAATTAGGATTGTAGGATCAATCCCTACACATATGGCCGGCCAAAGGTTCCAAAAAAATTTGATTTGGGTTTTAAAAGGAAGGTAGATGGCGCCTCCAAGCTTTGTTCTTCAAGAGAGGATTTCTTTCCTTCCATGGCTCAACTCTTTTGGACTCCTCCTTTTCTTTCTCCCTAAGTCATGGTCCTTCCCATCTTTGTTTTGGGTATTTTTGGCAGGGAATGGGCGCCTCCTTGAAGTTCTCTCCAAGAAGAATTTCTTCCCTTTCATAGCTTGGCTCTTATGGAAGGTCTTGGGCCGCCCCCTTGATTTGTGGATCCCTGGTTGCTTTCTCCTCAAATGGCGCATGAGAGAAGGGAGCTGCTATCTGTGGTGTGGGGACCAGAGTATACTGGATGGAGATGTGGCGCCCCCTGGACTCAGGCGTGTGGCTGGGAGTGTGGCTGGGAGTGTGGCGCCCACTTGCTTGGCCTTGGGAGAATATGTGACACCCTAGGTTGAAGTCCTAGACCACTACTGAGTCAACATTGGTGCGGGCACCAGAATCAGAAGAAGACTTCAGAGCTCCGTCTGGATCTCTGATTAACCTTGCCCAAAAAAATTAGGGTTTTTGGGTCTGTAATAAGAGTTGACTAGATCAACTCAATTTAGCTTGAGTCTACATTACCTGCATTTTATTTTGTTGAGTCATGTTGACTCAGTAGTGGACTAGGGTTTCAACCTGGGGTGTTACATTTTCTCCCAAGACCAAGCAAGTGGACACCACACTCCCAGCCATACGCCTGAGTCGAGGGAGTGCCATATCTACATCCAGCAGCCTTTGGTCCCCACTCCACAGATAGCAGCTTCCTTCTCTCATGCGCCAGATGAGGAGAAATCCACCAAGAGTCCACAAATCAAGGGGCAGCCAAGACTTTCCCAAGAGAACCAAAGTAAAGATAGGAAGAAATTTTCTTGGAGAGAACTTCAAGGAGGTGCCCACTACCTGCCAAAAAAATCCAAAACAAAGATGGGAAGGAACTTGACTTAGGGAGGAAGAAAAGGAGGAGTCCAAAAGAGTTGATCCATGGAAGGAAAAAAATTCTCTTGAAGATCCATACAAGGAGGCGCCATCTACCTGCCTTTTATAACCCAAATCAGTTTTTTTTGGTACTTTGGCCGACCATATGTGTATGATTTTTCCTGATTTGTAGATCCCCTCCTTTAGTCCCACATGGGAAGATGTAAAACCCTACTCCCTTGTAAAGCCTTATAAATTAAGCCCCTCTTGTAAGTTTAAATCAATCAGTTGAATGAAAGAATTTTTTTTTTTATGAGCAAACTTGTGTTTTCTCTTTTCTGCACTTGCTTCCAGGTGTTGAGCTCCGTGAGGGAGTAAATCTGGGTTCCCTTGGAACCTTGAGGAGGTGAGAGATCTCCAAAACCCCAAACCCTAGGTTAGCCACTCCACTCCCAAACCCTAGCCGCCATCACCCTTCTCTTTCCACCAAGCCCTAATCTATTCCACTTGTCACGGCCACCCTCTCCAAGTCCAGGCCGGCCACCAGCATCCAGCTCCAGTCCAGATACTTCAGATCTACAGCAATTCTAAGAGGAAGTCAGATCGGCCTCCAGGAGAATCCTGATTTCAGCAACTTCGGCTTTCAAGTTCTTCAACCTGGTAAAATCTTTTCTTGAGTTTCTGAATTCCATCATTTGTTCCTCTTCTTTCCCAGATCTTGAGTCCAGAAGAAGCCAACCAAACCACGAGACCAGTATTAGAGGATCCATTGCGAAGATAGCTGACTCCGAGGATCCCACAATCTGCTCGAGAGAGTTCTTCCACCAAAATCCTGAGAAGATCACTGTCTGGTTAGTAAACCATCTCTCCTCTCTATTTCTGTTCTGTTGAAAGTTCAGAGCGAAACCCTAGGTCTGGGAGTTTCTCAACCCCCAGCGATCCGTTACTTCTGAACAACTCTGATAATTTAGTTTCTTCTAAACTGTGCTTTCAATCCTTACCTAATTTCCTTCAACGTAGTTTAGCTTTACTTTGAGTCGAAGCCAATTTCTGAAATATAAAAAAAAAAAAAAAAAAAAAGAATTAATCTGAAATTTACTTCCACATACGCTTCCTTGTTCTTTGTTCTGCATCATTTTTGGTTTCAGAGCCCTGTCTAGGGTTTCTGACTTGCTTGCATGTTTTGAGTGTCTCTCTTTTTTACTTTGTCTGCTCGAAGTAGACTCCCCAGGACGTCCGGTCCTAGGAACTAAGCGAGGTTCAAGCCTCCTCTTCCCATTCCACGGGGTGTTCCTAGGGCGTGTAGGGATCCGCTGGGTTACAACTTCGTAGCAGGAATTGTAAACAGGGGAAGCGTTCTGTTTTTAGTCTGTAACTACCCTGTTGTAGGAATTGTTTCTCATTGTAGGTAACTCCAAATTATATAATTTTTTGTTTTTCTGGAACCAATATAATTGAAAATATTTTACATAATTTTACTGTAATTTATTGGTTTCTGTGAAATTTTTGAGAATTAAATTACTGCAACTCTGTTTTTGTGTTCTGCAATCCAATTATTTTTGAGTGTTCATCTCTTAATTCATCTTAAGGGCATTTGAGCATCTAAGATAAGGAGAGGAGTTGATAACCTTTCCTTAGCCCAAAACCACCACCCACTCATTCGAACCTAAGCCTTTAATCTAAAAATTGATTAGACCTAATTTGCCCTAGTGGGCTAGGGACATCAACAAGTCGGGTCAAGGCTAGTGTTGAGTCAGTTTGTCTGGTTACTCTGTGTGTGCTTTGTACTCAGTGTCTAGAACGGTGGTTCAGGGATTCCATCCCGAAGGGCTTGTGTGCTGGTCCGCCTACCTGGCCAATCTCTGATTGGTGTCTAGGATTGGCATTTAGGGACCTAACACTCCCCTTATACCTGCCTGGCTGAGTCCTGAGTTACTACATGCTAGCTTACCACTCTGATTGGGCATCTAGTTTGGACTCTAGGTCTAGTGAGCCAGTAGTCGCTTTAGTCTAGTCACATTCTGTGTGCTTGCTTGCATCATCATGTCTGCCCGGAATGGAGTACCCTACCAACCTAGTCAAACCCAACCAGATTTAGAGGCCATGGTTAGAAATCTTACTGAGAGTATGAACAAACTGAGTCAGGATTTGACTGCTACTGTTACCCAGTGTAAAGAACAAGTCCATGAGAATTTTACCCAGCTTAGGGATCAAGTCCAAGTACTTAAGAAACGTAGACATCAAAATTGGATCCCTGATCCAAAATTTAATAGGCCCCAACCTCATCCATGCCAGGAGCCTAGGAGGACCTTATACCGTGATCCCGAGCATAACCTTAGGAAGCCTAACCATGATATCTATAGTGTGGATTGTGTCTATGAGAGGTCCTTACAATATTCTAGACCAGTCACTCAACAACCCAAGTCTTCTAGATCAAACCATTTAGATCCACACCCATGCCCAAGTAAGGTCTCTACTAGCTTGAAACCCAGTGTGACCCAGGTTCCTATATCGCAAGAATGTTTGTTTTGTGGAGAAAGAGGCCATAAATCTAGTCAGTGCCCATGCATAGGACTGGCTTGTGCACAGCTAAGTGGTAAGAATCCTAAGGATGACATTAACGAGTGGAAAACCGCCTTCAAAACTAAGGATGGTCTCTATGAATGGGTTGTTATGCCTTTTGGGTTGTCCAATGCCCCTAGTACTTTCATGAGGATTATGACCCAGGTACTTAGAGCTTTCATAGGGAAGTTTGTAGTGGTCTATTTTGATGACATCCTGATCTATAGTAAGACCCCTGCAGATCACCTAGGCCACCTTAGACAGGTCTGTCAAGTTTTGAGGAATGATAGTCTCTACGGTAATCTCAAGAAGTGTGAATTTATGACCAGTAAGATTATCTTCCTTGGATTTGTTGTAACCCCTGACGGCGTGGCTGCCGATCCTGAAAAGATTAGGTCCAAAGTAGAATGGCCAGAGCCGACCAGTGTGCATGAAGTCAGAAGTTTCCATGGCTTGGCTACCTTCTATAGGCGATTCATCAAGGGGTTTAGTACCGTAGTTGCTCCTATCACAGGCTGCATCAGGAAGGGAGAATTTCAGTGGACCAAAGCAGCCCATAAAGCCTTCCTAGATCTTAAGGATAGGATGACCCAGGCACCCATTTTGAGACTACCGGACTTTTCAAAGGTATTTGAGGTTGCCTGTGATGCTTCAGGAGTAGGTATAGGTGGAGTCCTAAGCCAAGAGAACCATCCCGTAGCATTCTTTAGTGAAAAACTTAATGGTGCTAAGCTTAGGTATTCTACCTATGATAAGGAATTTTACGCGGCAGTGCAAGCTTTGCGTTACTGGAGACATTATTTACTACCGCAAGAATTTGTGCTGTTTTCGGACCATGAGGCTCTTAGATTCTTGAATTCTCAGAAGAAGCTTAACCCTAGGCATGCTAAGTGGGTAGAGTATATCCAGTCCTATACTTTTGTTTTGAAGCATAAGGCTGGGTCTGAAAATAAGGTAGCTGATGCCCTTAGTCATCGATCTTTGTTGTTGAATTCTGTTAGGGCTGAAGTCAAAGGGTTTGAGCAAATCAAAGAAGAATATGAGTCGTGTCCAGATTTCAAGACTGTATACCAGGATCTAACTCAAGGACCATCTAGTGAACATAAGGAATATTCCCTTTTAGATGGCTTTCTGTTCTTTAAGAATAGGCTCTGCATCCCTAGAACCTCTCTTAGGGAATTCTTGATTTGGAAAACTCATGCTGGAGGTTTAGCTGGCCATTTTGGAAAAGATAAGACCACCCTGGCTATTGAAGACCATTTTTTTCTGGCCTAGCTTAAAAAGAGATGTAGCACACATTGTGGCTAGGTGTCGGACCTGCGCTGTTGCCAAACAACGAAAACAGAACACCGGCCTTTATACCCCACTCCCTGTCCCAGATCGTCCTTTGCAAGATGTGAGCATGGACTTTGTGTTAGGTTTGCCTAAGACCCAGAGGAGGCATGACTCTATCTGTGTTGTAGTAGACCGATTTTCCAAGATGGCCCATTTCTTGCCTTGTTCCCAAACATTTGATGCGTCTAAGGTAGCCACCCTGTTCTTTAATGAGATAGTTCAACTCCATGGCCTACCCAAGACCATTGTTTCAGATAGGGATGTTCGGTTCACCAGCTATTTCTGGAAAACCCTTTGGCATAAGTTAGGGACGAAACTTAAGTTTTCAACTGCCTATCATCCCCAGACTGATGGCCAAACCGAAGTAGTGAACCGTAGTTTAGGTAATCTGCTAAGGTGTCTTGTTGGTGAAAACATTAGGATCTGGGATTTGTACTTACCTAGAGCTGAATTTGCATATAATGACTCGGTCAATAGGTCTATGGGTAAGAGTCCATTTGAAATTGTGCATGGTTACAAACCCCACACACCTCTTGACCTAGCTCCTTTACCAGTCCACATACAGGTCTCCGAGTCTGTCGAAGTTTTTGCACAGCATATAAAAGACTTGCATAAAGAAATTCAAGCCAAAATAAATTTAAGTAATGAAACTTATAAGAAATTGGCTGATTCTCAAAGGCGAGTCAAAACTTTTGACGAAGGAGACTATGTAATGATTAGGTTAAGGCCTGAACGGTTTCCTCCTGGAACCGTTAGAAAGTTACATGCTAGGGGAGCTGGACCATTTAGAGTGGTAAAGAGAGTAGGATCCAATGCCTATGTGCTCGAGTTGCCTCCAGAACTAGGCATTAGCTCCACTTTCAACATTACAGACCTAGTAGAGTATAGGGAGCCAGCTGTGATTCCCAGTGAGGCTTTTGAACCTAATCCTGCTCTTGAGAGTGAACCTGACCCTGTGTGTCCACCAACAAATTGGCCTGTGAGGAAAGAGCAGATTGAAAAGATCCTGGATGATCAGGTTATCTCTACTCGTAATCGATGATACCAAAGATACCTGGTCCGCTGGCTAGGAAGGCCAGATTCTGATGACTCTTGGATCTCTCGAGAAGAGATACAAGAGTTGGACCCAGACCTCTTGGAGAGATACCAGAGCCAACTTGATCCATACTCGACAGGGTCGAGTTCCTCCCACCCTGGGAGAATTGGTGCGGGCACCAGACTCAGAAGAAGACTTCAGAGCTCCATCTGGATCTCTGATTAACCTTGCCCGAAAAAATTAGGGTTTTTGGGTCTGTAATAAGAGTTGACTAGATCAACTCAATTTAGCTTGAGTCTACATTACCTGCATTTTATTTTGTTGAGTCATGTTGACTCAGTAGTGGACTAGGGTTTCAACCTGGGGTGTTACATTTTCTCCCAAGACCAAGCAAGTGGACACCACACTCCCAGCCACACTCCCAGCCATACGCCTGAGTCCAGGGGGTGCCATATCTACATCCAGCAGCCTTTGGTCCCCACTCCACAGATAGCAGCTTCCTTCTCTCATGCGCCAGATGAGGAGAAATCTACCAAGAGTCCACAAATCAATGGGGCGGCCAAGACTTTCCCAAGAGAACCAAAGTAAAGATAGGAAGAAATTTTCTTGGAGAGAACTTCAAGGAGGCGCCCACTACCTGCCCAAAAAATCCAAAACAAAGATGGGAAGGAACTTGACTTAGGGAGGAAGAAAAGGAGGAGTCCAAAAGAGTTGATCCATGGAAGGAAAAAAATTCTCTTGAAGATCCATACAATGAGGCGCCATCTACCTGCCTTTTATAATCCAAATCAAGTTTTTTTGGTACTTTGGCCGACCATATGTGTATGATTTTTCCTGATTTGTAGATCCCCTCCTTTAGTCCCACATGGGAAGATGTAAAACCCTACTCCCTTGTAAAGCCTTATAAATTAAACCCCTCTTGTAAGTTTAAATCAATCAGATGAATGAAAGAAATTTTTTTTTTATGAGCAAACTTGTGTTTTCTCTTTTCCGCACTTGCTTCCAGGTGTTGAGCTCCGTGAGGGAGTAAATCCGGGTTCCCTTGGAACCTTGAGGAGGTGAGAGATCTCCAAAACCCCAAACCCTAGGTTAGCCACTCCACTCCCAAACCCTAGCCGCCATCACCCTTCTCTTTCCACCAAGCCCTAATCTATTCCACTTGTCACGGCCACCCTCTCCAAGTCCAGGCTGGCCACCAGCATCCAGCTCCAGTCCAGATACTTCAGATCTATAGCAATTCTAAGAGAAAGTCAGATCGGCCTCCAGGAGAATCCTGATTTCAGCAACTTCGGCTTTCAAGTTCTTCAACCTGGTAAAATCTTTTCTTGAGTTTCTGAATTCCATCATTTGTTCCTCTTCTTTCCCAGATCTTGAGTCCAGAAGAAGCCGACCAAACCACGAGACCAGTATTAGAGGATCCATTGCGAAGATAGCCGACTCCGAGGATCCCATAATCTGCTCGAGAGAGTTCTTCCACCAAAATCCTGAGAAGATCACTGTCTGGTTAGTAAACCATCTCTCCTCTCTATTTCTGTTCTGTTGAAAGTTCAGAGCGAAACCCTAGGTCTGGGAGTTTCTCAACCCCCAGCGATCCGTTACTTCTGAACTACTCTGATAATTTAGTTTCTTCTAAACTGTGCTTTCAATCCTTACCTAGTTTCCTTCAACGTAGTTTAGCTTTACTTTGAGTCGAAGCCAATTTCTGAAATATAAAAAAAAAGAAAAAAAGAAAAAAAAGAATTAATCTTAAATTTACTTCCGCATACGCTTCCTTGTTCTTTGTTCTGCATCAAACATGACTCAACAAAATAAATTGCAGGGAGTACAGACTTAAGCTAAAATTGAGTTGATCAAGTCAACCCTTATTACAAGCCAGAAACCCTAATTCTTCGGGCAAGGTCAATCAGAGATCCAGATGGAGCTCTGAAGTCTTCTTCTGAGTCTGGTGCCCGCACCAATTCTCCCGGGGTGGGAGGAACTCGACCCTGTCGAGTATGGATCATTTGGCTCTGGTATCTCTCCAAGAGGTCTGGGTCCAATTCTTGTAATTCTTCTCGGGAGATTCAAGAGGCATCAGAATCTGGCCTTCCTTGCCAGCGGACCAGGTATCTTTGGTATCCTCGATTACGAGTAGAGATAACCTGATCATCCAGGATCTTTTCAATCTGCTCTTTCCTCACAGGCCAGTTTGTTGGTCGACACACAGGGTTGGGTTCACTCTCAAGAGCAGGATTAGGTTCAAAAGGCTCACTGGAAATCACTGCTGGCTCTCTATACTCTACTAGGTCTGTAATGTTGAAAGTGGAGCTAATGCCTAGTTCTGGAGGCAACTCGAGCACATAGGCATTGGATCCTACTCTCTTCACCACTCTAAATGGTCCAGCTCCTCTAGCATGTAACTTTCTAACGGTTCCAGGAGGAAACCGTTCAGGCCTTAACCTAATCATTACATAGTCTCCCTCATTAAAAGTTTTGACTCGCCTTTGAGAATCAGCCAACTTCTTATAAGTTTAATTACTTAAATTTATTTTGGCATGAATTTCTTTATGCAAGTCTTTTATATGCTGTGCAAAAACTTCGGCAGACTCGGAGACTCGTGTGTGGACTGGTAAAGGAGCTAGGTCAAGAGGTGTGTGAGGTTTGTAACCATGCACAATTTCAAATGGACTCTTACCCGTAGACCTATTGACCGAGTCATTGTGTGCAAATTCAGCTCTAGGTAAATACAAATCCCAGTTCCTAATGTTTTCACCAACAAGACACCTTAACAGATTGCCTAAACTACGGTTCACTACTTCGGTTTGGCCATCAGTCTGGGGATGATAGGCAGTTGAAAACTTAAGTTTTGTCCCTAACTTATGCCAAAGGATTTTCCAGAAATAGCTGGTGAACCGGACATCCCTATCTGAAACAATGGTCTTGGGTAGGCCATGGAGTCGAACTATCTCATTAAAGAACAGGGTGGCTACCTTAGACGCATCAAATGTTTGGGAACAAGGCAAGAAATGGGCCATCTTGGAAAATCGATCTACTACAACACAGATAGAGTCATGCCTCCTGAACTCTATTCTGGGACAGGATGCATCTTACAATCCCTAATTGGTCAGACTCTGTGGATTCCTCCTCTCCTTCATACTCATCGACCAAATTCATTCCGGCCTCATAAACTTCTTCTTCAAACTCTTCATTGGGTCCGGAACTCTCTTCCTCTACTTCTTCTATGTAAAGGGATCTACGAGGGCACTGGCTAGAAACATGACCTACCTTGTGGCACTTAAAACAAGCTATGGCTGTGCACTGGTTGGAGATATGACCGGGCTTCTGGCACCTAAAACAGATGATACTAGGGGTTCTTTGGGTGTCAAGTGCCTTACCTTTGTCCATGGGCCTAGGGGTGGGAATACCCTGATTAGACTTGCTAGGGGTAACTTGGCTAGGTCCATTTCTTGGGATTGGGGCACTAACCCTAGAAGGTATAGGTCCTCTCTGAAACTTCTCAGTGTTCAGTGCAATCTGATAGGCTTGGTCTAGGTCAGTAACCTCTCTCAGAAACAACTCCCTCTTTATGTCTTCCCTAAGTCCAGTCCTAAACCTAAACAAAGTGACCTCATGGGATTCACTCACATCACATCTCATCAGGTATTCATCAAAGGTGGTTATGTAGTCTGATACAGATCGGTTCCCTTATTTCAAAGTCTGCCATTGGTCTAACAGGTTCTACTGGTATGAAATGGGTAGGTACTTATCTCTAAATAGGCCAAATTCCTCTCCTCTCTTCCATTGGCCAAATTCCCTAGATTAGGATCCTATAAATAGGGCCC
Source organism: Areca catechu (assembly GCA_021397845.1). NCBI lineage: Eukaryota > Viridiplantae > Streptophyta > Magnoliopsida > Arecales > Arecaceae > Areca > Areca catechu. Next base: position 41,528,535 of record CM038038.1, read on the forward strand.
TAAGGCTCTCATTTGTATTCATGCTATTTTGGAATTAGTGAATGAAGTGTTTCTTCTTGTTCTAGTTCCCTTGTGTTCCCTTGTGTGAAGTGAGTGAGTTCTCTTTAGTTTGAGTGTTTGAATCATTGTTTGAGGAGAGGGTGAGAGTCCCTTGAGTTTGTGTTTGAAGATTGGTTTGCCATTGTGAAGAAGTGAAGGTGTGATGCCATTATTGATTGCTCCAAGTTCAAGTTCCAAGCTCCCAAGCCGCCGGCCTATTTCCTTCTCTTTTCTTACCTTGTTTCAATTCCAACCTCAATTCTCTTTCCATGCCTAATCCTATGTTTGTTTGCAGGTTCTCTTAGGTCTCCAAGTCTAAGATGGAGGTCTCCATGCCATGGATCAAGGCCAAGGTAAGTTCCAAAGTAGAGAGTGATCTTGCCTTCTAGCCCTCAATCCTTGAGTGTCGAGAGCTTCCTTTTTACCAAATATTTTAGCCTTCATTACTGGTAGGAAATCCTCTTCTTGGCTCTTTGGATCTGATCATTTGAAGGTATCATGACCTAGTAGGGATGGTTTCCTAGCCATGAGATTCATTTCATATTATTTTGAAAGTAATTAGCATGTGGGTGTTTAATTTTGATGAACTAGTCATCTACTTGGATGAGATTGTCTTCTTTGTGATTAATTTACATACTTTAAATTCATTACTCTTAAGGGATTGCTAATCTTTGAAAGCACATCATCATCCTTGCATTTCATCCATCTCCATGTCCCCCATCAATTATTTGCTTTTGCATTTGATTCTTAACTTACATCACTCTCCTTACTAAGAATTCTAAAAGAGCACATACTTGAGAAAATATTTTAATAACCCAATTTATCCCCTCTCTTGGGTTGGCCACCTGGGCAACAACTAGTTTTAGAGTAGTGTCTTTGAAAACTTACTTATAGTAAACATAAATGGCAAACCCTATGAGTACCTCTTTGGTCGAAGGCCAATCTATAAATAGACCTTCACTTTTCACAAGCATTAACTATACTTACTAGAAGGCATGAATGAAAGTTTACATACAAGCAGTAGATTATCAGTTGTAGAAAATTATTTTAGAAGGACCTAACACACCCACGAAGAAGGTTGATGGCATGGATGTTCCAAAACTTGAAAAGGAATGAGATGAACACGACATGAAAATGGGTGAGCTGAACGCTAAAGCAATGAATCTCTTATATTGTGCTTTGGATGCCAATGAGCTTAACCAAATTTCTACTTGCATTTCAATAAAAGAAATTTGAGATAAACTTAAAGTAACCCATGAAGGAACCTCCCAAGTAAAAACTTCTAAGATTAATCTTCTTGTACATAATTATGAATTGTTTAAGATGGAACCAAATAAAACTATATCTACCATGTTCTCAAGATTTACAGATATTATTAACGGTCTAAAGAGTCTTGGCAAAACATATTCAAATGCAGACCTCATGCAAAAAATTTTGAGATCTATATTGGACAAAGGGAATCCGAAGGTCACCACCATCCAGGAAGTGAAGGACTTGAATATTGTACTACTGGATGAGCTATTGGGTTCCTTGATTACTCATAAGCTGACCATGCAGCATAAAAGCAAGGATGAGTTCAAAAAGAAAAAAAATTATAGCCTTTAAAGCTGCAGCAGAATTGAAGAAGCAAGAAGAAGAAATAGAAGGAGAAAGCCCCTTCTTTGAAGATGAACTAGAAGATGAAGATATTGCTTTAGTTATGAGGAGATTTAAGAAATTTATGGGTAGAAGAAAAGCAAGACATTGGAGAAAATTGTATAAAAAGGGGGAACAAGGCAAAGAGAAGGAAAAAGAAAAAGAAAAAGATCAAGAGCAACAGCCCATCTGCTACGAATGCAAGAAACCAGGGCATTTTCGATCAGACTATCCAACATTGAAGAAAACTTACAAAAAGAAGAAGAAGAAAGCAATGGTTGTAATGTGGAGCGATAGCGAGGAGTCTACTTTAAATGATAAAGAAGATACTACAAGAACTACGAACTTATATTTGATGGATCTCGAAGATGAGGTAATGTCTCCCAAACCCAATGATGAATTTACATTTGAAGAATTGAACAATGCATTTCATGAGTTATTTTCTGAATACAAAAAGGCTGGTTTGAAAATAAAGTCTTTGAAAAATAACAATGATGCTTTATTAAAAGAAAAAGATGAAATTATGGAAAAGAACAAGATTTTACAAAAAGAACTGAATAGCATTTCTGAAAAACATAAAGTTTTGCAAAGTGAAAGAATGACTATCTTGAAAAGAATAAGGCTTTACATGAAAAAAACACATGTTTGCAAAATGAAGTTAAAAAACTCAAGCCTTTAGTTGAAAAATTAACTTTGAGTTCAAATAAGCTTGAGTTGATTTTGAAAGATCAAAAGAATTCAAATAATAAAGTTGGTATTGGTTATAATCTTTTGCATACAAATAGAATTCCAACTATAAAATTTATAGCTTCAAAATCTTATATACCTAAGTTTTCAACTGAAATATCTCATACACCAAGAGTTTAACATTTGCCTTCTTTCAAAAATTAAGAGTTATTTGTTATTCATGCAGTGGATTGGTCACAAGTCTTTTGAATATTACATGAAAAAGAAAAATAGATGTAAGATTAGAAAGATTTGGATTTCCAAAAAAACCACTCCTGCTAACCTACAAGGATCCAAGAAAGCTTGGGTACCTAAAAGAACTACTTGATTATTTTGCAAGAATGTCTTACAGCTCAGAATACAAAGAAAAGATGGCATTTGGATAGCGGCTGTTCAAGACATATGACAGGTGATAAAGAACAATTCATCACCTTAGAAATGAAAAATGAAGGAATGGTCACTTTTGATGACAATGGTAAGGGAAAGAAATTGGCATCAGTAAGATCAGAATTATCCCTTCTATATTCATTGAAGTGTATTGCTCGTTAATAAATTGAAGCACAATTTATTAAGTATAAGTCAATTATGTGATAAAGGCTTCAAGGTTGTCTTTGAATCTTCAATGTGCATTGCAATTAACTTACTTGATTCTAGCACTAAGTTCATTGGTCATAGACTTGAAAACATATATGTGGTTTACTTAAATAATCTAGCCATGTCTAGCAGTACAAGTCTTATGGCAATGAATGCTACAAGGAGTCTAGCTTACTTTGGCATAGGAGACTAGGTCATGGTAGCATGCATACAATAGCTAAATCAATTTTCAAAGATCTAGTTAGAGGCTTACCAAGATTCAAAGTTGATTTTGAACATGTTCGTGATGCATGTCAATTTGTAAACAAACTAGGGAGAGTTTTAAATCGAAAAACATGGTTTCTACTTCTAGACCTCTTGAGCTACTACACATGGACCTATTTGGACCAACTAGGATCACAAGCCTAGGTGGTATGAAATATGGACTTGTGATAGTAGATGATTTTTCGAGATTTACTTGATCTTATTTATCCACATAAGGATGAAGCTTTTAATGTTTTTCAAAAATTTTATAAGAAAGTTTTAAACTAGAAAAATCTTTTAGTTATATCTATTAAAAGTGATCACGGTATAAAATTTGAAAATTAATATTTTGATGAATATTACACTGAGCATGGTATTGATCACAACTTCTCCGCTCCTAGAACATCACAGCAAAATGGTATTGTAGAGAGGAAGAATAGGACATTGGAAGAGATAGCCCAAACTTTGTTGTGTGAAGGCAATCTTCCAAGATACTTTTAGGTAGAAGCTGTAAACACTGCATGCTATATTTTGAACCATGTTTTGATAAGACCAATTTTAAAGAAAACACCCTATAAACTATGGAATGACAGAAAACCTAACATTCATTATTTTCATGTTTTTGGTTGTAAGTAAATACTTTGTGTTGAACAATGGAAGGGATAACTAGGAAAATTTGATGTTAAATCTAATGAAGCAATCTTTTTGGTTATTCAACATCTAGCAATGCTTATAGAATATTTAACAAAGGAACACTGACTATTGAAGAATCTATTCATGTTATCTTTGATGAATCTAACTCGTCACCTTCTAGAAAAGAAGAGTGATAATGATATAGGTATGATCAAAAAAGCTATGGAGGACATAAGCTTAAAGGACAAACAAACACAAGAAGGAGAAGAAATGGAAAGTAAAGATCATGGAGATTTACCAAGAGAATGGAGGTATATAACTTCACACCCTAAAGATTTAATTATTGGTGATCCCTTACAAGGTATTAGGACTAGATCATCACTTAGAGAAGCACATGATTACCTAGCATTTATTTCATAAGTAGAATCACATAGTATAGAAGAAGCTAAAAATGACCCTAATTGGATGATGGCAATGGATGAAGAACTTAACCAATTTGAAAGAAATAATGTATAGACCTTAGTGACTAGACCATTAGATCATCCTATTATAGGAACTAAATGGGTTTATAGAAATAAGTTAGATGAAAATGGCCAAGTAATCAGAAATAAAGCCAGATTAGTGGCTAAAAGATATAATCAAGAAGAATGAATAGATTTTGATAAAACCTATGCACCTGTAGCAAGATTAGAAGCTATTAGATTATTGCTTGTATTTGCTTGCTACATGGATTTCAAATTATTTCAAATGGATGTAAAAAGTGTATTTTTGAATGATTTTATTTTAGAAGAAGTTTTTATAGAACAACCACTAGGATTTGAAAATCATGCTCTTCCAAATCATGTTTTCAAACTTAATAAAGCATTGTATGGTTTAAAATAAGCACCTAGAGCATGGTATCATAGATTGAGTAAGTTCTTACTTGAAAATGATTTTTTTAGAATAAATATAGACATTACTTTGTTCATTAAAAGAAAAGCAAATGACATGTTAGTTGTACAAATTTATATACATGACATTATTTTTGGTGCAACTAATGAAGACTTGTATAGAGAATTTGCTGAACTTATGCAGGGCAAATTTGAAATGAGCCAGATGGGTGAACTGACCTACTTCCTTAGACTTCAAATTAAGCAAACAAAGGAAGGAATATTTATCAAGCAAGCAAAGTACATCCAAAAAATTATTAAGAAGTTTGGTATGGAGTCGGTCAAAGAAATTGTCACATCCATGAGCCCCTCTTACAGACTTGATAAAGATGAAGATGGACACAATATTGATCAAAAGCTTTATAGAGGTATGATTGGATCACTATTGTATTTAATTGCTGGTAGGCCTAATATCTTGTTCAGTATATATATATATGTGCTAGATTTCAATCAAACCCTGAAGAATCACATATACTTGCTGTCAAAAAAATCATAAAAATCTTAAAGGAACAAGCAATCTAGGTCTATGGTATTCTAAGCAATCTTCATTAAATTTAATTGATTTTTTTGATACTGATTATGGTAGATGTAAAATTGATAGAAAAAGTACTAGCGGTACTTGTTAGTTTCTAGGGTTGAACTTAATTTCATGGTATTGTAAGAAACAGAACTCTGTAGCACTGTCTAATGCTAAGGCAGATATGTAGTTGCAGGGAGTTGCTGTGCACAAGTGTTATGGATTAAGCAAAGACTAGAAAACTTTGGTGTTATTCAAACAAAAATTCCTATCAAATGTAAAAACACAAGTGCTATTAATCTAACAAAGAATTTAATTCAGCATTCTAGAACAAAACATATAGAAATTAGACATCACTTTATTAGGGATCATGTATAAAATGAAAATGTTGAGCTTGAATTTGTTCCAACAGAAAATTAATTAGCTGAATTTTTCACTAAACCTCTTAATGAAGATAGATTTTAAATGATTAGAGAAAAATTAGGATTTTGTGACCCATTTTAGAAATTCTTTGACATAATTTCTTCAAAATTAAAGAAAAATTATCTAGAAAATCTCTTTAACCAATTTGAAAAGGATAACCACCTTATTTAGTATGTTTTTAGGGCTAGATACATTTTTATTGGATTTTTAGAGCTTTTTTATCGATCCTTGCTCGAGCCAACTCGAGCAGACTAGGTTCTAGTCGAGCCGACTCGAATGCTAGGATAACCTTTTTTATATATCCCATAGGACCCAAACCTAGGGCATATTTTTCCAATTAAACCCTAGCCGAGCAATAGAAAAACCCTTTTCAAAACATGGGACCACATCTCTACCCCACTTTCCTTAGATCCACTTAATCCACCTTCTCCCACCTCTGATTCTCGCCAATGGCACTGAGAATGGTAGTTTGAAAGAGGGATAGATGTGCGGATTCAAGCACCCAAAGGGAAACAAGAACCAAGCACCATGAAGATGAGTCAACCCGAGCCCAAGAGCAAGAAGAGCGGAGAAATGTGTCTCCACCACCACCTAGGCAAGTAATTTCTATGGCCAATCATCCCGTAACTAGTGGGAGGAAAGTTATTTTTACATTCCTTAAGAGTTTGGGACAAAGAATTGGTGAGTGGATTGACAATCAAGGTTGGAGTCATTTTTGTTCTTTGGATACACCTACATATCCCAATTTAGTAAGGAACTTCTTTGAAAATTTATCTTTTGCAGAGTATCACATTAAGTCTACAATCATAAGAGTTAGAATGGTAGTTGATGAGGACAACCTTAATAGTGTATTATAGATGCCCAAAAATGGACTGTAGCACTTAGTTTTAAAAGATAAGCTGAAGCCGCTTAGAATAATTTTGGAAAGAAGAAATGTGGTTGGAATTGTTAATGTACAGGCAAATATGTTATTTTTGGAGATGAGGCTCTTGCACAATGTGATCAGTAGGATCTTTCTACCCAGGACCGACCACTTTGACTGGGTTAGTGAGCGTGACATGGTTTTTATGAGGCATATTGTTGCCTAATAAGCAATCCAAGAGAGGGGGTGAATTGGGTTTCTAAAATTATTTGCAAGAATGTGAGCCAATTCAATAAACAATTCAAGTTCTAGTGAGAAGTAAGTATTGTGCTTTTAAAGAGTATGCAGCAAAAATTTAAATGCAATGAAACTAAGAGCAAGTAAAGAGAAAACAATCAATCACAAACACAAGCAAGTATAGTGGTTCGGTGCTCTCCAAGGCACCTACATCCACTTCCCATAGTCCACAAAATTCACTATAATCACTCTCGATTATAACCGATTAGTTTTCTGGGCTCACTAATCAAAACCCCTTTTGGTTTTCACTAAGCTCACCAAAAGAAATCTCTTGGTTTTCAAAGGCTAACCAAAAACATTCTTAGTTTTCAACTAGACTAACCAAAAACCTTCTTGGTTTTCAACTAGACTAACCAAAAATCTCCTTGGTTTTATTCTTAGGCTCACCAAAAACCTTGATACAACAAAGTAATAATGAAAGTAAATAATGCAATCAAGCTTTCTAAATAAAAGCTGTTATCTCTTTGAAGCTTATTGAAGATGCTTGTCTTCAATTCGATGAAGCCCCAATCAATGCTCAAAAGTGATTGGACTTGAATGCTCTTGATTGCTTTGAATGCTTGGAGGGTTCTTTTTGCTTAGAAGTGGTTGCTCTCAATGAATTTGAGTAAATGTACTTATTTTTCTCTCTTTTTCTTCCTCTATTCATTCTCTCTTGTTCCACTTGAATTTAATTCACTTAAATACCATCCCAAGGCTTAAATGATGGTTTATGACTATTAGAGAGGTGGAACTAACCGTTGGGGGGTGAAAAGGACGAGTTCTATGTTTGAAAAAACTAGTAATTACTGTTCCTAGAACTCCAAGTGTCGACACTTCAGGCTGTGAGTCAACACTTAGGGTCGACACTTAATTTTTATGAGTCAACACCTAGTTCAAAATTTTACTTTGAAGCTCTCTGGAAATCTCAGGTGAGTAGACACTTCATCTGGTGAGTCGACACTTGAGTTAATCTTAAATTTCAGCAGTTCTGTAAGAAATTTATCTTAGGCTTTGAGTCGATCCTTAAGTCAACACTTAGGGTCGACACTTGTGAAGCATGAGTCGACACTTCAACCGTGCCATCTGAAACTCTTTTCTGCATACTAGCTTAAGTCGACACTTGCACTGTCATAAGTCGACACTTGAACTGTGAGTTGATACTTATTGAAACTTTTCAAAATTTGGCTGAAACTTTACTAAATCTTCTTTGAACTTGACTCTTAAATCCTTTTAAGCAATTCTCAACCACTTAAGTCCATCAAACTTTAATGTTTCATTTATAGAAAGGGCTTTATCAATCATTTGACAAGCAATTCATTTTAGCCAACATAATGAGCACCTTTTTCTAAAAAAACATATTTTAAAGAACTGTTAGTACTCAAATATACTTCAATATTTTATTAATCATCAAAATCAATAAGTCAACAATCTCTCCCTTTCTGATGATGACAAAATCTTTAAGTATACTTCATATAAGAAGCTTAATAGATTTTCAATTAGTATACAGCTTTGTGCAATATGTATCAGAGTAAATGAAAAATAGAATCTAGAGTCTAAAGTTATGTTATTGAAAAACTAGGACTCATTTGAATTGAATTAAAGCTATAAAAAATATTAGAGCTAAAAAATTGCATGTACTATGATACTCTAAATGTGTATCAGAGTTAAAACATACTTAAGAAAAATTTTGCATATAAACACAATGAGTGAAACCAACAGGAAAATCTATGAACAAGAGATTGAAAAGTATAAATACTCCCCGTCAAAAGGTGATTCGAAAAATTAATTTTCTAAGAGTTTTCATAAACCGAAAAATCTGATTTTCAAAAACTTTTCAAGAAATTTCAGCTAAAGAAGAAATTCTTTTTCTTTTAGATTACTCCCCCTCACTCATTGCTCTTATCTTTATTGAATTTATGTTCCATGATCATTTTAGCATAATTCTACCATTATCTTCTCATTTTTCTCTCCCTTTTTCATTTTGCTCCCATTCTTTACTCATTTATCTCTTATTTTTCTCTTACTAATCTCTCACTTATCTCTCCCCCTTTTTGTCAACATCAAAAAGGTTGGAAGGAAAAAACAAGATGCAACAATAAAGACTATAACAAATTAAAGAATTAGTGACAACATCAAAAACTAAAAGAGATAATATTTATAAACAAGCATTGATATAATAATTTCATACATTGATAACAAATTTCATACATGGATACAAAATTTCATACATTGATACAAACATTTCATACATTGATACAAGTAAAGATGCATACAATAGTGTTGAAATGTAAATTAACTAACATAGAGACTATCCTAATGAAAACTCTCCTCATCAGAGGATCCAATCTTAATCGGTCCAGTATCTCTAGAAGGACATAATCGTGGCCACATCGGTCGAAGATCAAAGAGTTTGGTCTAGGTAGGTCTCGATACATCATGACGGCCTCATCCTCTATGTCTGACATATGCTCAGCCTCTAGCTAGTGCAGAAGAGGTGGAGGCAATATCAGTAGTAGCAATAGCACTGACCGGAGTGGCTATATCAAAAGAAAATGGAGTATGGTCAAAGATGGGACTAAAATCAAAATGGTGGAAACCAAGAGTGTAAAATGCCAGTTCCCTGATAAGAGAAGATATATGCATAGATGAAGTGTGTATCATAGGTGTACCAAAAGATGAAATGATAGGTGTGGGTGCCAAAATGGAAGTAATGTATGGATCAGATCTAGAAGATGAAATGGATAAAATCGGAGTCTGAAATGATGATCGGGTGAGATTAGGAATGGGACTCCTATGAACATCTGCTATTGTGACTGGCTATGGCTCCATCATAAAATCTGCAGTATCGAACTCTACGGAGTCAGTCTGATCACCTACCACATCTGGTCCTAGAGCTGATGGTGCTAGAGGTGGATCTGATGTAGATGAAGGTGGAGGAGCTCTGCTCGATGAAGATCTTGCCAAAGCAGATAAAATAGCAGAGATGCCATCACTCAATCCTCAATGGCTCTCCCTCATCTCCATATGCATCTGGTCAACTCGTGGTCTAATAACTATAATCTCAGTCTCTATGCGAGTGACCCTATCCTCTAAGCTATCTTCACTTCCTGGTCAGCTCTTTCCTCTAAGTATCTCTAGCTGAGTCATAGGCTCGGGCTGTGCCTCAGAAGTCTCTCTATGTAGCTCAGATGGCCCGACCTCACCTAAGAAAATATGCTTCTCCTTTGATGCCTCATCATATGTGTCGGTGGCCTAACCGGATATGCGTCATCTCCATTGACCTTTGACTAGATGATACTTCATCCTGTGAAGTGATATGATGTCATAGACGTCTGTATGCAACAACTGTCTATAAGGCTCTCCGTCTATGACTACTCCATAGCCCTTAATAGTATAGTCAATCCCATCCCGTAGGGTAGACAAAGTCTCCGGTTAGTCGATGCCTCTATTACTAATAAACCATAAGCATTGGGAGGCATACCGAAGTGTGCTGTATCAACGACACCATAACCAACAACTCATGCTCTGTGATGAAGTCGAAGCATCTGGTCTTTGGCAGAAAAATCCAAGCTATAATGTGGTGCAGCAACCCCATCTCAGGCGATAATTTTGAAGAAACTACTGTGGCTCTATCTGGAAGATCATATATCTCAAAAATACACTAGAGTCCACTGATCCTATCCACCAGGGCTCCACCACTGAACCTATCATAGGAATCTCTCAACTCAACTCAGAATATCAATAGAAATTGGAATGTCTCTCTTTCGTACCTGTGATATCCATCCATCACTACCTCTGGCTACAGATCTATAGAACTCTCTCATTAGGCCAGGATAAAATCTCTCGGATAGTGAGCAGAAGTGCGCTAAACTGGCATCCCTTAGCCACTATCTAATATGGAATGCTGTTGATCTAGGAAGTCAAAATCTACTCGACAACCAACAATGATAGTCTTCGAGCTCATCCTATCTATGGCAAAAACATGTGATCTGACAGGAATATCAAGCTGATCCTCAGGCTCAACTGCTGCTCGATGCTCATGCCTAGCCTTTGTTCTTCACTTTTCCTCCCAAACAGAAGGTCGAGGCCTTCGAACAACTTGCTTTCTAGCTCCCATTCCAAGGAATCAAGCGAAAGAAGCAAAAATGGGATGAAATCTAGGGTTTCTATGGTGAAAAATAGTGAAGAATGGATGAAGAACAGTAAGAGATGGAATGAACCTGTTCCAAAAAGAGAATCGGGTGGTTGAAACTGAGATTGGAGGGAAGGAGGTGTCGGAGAATAGTTATAGGGTGAGTCAGCTCAAATCTGGGAAGAAAATTTGAAGAAAACACTTCGTTTTCCCTATTTTATCTTGATTCTCTGCCAGCCAAGTGTCGACTCACGACTATGGGTCAAGTGTCAACACTTTGACTTGAAACCAAAAAAAAATGAGAAAAAGAGCATTAAGCAAAAAGAACTTGATTTCAAGGGTTTGAAAGTGAGTAAACATGATTTACAAGTAATTTTGATCAATTAAGAGTTAAGAATTATAGAGAGATGGAAATTTTTAGACAAAAGGGTTGATGACACCTAATTCTCTTCTAATCATACTGAGCCGATCCACTTGAAGTGGTTTAGTCAATATGTCAGCTAGTTTCAGTTCAGTACATACAAAGTCAAGAATAATATCATTATTTTCAACATGATTTCTAATAAAATGATGCATAATTTCAATGTGTTTACTTCTAGAATGCTGAACAAGATTTTTGGTTAAATTTATAGCACTAGTATTATCACATCTTATGGGTGTCTTAGTTAATTTGATTCCAAAATTTTCAAGTTATTGCTTAATCGACAAGATTTGAGCACAACAACTTCCTACTGCAATATACTCAGCCTCAGCTATGGATAGTGCAACTGAAATTTGTTTCTTGCTAAACCAAGAGATTAAGTTAACTCTAAGAACTTGGCAAGTTTCACTTATGCTTTTTCTATCTAACTTACACCCAGCAAAGTCAGCATCTGAATAACCAATCAATTCAATAGATGAATCTCTAGAATACTACAAACCAATATCAATTGAACTAGATAGATATCTAAGAATGCACTTAATAACCAATAGATGAGATTCTTTTGGAGCAAACTGATATCTAGCACACATACAAACACTAAACATGATATCTGATCTACTAGCAGTCAAATATAGTAAAGAGCCTATGATACCTCTATATAAGTTTTTATCAACACTTTTATCATGTTCATCTTTATCAAGTTTATAAGAGGGGCTTATAGGAGTACCTATTTTCCTGGTAGTCTCTATCCCAAACTTCTTTAAGATTTCTCTTATATACTTAGCTTGGTTGATGAAGATCCCACCTTTGGTTTGCTTGATTTGGAGTTCGAGGAAAATGTTAAGTTCACCAATCATACTCATCTCGAACTCACTCTTCATAAGCTTGGCAAACTCTTAACAAAGGATTTCATTAGTAGCACCAGAAATGATGTCATCAACATAAATTTATACTACCAAAAGATTATCATCTTTCATTTTTAAAAATAAGATAGTATCAACATGGCCTCTAGAGAAATCATTTTCAATTAAAAACTTATTGAGTCTTTCATACCATGCTCGGGGTGCTTGTTTTAAACCATGATGTGCCTTGTGTAGTTTGAAACATGATCAAGATGTGCATGATTTTCAAATCCAGGTGGTTGTTCAACAAACACTTCTTCACCAATAAAACCATTTAGGAAAGCACTTTTAACATCCATTTGAAATAACTTGAAATTCATAAAACATGCAAATGCTAAAAGTAATCTAATGGCTTCAAGTCTAGCTACAGGTGCAAAGATTTCATCAAAATCAATGCCTTCTTGATTATAACCTTTTGCTACCAATTTAGCCTTTTTTCTATTGATAATACCATTTTCATCTAGTTTATTTCTATATACCTATTTTGTGCCAATAATTGAAACATTAGATGTGATAGAAAAATGCCCTAAGAGCCAATCATTGTATAGGCCTTTTTGTAAACTTCTAACTCATGTATCACATCATTTTTTATAATAAAGGCATTTGATTCATCATATACTGCTGTGTCATATTTTTGACTATGATGAACCCCATAGAGTAGGGCATTAGAATTAGGGTTATAATAAAATAACAGTGAGGCCTAATTCTTATAAACCCTAATCTAGAATGTTCCAAGTCATTGGACCATCGATTCGGGGATCGATGAATCGAGTAAGACTAGCTTATCCTATGTATGCTTAGTTAATGAGGGTGGTTGGTCTCACAGCTACTTGTGTAGAGACACTAATACAAGGATAAGGGTGTTCATTGGGTTATGAATACACTGAACTGATCCGCACCGGGACTATCTTATGGAAGTCTTACTAATTATCAAAAGATAGGTCCCAGAGTAGAAGTTATGCATGTGATCTTTAGACCTAAGATAACCATGGTTCCTTGTGCACACTAAACCATACTTTGGCTCATACTCATTCATGGCATTATGATATGTACGGGGTGTTCTAGATATGGTGGAAGGTGTACGAAGGATGTGAGTAGACCAACAAGGAATTGATTAATCTTGGTTAGAGGATATGTTATCCCGTGTAATCTCTTCGATGAGTGACACAAGAAATCTTTGCAAAGTGGGATGAGATTAGAAGTGGCTTCTAATCAGTCATCAGCTGAGTCCTCATGATCGAGCTGATATTCGATATGATTAAGTATTTGGATTTGACATTTATCCATACCCATCACTTAATCAGGATAATGGGAGATCAAAAGATTGAATTGCACGGTAACTTACTACTGGAGGGTATTTCAATAATTTCTATCAAATTTCTCATCTTCTAGGTAGGCATGACATGTTTCTAGACATCAATCTTATCTTGTGGGTTTTCATGAACTAATTGGACTGGTTTCATGAGTCAATTCGATGTGTGATTCGAATTGGACAATAAGGTGAGCCGATTTGACCTAATTAGGTCAATCAGGTTCGATCAGATCGAATTGGCTCAAACCTAAACCTACTGCTGGCTAGATGTGGAACCCAATGGATCACATACAATAGAGAGTTGGCCAAGGAAGTCACTTATGATTTAATTAGGGTCATGGGATCCTAATTGGTTAGCCAGATTGCATACTAGCATATTTAGGCTAACCCAATTCCTAACCCAATTGGATTGGGTTCGGTTGCTTGCTAATTAGTCTAACCTAATTAAGGGAAACCTAAATTAGGTTGAGTCCTAAGTGGGGATAACCAAATCAGAGCTTGATCTAATTTTATTTTGGTATTTTGGATGTCTTATTGAAGAGTCCATTTGAGTTGGGACTCTAGATGCCAAAATGACACCTTGGCATTCAAAAAGGCCTAGAAGAGTCTATAGTCTTCTGATCTGAAAAATATTTATATGGATGGAAAGAGGACTTAATGCTCTTTCTTTTGACCCCCTTATTGCATATGCTTTGAATAGTCAAAGGTTGCATGGGGTGTAGATAAAGTTGACCACGAGATTCTTTGCGCCTCTTAGCACGCGCGGGAGATGAATGTGCGCGCAGAAGGACAAAAATCCTTCTGCAGATGAAACACTGGAGTGTTTCATTTCAAGGGGGAACCTTCTCATCTTTCCCCATACCTCTTGGACATGTTTGATCGGTCAAGGCCTTTTGAAAGGGTGTGAAAAAGGGATGGAAGCAAAAGCGTGCATGAAGAGACACGTCTCTTCATATGGTGCGTGCCCTGAAGCAGAGTCCTTCTACTTTCATGACTCTTCATATTCTTTGGCATTTGGAGATTTAAAAGGCACCTCTTTGCTTCCCAGGGACTGGTACTGGCCATGTGGCAAGTCACAGATTATCCAGGAAATGGACGGATGCCAATATATCTTTTGGTGCATGAGGAGACATATTTGATATGGTTTTTCAGTCTTGAAAAATTATATCTGATGACCTGTTAGAGGACATATCACATGCCCCTCTTAAAATTATAAATAGGGGCGGTGATATGAGCTTCAGATCTTCTTTAGACCATAAAGATAATCTGAGTGTTCTTCCACTTCTCCCTCCCTCCTTACTTTAAGATAGACTTGTCTTGTTAAGACAAGGTCTTTTCTACTAGGACAAGGCTTAGTTTTAGGACATAAGCCTAAGGGGTCCTAGAAGAGAGTTGACCTAAAACCAAGAATAGTTTAGGACTGTATCTAGAGAGCCGTACAGTAGGACAGGGAGTCCTATAGTGGTCAAAGGTCAAAAGGCTGACAAAAGAGTTCTGTTGAAGCAAGCAACCCGGGTAGGGATTCTTTCTTGGTACCATTCTTGTGTGGATCACCATTGGAGGGCTTGCACTTGTGAGCCACATGAAAAGGATTGAATTTTAGCAATCCAGGTAGGTATTCTGACTTTATTTATGTTTCGTTGATTGGTATTGCATAAGGGGTTCCTGGGAATTAGGATTTTCTAGCCATATTATGGTTTCATGCTTAGAATTTTATTTTGAAATTCACTTCTGCATGCTGCATGATGCTCGGCACTCCGAGAGAATTCCCATCAAGATGGTCTTTCTATTAGTGTCCAAACTTTTTTTCTTTCAAACTGATTCAATTCTTCTTGCATTGCATTAATCCAATTAGGGTCTTTTTTAGCTTCTTCAATGCATTTTTGTTTAATTTGAGAAACAAAAGCAATATAGTCACATTCATTTCTAATGGAAGACTTGTTCTTACTGAAAGGATTATGCCCTAAAGGCCAATTGAAATGTTGTATTTCGATGGGATTTTCCTTTGTATCCCAAACCATTGTATTGATATTATCAATTAATAAAAGCATTTTATTTTCATCATACGCTGTGTCTTAATTATTTTATTATTATATGATGAACCCCATAGATTAGGGCTATGATTCTAGGGTTATGATGAGATCATACTAGTGAGGCCTAAAGTCTTAAAATCCTAATCTAAAATATCCCTGGTCGATGGGATGTTGAGTAGGGGATCAATGTTTCCGACAAGACCAGCACATCCTATGTATACTTGGTGAAGAGGGTGAATGATCTCATAGTCACTTGTGTTTGACACTAATACTAGGATGTGGGTGCTCATTAGAGAATGAGTTCACTGAATGGATCCAGCTTGAGAATATCTAATGAAACCTTTTCTGTTTGTCAATAGATAGTTCTCATAGTGGGAGTAGTGCATGTGGTCCTTTGACCTGAGACTGCCATGGTACCTTGTTTGTATGAATCCATACTTTGGTTCACACTCAATCATGACACTGAGTCATGCATGGGGTGATACTGGGTATGGTGGATTGCATATGGAGGTTATGAGTAGGTCAAAAAGGAATCGATCAAACCTAGTAAGAGGGAATCGCATCCAGCTCATTTCGATCAAATGAAGATTCGAGAAATCTTTGATTAAAGTATGAACATTAGAAATAGTTTCTAATGATTCATCAATGAATCATCATTATCAGATTAAGCTAGGAATGAATATGAAATTGGATTTGACAAGTATCCATATCCATAGTAATATTCAGGGTGCAAGCTGATCAAAGGACTAAGTTGCCCAGTAACCACCACTGAAGGGTATTTTGGTAATGCCACCAAAATTTCACATCTTCCAGGTAGGCATGATACGTTGCTAGACATCAATCTTGTCTTGTGGGGATTTGATTGAATTATGGTAATTCAATCAGTTAATTAGAATTGGATTCTAATTGACCTAGTCAGGCTAGCTTGACTTGACCTAAATCAGTTTGGATATGATCCAATTGAATCAGGTCAAGTTACACCCGGACTCATTACTGGCTAGATGTGGAACCCAATGGATCACACACAAAGGGTTCTGATAAAGGGTTTAATTGGATTAAACCATGTTTGCAGGTGAACATGCTAGCACATGTTGCAAACCCCAGCACCTAGATTCAAATCGATTTCGAATCAGGTTCAGATTTTGGCTAATATGGCTTAATTAAAGTCAAATTAAATTTGGCTCAAGTGTTGGGTCAGTCCTTGGCTAGAAGACCAAGGTTTAAGTCATCCAATTTGGATTAATTAACCTGAGATTATCCATTTAGCAATTAGGCTAAGTTGGGCATGTGAAATGTTTGGACTAAGTGGGACTCTTGGGCGCCAACATGTTTTCTACATAGAAATTGCATGAGAAAATAATCCAGAGGCAACCCCTAGCCAAGAGTCCTTCTGCATTAAGCAGAGGACCAAGTCAAACACACTTTCACGCCTCTTGGAGTCTTCCACGCCCCTTGGGATACATCTTCATTCCAAAAGAAGAAGAGTCCACGCCCCTTGGGACTCTTGGTGCTAAGCATGAAGAGTGGCGTCCCCTCTTTTTCCATGCACATTTTGAGAAAGATAGATGGTGTGGATTCCTCTGGTGCATGTCCTAACACCTCTTGGGAACAGATTAAAAATCTAGAAGTCGCTTGGTTTAAAGTATGGCATTTGGTTTTAAAAAGAGAAGCGACTCTTGATTTAAAGAGTCATTCTGCTTCTTTTTCTCGGAAGTTTTGAATCCAAGGATCGCAATACTTGCCAAGCTTCATGTCCTAACAAAAGAGTCATGTCTTCTAGCATGAATGGATATCTCAGAAGCCCCTTGGTCCACTATAAATAGCATAGCATTCCCGGGGTTAAATAATTCAATGCTTCTTAATCTATCCTGAAGACTTCTTTCTTTCTTATTTTTATTACATCCTATCCTCTTGTCCTAAACACTCTAGCCCTTTTAGGACAAGGTCTTTGAAGGCCTAGGAGTGTTCAAATCAGGAGAGGAATTAGGAAAAAGTAAAGAAGAGAAGAAGAGGAAGAAGAAGGGAAGGAGTAGAAAGGGTGATTCAAAGAAGAGTTAGTCCAATTGGATTGGAATTTGCCCAAATCCTATTAGGCTTAAGTTTGAAAGTCTAGTTGGTGGAACCAAGTTCTTAGAAGGTGCTGGTGTCTTGGTCAAGCCCCATGTGGATCACCGTTGGAGGGCGAATGTTTGGGCGCCTGGTGGAGAAGAAGGCTAAATCAGGGTTTTCTTTATCGGATTGGATACTAGCGGTTCAGGTTGGTGCCTAAACTCTAGTTTATATCATATATGCATATTTATATATTTTAATTCCTAGTAAGGAGGTCTTGGATTAAGGATTTGTAGTGGTTTCATAATAAATTTTTGAAATCCATGCTTCCGCCCTAGTCACCAAACCCACCACTTATCCCTTTTGATGGATCACCTAGGATTAATTCCTTATGGTGTCCTTGAGCATACCTCCACTCCTTGAGTAGATCTTGATGCTTTGGTGTGGATTGTATAACTTCTTCTCTTTCCTTCTAGTCTTGATCTTCTTCATTTTCTTGGGGGGTTGATCATCCAAAGTCAGCTTCTTTAATCCTTCAGTACCTGCACATGCATTAGAAGTATCCTCTTTTCTAGGAGATTTGTTAACAGGTTCTTCAAATGCTACATATACAGATTCCTCTACTACTAAAGTCTCTTTTTAAAGACTCATATGCCCTGCTAGATGTAGAGTATCCTAAGAAGATACCTTCATTAGACTTGGTTTCAAATTTACCTAAGTTATCTTTACCATTGTTCATAATAAAGCATCGACAACAAAAAACTAGAAAGTTTTTTAAAGTAGGTTTTCTTTGTTTTCAAAGCTCATATGGAGTTTTCTTTAAAATAGGTTGAATTAAAATATGGTTTAAAATATAGAAAGTGGTATTTACTACTTCAGGCTAAAAATATCTCGGCAAATCATTTTTACAAAGCATTGTGCATGCCATTTCTTCTAAAGTTTGATTTTTCCTTTCTACTATCCCATTTTATTGAGATGTCCTAGGTGTTGGAAAATTATGTTCAATACCATTTTCATTACAAAAGTTTTCAAAATCTTGATTTTCAAATTCGAAATCATGGTCACTACGAATACAAATAATTGAAGTACCTTTTTTATTAGAAACTTTTTGATAAAATTTCATAAAGGCAAAAAATGATTCGTCTTTGTGAGCTAAAAATAGAACCCATGTAAATTGAGAAAAATCATCCACTATAACAATCCATATCTCTTACCTCTAAGGCTAGATGTCCTAGGTGGTCCAAAGAGATCTATATAGTAGTTCTAATGGCCTAGAAGTTAAAACGAAACCTTTAGATTTGAAAGATATTTTTACTTGTTTTCCAAATTGACATACTTCACAAATTTTATTTTTCTCAAAACTAAGTTTTGGTAAATCTCTTACTAAATTTTTCTTACATAATTTAGAAAGTAAATACATGCTAGCATGTCCTAATCTATAATACCAAAGCTAGCTAGTCTCATTAATAGTGAAATTCATCGTAACTAGGCATTCACCACTAGGTAAAGATAGATTATCCAAATCAACAAGATAAATATTACCAAGCCTTTTTCAAATGAACTTCACTCCATTATTATCAGGACTAGCAGTCAAGCAAAAAGATGATTCAAAAATAACTTGAAAGCCTTTATCACAAAACTATCTAATACTAAGTAGATTATGTCTAATCCTCCAACTAATAATACATTATCAATCCATGTATAAGGGGAGATGTAAACTTTACCGATATCGATGATCTTTCCTTCACCATTATCACCAAATGTTACACTCCTTCCATTCAGTGCCTCAAGAGAGGTGAATTGCTTCACATCTCCTGTCATGTGTCTTGAGCAACCACTATGGAGATACCATAATCTTTTCTTTTCTTTGTTTGCAAGACACACCTGCAAAATAAATTAAGTTTTGATTTTAGGTATCCAAGTCATCTTGGGTCTTTTTGGGTTATTACTAAGAGTGGTTCCTTTTGAAACCCAAATCTTTCCAGAATTATTGATTTTTCTCAAATCACAATGATATGCTTTATGACTTACTTTTCTACAAGAGTAATAAATGATGCTTGATGATGCAGGAATAAAGAAGTTTTTGAAAAACTTTTGCTATTTTTGGTATTTAAAACCTAATCCATCTTTGTTAAAAATAGCTCTTTGATTGTTCAAAAGTAGATTCAGCTTTTCTGAACTATAAGTGAATTTTTCAACAAAAGGTTTTATCCTATCAAGCTCATCTTTATATTTCTTGTTTTCTACTTCAAGATCTTTACTTTTCTTCAAAAGTTCATTGTTTGGAACATTAGCTTTAGTTCTTTTAAAAACTTCATTTTTCATTGATAAAACATTTTTTCATTTTTCTAAAACAACAATCTTATTTTTGAAATCATTAACTTCATTCGTAAGATTAGAGTTTTTATGCGAGAAAGAGTTTGCATGCTTTTTCAATTTTCTATTTTCAATCATAATCAGTTTATAGTCATGCACTAACTCATCAAATGCATTTTTTAATTCATCAAAAGTATAATCAACTTGAAGTTTAGGATGTACCTCTTCTTCTTGTTATGCCATGAAGCAAAGATTGGCAACTTCAGTTTGTTCTTCTTCTGAGCTAGTGTCCTCACAATCACTCTAAGTTGCCATCATTGCTTTCTTTCAAAGCTTTTTCCTTGACTTCTTTAGGAGAGGACAGTCATACTTGTAATGTCCAGGCTTCTTGCATTCGAAGCAAATAATAGTTCCTTCTCCTTGTCCTTTTCTTTCTCCTTTTCTTTTCCCTTTTCCATGCTTGGTTGAAACTTTTTCTTGTAAGAAAATTTCTTTTTTCTCATGAATTTTCTAAACTTTCTTACTGATAGAGCTTCATCATCCTCATTCTCTTCTTCTTCTTTTGATTTCTCATTTGAAGATTCTTCATGTGTTATGGACTTGAAAGCTATACCCTTCTTCTTCTTATCCACATCTATTGCTTTTTATTTCAAGTTCAACTCATAAGTCATGAGTGAACCTACCAATTGCTCCAATGGAAGTTTATCAACATCTTTGGCTTCTTGAATGGCAGTTACTTTTAGATCCCAAGATGTTTGTAGAGACCTGAGAATTTTGTTCACATGATTGGCATTAGACATAATTTTACCAAGACTTCTCATGCCATTAACAATATTTGTAAATCTAGTATACATGTTAGTTATAGATTCATTTGGTTCCATGCGAAACATCTCATAAGTGTGCACAAGCATGTTAACTTTTATATTTTTCACTTAATCGGTACCCTCATTAGTAATTTCAAGTATATTCCATATTTCTTTAGCTAAGGTACATGTGGAAATTCTATTGAATTTACTAGGATCCAATACACAATAAAGGGGATTCATTGCTTTTGTATTGATCTCAGACTATTTAATGCCATTTTCATCCAATCTTCTTTAAGCTTTGGGATAGAAACACCATTAACCACAATCGAAAGAATATGAGGACCTTTATCCACTACTTTCCACAAATTGTAATCTATAGAATGCATATAAATTCTCATTCATATTTTCCAATAAGTGTAATTTGTACCATTAAAGTAAGGGGATTTATTTGAGGCTTGTCCCTCAACTACACTAGTACCAAGTGGGGCTGCCATAGATCTTTACTCAAGGCGATTAGACTTAAATACTAAGAACGTGGCTATGATACCACTTGTTGCCCAGTAAGCAACCCAAGAGGGGGGTAAATTGGATTTCTAAAACTATTTGCAAGAATGTGAGCCAATTCAATAAACAATTCAAGTGCTAGTGAGAAGTAAGTATTGTGTGCTCTTAAAGAGTATGCAACAGAAATTTAAATGTAATGAAAGTAAGAGCAAGTAAAAAGAAAATAATCAATCACAAACATAAGCAAGTATAGTAGTTCGGTGCTCTCTAAGGCACCTACATCCACTCCCCAAGGTCCACTCAGGAATTCACTATAATCACTCTCGATTACATCCGATTAGTTTTCTGGGTGCACTAATCAAAACCCCTTTTGGTTTTCACTAGGCTCATCAAAAGAAATCTCTTGGTTTTCAATGGCTAACCAAAAACCTCCTTGGTTCTCAACTAGGCTAACTAAAAACCTCCTTGGTTTTTAACTTGGCTAACCAAAAGCCTTCTTGGTTTTATTCTTAGGCTCACCAAAACCTTGATACAATAAAGTAATAATGAAAGTAAAGAATACAATCAAGCTTTCTAAATAAAAGCTGTTATCCCTTTGAAGCTTGTTGAAGATACTTGTCTTCAATTCGATGAAGCCTTAATCAATGCTCAAAAATGGTTGGACTTGAATGCTTTTGATTGCTTTGAATACTTGGAGCCTTCTTTTTGCTTCGAAGTGGTTGCTCTCAATGAATTTGATTGAATGCACTTATTTTTCTTTCTCTATTCATTTTCTCTTGTTCCACTTGAATTTAATTCATTTAAATACCATTCCAAGTCTTAAATGATGGTTTATGACCATTAGAGAGGTGGAACTAGCTGTTGGGGGGTGAAAAGGATGAGTTCTATGTTCGAAAAAACTAGCCATTACTGTTCCTAGAACTCCTAGTATTGACACTTCAGGCTGAGTCGATATTTAGGGTCAATACTTAATTTTCATGAGTCAACACATAGTTCAGAATTTTGCTCTTTAGCTATCTGAAAATCTCAAGTTAGTCGACACTTCATCTAGTGAGTCAATACTTGAGTTGAGTCTTGAATTTCAACATGTTCTGCAAGAAATTTGTCTCAGGCTTTGAGTCAATCCTTGAGTCGATACTTAGGGTTGACACTTATGAAGCATGAGTCAACACTTCAACAGTTGCAAGGTATGCCTTGCAATTCTTTTTCCAATGTCCCGCTTTGCGGTAAAAGAAACAGGTCGACTGTTTGGAGGCCTTCTTTCCTTTCTTATTCTTATTGATGCCACTCTTAGGGTTTAGCCTCCTATTAAAACCCTTTTTGCCTGATTTCTTCTTATTGGTCTTATCAACAAGAAGAAGTGGAGCCTTTTATTTCTTAACGTGGCTCTCCATTGTTTTTAACATATTTAACAGCTCAGGCAAGGAAGTGTTCAGTTTGTTCATGTGATAATTCAAGACAAACTGAGAAAATGACTCCGGGAGTGATTGCAGGATTAATTCCTGATTCAACTCCCCATCCATGATAAAACCTAATTGACCCAATCTGGTGATTAAGTCAATTACCTTCAGAACATGATCCTGAATGGATGTTCCCTCTATCATCCTAGCACGGAATAACTGCTTAGATATTTCATATCTAGCAGTTCTGCTATGTTCTCCATAAAGCTCTTTTAAATTGAGCATTATGGATTGAGTATCCATGCTTTCATGCTATCTCTGTAACTCATTGGTCATAGTGGCTAGTATGATACACTTGACAGTGAGGGAGTCATTCTGCCACATTTTGTATGTGGCCATATCTTCCTGTGTGGCATCGTCCCCTAGTGGATTAAGACTAGGGGTATCAAGAATATAAGAAAGTTTTTCTGAACTCAGCATAATCTTTAAATTTCTCAACCAGTCCACATAGTTCGGACCAGTCAGTTTGTTGGTATCGAGATACTTTGCAGTGATAATGAAGATGCCATTTATCTACATTTAATAAAGAACAATACATAAGCAAACAACCGTAAAATGACTTACATAATTAAATTAGGTCTTCAATTTAATTATGTCTCCCACTATTTTATCAAAAATCATAGCCCTCACTATGATAATCGAGAAGAACCCTGATCGGTTTTTCTTAGTGAGATTGAGATCCTAATAACTTATAAAAGATCTTGCAGAAAACACAACAAATCTTTTATAAGCTCAAAGGTAGGAAACTCTTCCAATTATATCTCATATAATTCTCAAGAAGTAACTTGGCCTCTAGAACATTATTAGTCTTGCAGAAAACACAACAAACCATAATGTTCTAGTTAAGTCAAGACCCTTTCATTTCTATACAGTCAATACTCAAATATAATGCCCTTGCAGATAACACAACAAAGCATTATACTGAATATACTGTAAGCATATCTATGCACTAGACTAGTATTATGTCAATCACCATATTAGGTCTTGCAGATAACACAACAAACCTAATGTGGTTCATAACACAATAATGATCCAGCATGAAGGAAGGCCAATATATAGTATTTTTAACACTAAGCATTTTAGTCAAGATTTAAATTTAATCAAATCGGCCAGGCAAGTGGAAGAGATGTGGGAGTCCCCCCGTTGCTTTCCTAGACACCAATAAAAATTGGCCAAGTCAGTCAACGGAACCAATTAAAAACCACAATTCTCTTTACCTTCCTAAAACCACCTTTCTAAACACCGAATGATCAATTGTACATCATGACTAGTGATGCTTATTAGTTAAATATACTAAGACTTAATATAATTTTTAAGAGGAGGGATTTATAAATTGCCAGCACATCCTTATAGAATGTATCACAATCAACATATCACTCTTATAAATATGTGCTAAGTGTATCATCATACTAGGACAACCATTTACCACATAATGGATCCACCATTATGCCAGGGCAACCTTATTTCAGTATGATGACTTCAAAACTATACATATCTCTATAATAATTAAGGTTTGAGTGAAAGACCCTAACTAGTGGCATACATCAAAACATATATGCAAACAAAGATATGCTAAGTGTAGTAATATATTAGGATTTAAAAACCCTAAGATGTGACATACAAACTATCATAAATTATAGTCCTAATTAAGGTGGCTCTGATACCACTGTAGGGTTCCGGTGCAACACAGCGGAAGGGTAATTTCAAAAATTGAAATTAATATGTACCAAAATCCTAAACCAGGAACTCCTTAATAAGACTAAAATGTATGAAGACTAACATTCTTATGCAAATTAGAATTAGAGTACTACCCTGTAACCGCTAATTCCAAATTGATGAAGATTTAATCTTGAAGATGAACGGGCTATTTGAGTTCACCAGGTGTCCAGGTGTCCGCCCTCCGATGGTGATCCACACAGAGCAATGATCAAGAATACTATCTTCTTGTCCAATGGTTCCTCCTATTGAGTTCTTCTTCCTCAAACTCAATTCTTTGGATTATGGCTGGAATTCTTCCACACAAGAGGTTGCCTTCCTTTCTTTTATCTCTTCTCCTCCTTCCACTAAGACCTTGACCCTCTAAGACACTCTTGCCTTGAAGATAAGACCTTGTCCTAAGGGGATTTAGGCTTGTCTTAAATTGGAGGAGAAACTAAGACAAGAATGTCTTAATGTAAGAAAGAAAGAAAAAAAAAATCAGAACTCCTTCTTTCCTTTACTGTCGGAGACTTTCGCTCTTGTTCTTATTCAGTAGCAGAGTTTTGATAGAGGTGTACTCTGTAAAGGAAAAGTGCAAGAACAAGAAAAGAGAGAAAGAGTCTTTTGGAGAGGCAGAAGAAAAAATTTCAGATTACCCGGTTCTGATTTTTCCTGACCCCTTAAATAGATTTCAGAGAGTCGCCCACACAACTCTTCGTGAAAAACTTCTCACACCCTTTCTTATTTTCTCATGCCCCATCCTTCCTTCTCACGGCCTTCTGGATAAATCCCATGGCTTTTCTTAAATGAAAAGTCATGATGTTTTTAAAAGAAAGGAGTCGCGACTTTAAATCTCCGAGGAGATGTTATTTCGCGCAACCGGGAAGCAACGAATGCTTCCTGCCTTTCTCAAAAAAGCATCAACCCTTGGATTCCAATCCAAGGGGGACATTTGAGGCGCTAAAGGAGATAAGAGAAGCCGCCCCATATAAAAAACACCGAAGTTTTTTATGGAGCGCACCAAGAGTCCATGCGCCATGGACTCTTCCAAATGGTGTGCCAAGAGTCCATTAGCGCATGGACTCTTGACATTTTGGTGTGAAAATGCAAAGGAGCGGGTGGGGGTCTAGCTTAGATACATGGTTAGCTAATAGGATTAGCCATAATCCTTATAACCTCAATTAGGGTCTAATTAGATCCAATTAGAACCCAAATTGAACCAATCCGAAACCCTAATTCGAATCTAATTCGAATAGAAGCTAGGATTTGCAACACCTTCTAGAGTGTCATCATGCAAAATGATTTAATTACAAAATTAAACCCTTGATCAATTCTCTTAAGTGTGTGACCCATTGGGTTCCACATCTAGCCAGCAGTGGGTTCGAATACAAGTTGACCTAATTTGATTAGAACTCTTTTTAATCGATTTAGGTCAAACCGGGCTTACCCGATTATGATCAATCAGGACTCTTCCTAATAAGTGATCATTCAATTCAATCAACCCACAAGACAAGATTGATGTCTGGCAATGTATCATGTCTACCCGGAAGATATGGAAATTCTGGTGAAAAACCAAAAATACCCTTCAGTAGAAAGTTACTGTATAATTAAATCCTTCGATCAAACTGCACCCAGAATATAATTATGGATATCGATATATATGTCAACTCCAATATTATATTTGTTTCTAGCTCAATCTTATATTGATGATTCAATTATCTTGATATTAGAAATCATCTCTAATATCTTTACTTTGATCAAAGATTCCCTGAATCATCATCCGATTGATAACTAGCTGGATGCAATCTCCTCTTACTAAGAGTGATCGATTTCTTGTTGACCTACTCATTACCTTCATATCCAATTCACCATTCCCAGTATCAATCCTGTGCATGACTCAGTGTCATGATTAGAATTGAACCAAAGCATGGGTTCATGTACATAAGGTACTTATGGCAGTCTCAGGTCAAAGGATTACTTGTACCACTCCCACTATGAGAACCTTCTATTGACATATAGCTAAGACTCCATTAGATGTTCTCAAGTTGGATCATATCAGTGAACTCATTCTCTAATGAGCACCCACATCCTAGTATTAGTGTCATACATAAGTGACTGTGAGAGCAGTCACCCTATTCAGTATACATAGGATGTGCTAGTCTTACCGAAAAACCCTGATCCCCTACTCAAGGTTCCTTTGACTAGGAATATTTTAGATTAAGGTTTTAAGACTTTAGGTCTCACTGGTATGATCTCATCATAACCCTAAAATCATAGCCATAATCTATGGGGTTCATCATATAATAATAAACACAGCGTATGATGAAAAATAATGTCTTTATTAGAATATTGTCAATTACAATGGTTTGGGGGATACAACATAGATTGGCTTGTAGGGCATATCCCTTTCATTTCAGACCCTAGATATTCATAATCAATCTATAGATGCCCCCACAGCTACTCAGCCTAATTCTGCTATAATTTTCAAGACTCCTACAGAGACTTTTTCTTCCCGTACTACTAGGACTTCTAGGGTTATACCTCGCTCTGGCCCTTCATTTACGACTAGAAGCCTAACCCATAAGACTCCTAGATCCTCAGCCACTGGGATTATGGCACCTATTTTCTTTGAGCTTCCTTCTGATGAGGAGTAGCCTCACAGACACTCGTTTTGAATGTATTTTTCATTAGTATGCTTGTAGTTTTAGATTATGCTTATTTTTCATCTTATATTTCATATTATGTATGCTTATCCTATGTTGTTGTACTAAAACCTTTAATATATAAAAGTTCAGTTCTGTTGTTTCGATGATCACTCTTCCTTCTGTAATGAATCCTTTATTATGATGAAAGCATTAATTTAGGGGAAGAAAATTTCCTTTAATGTTTAATGATGATAAAAAGGGGGAGTAGAACGGAAAATGTATAAAAGGTTATATAAGCAACAAAAAGGTTATATAAGCAATATTCACAAGTTACTTAAGATAGGGGGAGAATTTGAAAACTTCAATCATTGAAACTCTTGAAATATTAATGTATGAACCTTGTTGAATAACAAATGTGAAGATGTTTTTGATAAAGTCATTCAATTTCAGAACTTTTGTTTCTATACTAGTCAATTGTGGAACTTAATTGCTTTTATACTCAAAGTTTTGTCATCGTCAAAAAGGGGGAGATTGTTGACTTTGGCTCCTTGATTTTGATGAATAACAAAATGTTGAGTATGTGTTTGGACTAATGTTTCAATTGGAGTATGAATTTCAGGTCATAGGTACATAAAATTTCCCATCCAAGAGTATCAAGTTTCCTAATATCAAAGCAAGATAATTCTCATTGTTTGAGTGATCCCCTAACCTTGGAACATTCACAAGATAGTTTTTTTGGACTTTATGAAGAAGTATCTAAAGGGTTATTGGACAAAACCTTGAAAATTTTAGAGTTTGGCACGTATTTTTGATTTGGCACAGAGCAAGTGTCGACTCATGGAGCAAGTGTCGACACTTCAGGAGACTGGCATGCAAAACTTTCAGCTAGCACGGCAAGTGTTGACTAAAGGTGTCGACTCATGGATCAAGTGTCGACACTTCAAGATCAACTCATTTCCTGAGACAAAAATGAACTGAACTATGTGTTTTCTAGAAGTTTCTCAAGTGTTGAGTTAAGGTGTTGACTCATCGTCCAAGTGTCGACTCAAGGTGTCGACTCATAGCCTAAGACCAACAGTAGAGCAGAGCACTGAAAATTCAAATTTTTGTCTTGAGTTGATCTGAGTGTCGACTCAAAGTGTTGACTCATGAAGAACTCAAGTGCCGACACTTAATGTAACGGCTAGTTTTTCAGAATTTTAGATTTGATTCCAAACGGCTCCAAATGGCTACTTTTTTCACTCTAACGATCTTCAATGATTTTTTTAGTGGTTTTGAGCTATTAACACTCACCAAACTTCTTAAAGTCAACACATATGATTGAGGGGGAGGCCCTCAATCTTTCTTTTATCATGTTAGTACAGATTAGAGAGGTAGCAAGGAGAGCAAAGGCCTGCCTACCTTATGGCATGGTGTTTACTCTACTTTTTTAGGAGTTTGGGATTGATTTGATAGGGGAGGATGGATGTCCACTTCACCACACAGACCGCTACTCAGTGAAGTCCCTCCATTGGATGGGCTATCACCAGGTGGAAGGAGTCTGGATGAAGAAGATGTCTGGTCAGAGGGTGGCACATGATTCTGACTAGATGATGAGGATGAGGTTGCACAGGTTGCTGAGACTACTGCTGCTAACAAAGATGCTGAGGATGATGGAGATGATGATGATGATGATTTGCATTCTATTTATGAGGTGATTCAGGGATTGACTGGAGCTACTGGATAGATTGGAAGCCATAAGACATCTCCTGCACCATCAGCTGGACCTACACCTGGACCATTGACTTTAGCACTACCGACTTCCATGGATATAACTGAGCAGCTTACTTGCTTCACTGACACTCTGACAGCTACCTTTAGATCCATGTTTGATGAGCTGTAAGTAGTGGACCACGGGCTTGAGGATTTCATAGGATAGATGAGAGAGCTTACCTTGAGGATGGAGTCAGTTAAGGCATGATAGCAGATGCAGGATGAGCATAATACAGACATCAAAAACCTACATTCAGATATTGGACAACTCAAAGGAGCAACAGATGCATTTTCTACCCAATAGACTGATACACTGCATAGTATATAGCAGGGAGTTCAGGGGATTACCACTGAGCTTCGGACTGTTTGGGTATTTTTGTCTAGATTGTAGTCTACATCTGAAGCTTCTAGAGCATCAGATTCTAGGTAGCCTGATATGGGATGACTCTAAGATTGCTAATCATGCAGGAAAACTAGTAAACTATTTTTTTATATTTTTATATAATCTAATTTTCAGGCTAGATTCCCAAAATTAAGAACTAGTAGAAAGAGTAGCAATGCAAAGAATCACCATGATCACAGGTCTACTCATGCAAGATAATGAAAGTCAGGAACTGAAAATTGAGAAACTCCTAGTTTAGGATAGCTTATATTCAACAAATCAAAAATTAAGAGTAGAGAAGGTTTCTTACCAGTCAGAGATTTGAAGAACTTTCGATGAAGAGATCACACAGCACTCTGATTGGAGCTTGGATTATGAAGCTTCAGTTACCTTGAATCTGATGGCTGATCAGGGCGGTCTTGGAGGTAAGGAAAGCCTCCTCTAGGAAGGTGAATGCCTTGATGATCTTGGAAGAATCAGAGGTCAATCAAAATAGCAAATAATAAAAGTAAAGGAAACTAGGGTTTGAAAGAAATCTGAATCAGGGTTTGAATGGCTGGCTGCTAGAATCTTGATGAAGATCCTTGCTTGGGCGGCCTAGGGAACTCTTCCTTTGGGCATGTGAAGGCTTGGATGGCAGCAAGCTTGGGCATGGAAGGATGCTAGGGCAGCAAGGATGGCTAGGGCACACAAAGTAACCAACAAAATACAAGAACACAATTCTAACACAAGAGCAAACTCAAATAAAATTTATCAGGGTTTTGATATCATGAATAAAAATTATTACAGGAGGAAGAGGGGTGGGGTATTTATAGAGCTCCCATGCCCTCTCCTAACTAGGGTTACACTTAGGTTAAGAATAACCTCTCCTTAAGGTATTACAAGTCTTCTCCTAGTTAGAATAGGTTTACACAATTTAAGTGGGAAAAAGACTACAAAATAAACCTAGAACTAGGAATATACAAGTGGAATAGAATAAGAACTTAATTTCCTCCTTCCACTTGGACTCCATCTCCTACCTAGGTTAGAATTACAAGTCTTAAAACAATTAGAAAAACAAATCCCAACTAGGTTAGGAACTTTGACTAGTCTTCTCCTTCTCCCTTCATGATTTGACTTGGTCAACATGTGAGGATGCCTACTCTGGCTTTGATTGGCATGTGGACTTCAAGGGGGTATGAAAGGGCCAGCCAAGGGGCTTTGGGCACATGGGCTTGGGCTTGGGCGCAAGTACTTTGGGCCTCCAGGAAGATGGGGTGCCCTGGATGGAATATTCCTGGAATAAAAATGGCATGTTGGTTCTTATGGACCTGGGCCTTGAATCTTCCCTGGACTGGGGCACAGTTGGGTCTCTGGAATCAAGTGAGACCCTGTTCTTGGAATATTCTTTAGCATCTAGAGGAAATATGGGCATCCGGAAAATATCTGGAGGGCTTCTGGGCTTCATGCAGGAATCTTGGACCCTAGGTTGGCATACAAAGTCCAATTGGCTGAAGTGGGGTCTTCTGGCTTCTGGATGAGGCCTGGTGGAACTCCATAGTAGGGTATCCTCTTTTCTTATACAAAATTGAACTCATACTGGACTCATAGCTGAAGTACAGGATTCAATATACTGACTAGGGTTCAGTGTTGAGACAAATCAACTAACCTCAACTTATTACAAGACTCAATCTTAATTGATTACAAAATTTTCAAAACTTTGATACATGACTAAGTAAACCATATGGGATCCAATGATTTATGTCTGATCCTAGTGTCCCCACCAATTCTCCCGGGATGGGTGGAACTCGACCCCATCGAGTAAGGGTCAATTTGGCTCAAGGAGGGTCTGGGTTGAGGCACTGCAGATCCGCACCAGTGTTCTACAAGTCCTCAGATTCTGGCCGACCTTGCCACCGGACCAAGTATCACTGATAGTCTCTATTCTGGGTACTGGTAGCTTGATCGTCCAGAGTTCTCTCAATCTTTTCCTCACCAAAAGGTCAAATTGTATGTGGTCGCTCTGGGATGGGTTCACTTACAAAGAAAGGGAGTTGCTCAAGGGGCTCGCTGGGTATCATTGCTGGCTCCCTAGACTCTATAAAATATGAGATGATGAAGGTGGAGCTAATGCCTAAATCAGATGATATCTTAGGCACATAGGCATTGGGTCCATTGCTATTCATTATTTTGGATGGGCCAGCTTTGTGAGCAGAAAATTCCTTTATCATCAAATATTCCTCTGCATAAAATTCTTTATCTTTTCTTTGATAATTAGCCAAGTTGTTATTAAGTTTATTATTTATGTTCAGCTTTTGACTAATTTTTTGATGCATATGCTGTGCAAAGACTAGTCCATGTATGGACAGATGAATCAGGGTTGTAAATTTATTGGACTCGAGACTAACACCTTAGACTTGACTAGACTTCCCTATCAAAGAAAATTTATTGGACTCTTTGGGTCTAACCTAACACACTATGGACTCTTTAGGTTTGACCCTAGCATGGCATGCACATGAGAATGTACTATGTACTCCGACTAGGTTCCATAGGGTATGCCAGAAATATGATGTAAATCTAATCTGTGTAATGAATGAATGCAATATGATTACCCCATAAAATGCAATCTAAGGGTTAGAAAATCATGTAAAATTTTAGAAAAGGGTAGAAAGTAAGAAGTGAATTCAGGGTTAGTCTGGCAGGAAAAAGGTTCGGGATTGGCTGGATAGAATAAGATGCAAGAAAGGGTGTAAGGGATTAGTCCTAGACTAATAAGGTTTACCTTATGGGTTTGAGGTGTATCACAAGGGTCTGCATAATGGAAGTGATTCCAGGAAAGAGATCAAATGGAGTCAAAAAGGTGACTACATCATGAGGGTACTGATTTAAAGAGATAAAGTCCTTAATAAATTCTTTTGGCTTACAAAACTCAGGACTAGACTCTACAATTGGTTCCTCTTCTAAAGTCTCCTCTAACTGCTCTTCCACTACATGGTCAGCTAACTCTATGTTGGCTAATGTCTGGGTATGGCTAGGGTTAGCTAAATCTAGGTCGGCTCCTACTTGGGTATGGTCTGGGTCAACTAATCCTGGGTCAGTTTCTACCTGGGTATCTACCTAGTCAACTAATTCTAAGTCAATTATAGGGAACTCTTCTTCTTCTTCCTCATACTCGTCCGCTAAGCTTGGGTCAGCCTCATATATCTCTTCTTCAATGTCATTTTGGTGACCCAATGAGGTGGTAAGAGGGGGTTGGCTAAGAAAAAGTTGACTAATGACTGGGATGACAGGGATGGGTTGGCTAAGGAAAACCGGCCTAATACTGGACTCAAGTTTAGGTCTGGGGTGGGTCTCAAGATTTTGTTCTAGGTTTCTTAGTTGGTTTCCTAGCTGGTCAAACCTATTGGTTATGTAGTCAAGCCTATTGGTTGCTTGGTTATAGGATTGGGTCAATTGGGTTATCTGATCATTGGTTTGGTCAAGCTTAGTATTAATTTAGGTATTGGATTGGTTTAGTTAGGCAAACTGGTTCATAATGGCCTCAAAATTGGAATCCATGGCTGAGTCGGTTTGGGGTTTAGAGTTCTGATATTGGGTTCCTAATCTAGTGGTCATACAATCAATCAAACAATCAGAATGAGATGGTGCAGCCAAGCATGCAAAAAGAAAAAGGTTAGTACAATCTAGGGTTTCCTAGACCTAGAGCTAAAACTGAATGGGTCAGCTCAACTTATACTTAACTCAGTAGCTAATCCTTCCTCTGGCCAAGTAGAGGGTGGGAGTATGGGAGGCCCCCTACTTTCACAGGGACCCAATTAAAAACCACAACACCACTTAGGTCGTTCAACTCTGGACCCTCAGCCTTAGACACCAGATTTCAGTAATAGCCATAAGATTAAATGCACTAGTTGGCCCACATAATTCAGACCCGACCTGTTGGGTGTCACCTAGCCCTCTAGGGCAAATTAAGTCTAATTAATTTTAATTAAGCTTGGGTCAAAATGTTCGTGGTTATTTTGGGCCCAAGATAGGTGGTGAAATCCTACCCTAATGTTATATAGCAATTGCCCTTAAGATTAGGTTAATCAGATGATGGCACTCAATGATCCTGATGCAATCTAAAATAATCAAAAAATAAAATATTTTATGTGTGTTTTATGAGATGGCAAGTTAAGTTTAGGTTGACTAGGTTAGCAAACAAACTGGGCTTGGGATTGGGATGTGTGGAAGTTGATTAGGTTAGGTTAAGTCAAGGTGCAAAAATAGTAGAATTCAAAAAATTAGGGTTTCAGAAGATGCAGAATTTGACATAGTTAACAATCCAAAAAAAATCTAAAAAATTCTAAAATAGAGTATGGACAGTGATGATGAACGCTGCCAAATTTGATAAAAAACAAAAATCAAATGGTAATGCAAATCCTAGGGTTTTCGGACTGATGCAAAAATCTCAGGATTTTAGTTAGGGTTTCTAATATGCCAAATTTTAAGGAACTAGGGTTTTGGTAAAATTAATTAAAAGTTATGACAATTATAAAAGCAAAACAAAAGACCTGACATGCAAATTTCACAGAAAAATAAAATTTGTAGGTGGTCTAAATCAGATAAAAAATAGATACTTAATATAGCTAGGAGGATGCAGAAATTAGGGTTTATGATCCTAAGGTAGATGAATGCTATCCTAAACCTGCTCTGATACCAAACTAATGTGGGATGACTCTAATATTACTAAACATGCAGGAAAAATAGTAAAGTAATTTTTATATATTTTAATTTGCAGGCTACATTCCCAAAATTAAGTAAGAACTAGTAGAAAGAGTAGAATGCAAAGAATCACCATGATCGCAGGCATACTCATGCAAGATAATAAAAGTCAGGACCTAGGAATTGAGAAACTCCCAGTTTAGGATAGATTATCTTCAACAAATCAAAAATTAAGAGTAGAGAAGGTTTCTTACCGGTCAGAGATTTAAAGAACTTTCGATGAAGAGATCACACAGCACTCTGATTGGAGCTTGGATGATGAAGCTTCAGTTCCATTGAATCTAATGGCTGATCAGGACGGTCCTGGAGGCAAGAAAATCCTCCTCTGGGGAGGTGAAACACCTCAAGGATTTTACAAGTATCAGAGGTCAATAAAAAAAGCAAATAATAAAAGTAAAGGAAACTAGGGTTTGAAGGAAATCCGAATCAGGGTTTGAATGGCTGGCGGCTAGAAGCTTAATGAAGATCCTTGCTTGGGCAGCCTAGGGCACTTTTCCTTTGGGCATGTGAAGGCTTGGATGGCAGCAAGCTTGGGCGTGAAAGGATTCTAGGGTAGCAAGGACGGCTAGGGCACACAAAGTAACCAAGAAAACACAAGAACACAATTCCAACACAAGAGCAAACTCAAATAAAATTCACCAGGGTTTTGATATCATGAATAAAAGTTATTACAAGCAGAAGAGGGGTGGGGTATTTATAGAGCTCCCATGCCCTCTCCTAACTAGGGTCACACTTAGGTTAAGAATAACCTCTCCTTAAGGTATTATAAGTCTTCTCCTAGTTTGAATAGGTTTACATAATTTAAGTGGGAGAAAGACTACAAAATAAACCTAGAACTAGGAATATACAACTGGAATAGAATATGAACTTAATTTCCTCCTTCCACTTATACTCCATCTCCTTGCTAGGTTAGAATTACAAGTCTTTAAACAATTAGGAAAACAAATCCCAACTAGGTTAGGAACTTTGACTAGTCTTCTCCAACTCCCTTCATGATTTGACTTGGTCAACTTGTGAGGATGCCTCCTCTTGCTTTGATTGGCACGTGGGCTTCAAGGGGGCAGCAAAGGGCTGGCCAAGGGGCTTGGGCGCAGGTACTTTGGGCCTCTAGGAAGCTGGGGCACCCTGGATGGAATATTCCTGGAATAAAAATGGCATCTTGGTTCTTATGGACCTGGGCCTTGAATATTCTCTAGGCTGGGGCACAGATGGATCCTAGAATCAAGTGAGGCCCTATTCTAGAAATATTCTCTGGCATCTGGAGGGAATCTGGGCATCCAAAAAACATCTAAAGGGCTTCTAGGCATCATGCAGGAATCTTGGACCCTAGGTTAGCATACAATGTCCAATTAGCTGAAGTGGGGTCTTCTGGTTCCTAGATGAGGCCTGGTGGAACTCCACAGTAGGGTATCCTCTTCTCTTGTACAAAATTGAACTCATACTAGACTCAAGCTGAAGTACAGGACTCAATATACTGACTAGGGTTGAGGGTTGAGACAAATCAACTAACCTCAACTTATTACAGGACTCAATCTTAATTGATTACAAAATCTTAAAAACTTTGACACATGACTAAGTAAACCATATGGGATCCAGTGATCTGTGTTTGATCCTGGTGTCCCTACCATAGCCACCTACTCAGTCTTCACCTCCTCCTTATGCTAGTCAGCCTTCACCTCTTGCCACACAGCCTTTTTCACCACCTACAGATGTGCCTAGCATACCTTCTATTAACATTAAAGTTGAGCCTACTTCTATTAGTTCCAAACCTAAAGCTAGGCCAAAACAAAAATCCACTAGACCTAAGGCTCCTACAAAGACTAGATTTAGAGATCTTAGGTTCAAACCATTAAAAACTAAGACCTCCTCCACTATTCTAGAGATAGGTTCTTCTTCTAGTGAGGAAGAAGATTAGTACTTGTCTCTTTATGTTGGATGTATCTTGTGTCTTTTTGATGGTTGTATCAAAGACTTGAATATATATATATATGTATCTTTCACACTTTGTTCCAAATATCTCTTTAACTATTCTATGATACTTATAACTTGAACAAGACCAGAAAAGATTAATAAGACTTTCAAAATTGTAATGAAAAGGTGAAATTATCTCAAATCTTATTAATGTTCTTATTCTATTTCAAAAGACAATAATTGCTTTTTAAACTTTTTTATCACTAACAAAAAAGGGGAGTGATATTGATGTGCATGGAAAATTCAAAGACCATAAAATAGGGGGAGAAGATAATAGAGAAGATAGTAGTTTGAAACCATGAACAAATAGAAACTCATTAAAATGTGCAAAGAAATGAACGAAATAGGAGGAGTTATCCTAATTATTCAAAATTTGCTCTAATGCATCTTCATTAGTCTCTAATAGCTCTAATACATTTTGCTAGCTTTGATACTTTCTGCTACCTTAGCTCTGATACATTTTGCTAGCTCTGATATATTTTGCTATCCAATTCACCTTGGTATATTATTGACTTCCATACTTTTTAAGCAAAAATAGCCTTTGATAAATATTAACTTTGATACACATTGGATCTATTATAAAAGCTTTGATAATTTTAATATGCCCTGATACTTTTTGATACATTCTTGACACTTATTGATACATATGAATATACATCAATCTTAAAATCATACACAAGTTACCTTTATACATTTAAATGTTCATATACTCATAATTGTCAAGTTTCTTTTTCCATGCCCAGTGTTTTGTCATTATCAAAAAGGGAGAGATTGTGGAACCCTAGAATGATTTTGATGATAATAAAACATTGAAGCATGCATTTGATACTAACTATTCTCATGTGGTTTATATGTTTTTGAAGGATGATTTGAATGAACAACCACTCTTCCTATAGTTATGAAGTTACTGATGTATGATAATGTTATTTCTTTTTGAAAAGTTTCATGAAGTAAAGAGCCCAAAGAAAATCACATGTGTATTCATGAAAAGGCCCAATTCAATGTATTTTTCAAGTTTAAATTAATTAGATTAGGCTTGAAGGAGCTTGAAAGCCTTTGAAGTTGGTTGGAAGCTTTTGGAAGCAATCTAGAGAAGCTTGAAAGGGTTTTTGGCAAAACCAGTCACTCGAGCCAACTCCAACTAGAAGAGCTAACTCTTGGCTCTAGCACAGTACTGAGTTCTCTAACATGCAGTCAACCGAGCCGACTCGAGAGTGAAGAGCCAACTCAGGCAGAGTTCAATTTCTAAAGTACTAAGATTTTGAGCCAACTTGAGGGAAGTCGAGCTGACTCGTCTAGAGTGAAATTTCTCAGACAGACAATCGAGCTGACTCATGTGCAAACGAGCTGACTCTTCCAGAGTCATGAGAAAACTAGTTCTTAGAAAACCAGCCATCCAAGCTGACTCGATTGAGAAGAGCCAACTCGACCAGAGTAAAGATTCAACAGGTTTGAGCATCCGAGCTGACTCAACCGATTCGAGCCGACTCGATCCATCCGAGCTAACTCGAGCACCTGTTTCAAGTGCATAACGACTAGTTCCAAAACTATCTTTCTGATTCCAAAAAGTACTCAAATGGTTATTTTTTGAATCCCAACAGTCTACAACGGTTATATCCACTTGGAATCAGTTTAAGACACTATTTATAAGGGATTTAAACAACTTTTGAAGAATGTGAATGAAAAGTTAATGAGTTTTTAAGAGAACATTCAAGAGAGCTTTCAAGAGAAGAACTCAAGACTTCACCAACTCCCATCAGATTCTTGACTCATTAATTGAGGAAGAAAAGAAGCCTTAAAGAGCATTCAAGGAAAGAATCATGAAGGCTTCTTTAGAGCTACAACTGCAACCACCCAATAATGATCGGTTTGTCATTAGCGTTGCTCTATTTTTTAACTCTTTTATTTGAGTTGTTCCAAGTACAGTAAGGGCTATTTTTTAACTCTTATGGTTTGTTTAGGTTTTTGGTAAGCCTTTGAAAACCAAGTGTGGATTGTTGGTGAGCTCGGAAAACTAACGTTATATTGGGTTCTTGGTGATCCTGGTGTAAAACCAAGAGTTGGGTTGTAGTTTGTGATCTCGGTGCAAAACAAAACGGTTGTATTCCATGGTGAATATAGTAGAAATCCCAAGTGGTATCTTGGATAGTGGACATAGGAGCTGGGTTGCTCCAAACCACTATAATTTGCTTGTGTTTGTGCTTGTGTTGTTTGTGATCTTTATTTGCTTTTGCATTTGATTCTTAACTTACATCACTCACCTCACTAAGAATTCTAAAAGTGCACATACTTGAGAAAAATTCTTAATAACCCAATTCACCCCCCCTCTTGGGTTGGCCACCTGGGCAACATTGGCGCCCCATGCCAGCCCAAGCCCACCTGGATTTCATGCGCCCAAGTCCACAAGGAGGCCACCAAGACCACATGGAGTTGCTACCCAAACCAACAAGGATTGGCGTCCCAAGCCCAAGAGGATGAGGCGTCCAAGCCCAAGAGGAGTTAAGCTTGTCCAAGTCCAATAGGGAGATGATGTCCAAGTCCAACCAGGAGTCATGTCTCTTTATTCCAATCAAATTTTGTACTCCTTTTCCTATTCAAATTATGTACTCCAATTCTAATAGGGAGAGGACCTTAGTGAATCTATAAAAAGCCCTCCCCTCCCCCTATTGTATTCATGAATTATTGAGTGAATGAAAAATTGAGTTCTTTCTTTTAATTCCTTGCCTTTGTGCATTCATGCTCCATGAGGGAGAGGGTGTGAGGCCCAACCAACCTATCAAACCCTAGTTTCTTCTAGCCCTAGCCGCCCCTTCCATCATCAAACCCAAGATGCCCCTCCATCTTCCCTTGGCTACCACCATCCATCACCCCCTAGGATGCCCATCCCTTCTTCCAAAACCCTATCCACCCCACCCACTCATCCATAAAACATAAACTGCCCCTTTCCATCTACCACTCCAGGCTACCATCTTCTATCATCCAGGTGCCCTCTTCAACAACCAGGATACCACCCTCTAGCATCTAGGCCAACCCCAAGTCCAGGCATCCCCCAAGTTCCAGGCCGCCAACCATCCGCAGCACCCTCTTCCAACCTTTTTTCTTATCGAACTTCTTATTTATTATTTTTCCAATCTCCTACATCCCTAACCCCCGATGTTTGCAGGATCCCTCAGGTGAAATGATCCTCGAAAGAGGTCTTCCTTGCCCCTGAAACTAGCTAATAAAAAGTCGGCGCATCTGTGGGAACGAGGCTTCATCATCCAGTTCCGATCCGAGTGGTGTGATCTCTTCTATGACAACAAGAACATCATTGCTTGGTACCTTAAACATATCCCACCTCTCTACTTTTGATTTGTTGAATTGAGCATGCCTTATTAGTGATTTCTTAACCCTAAGATCCTATTTCTTAATCACTTTTTAAATTCTTAATCTATGGGTACTAGCTTCTAATCTTTATGTAAAAACCATTGCCTATTTTTAACTCCTTTTTGGGAGCAAAACCTGATAAAAACATCAAAAATCATTACTTTATTTAATCTGATTTTTTTATAATTATCCTTAGCATGTTCATCCCACATCACGTATACCAACCTCTTGAGTTTATATTTGACCAAGTTTATCAAGATCAAATCCAAATGGTCTATAGCTCAGGAAATAATCTATAATTTAATACCTATAATTCAGGTTAGGGGGCTCAACCAGATTTTTCAAGGAAACCTCACACAGTGTTTATTCCAGTAACTCAAAATCCATGTTCATAGATGCACCATATTGTGATCAATCCTACCATTATTTGAAGAGAAGGTTCCGTAAGCATCATACCCACCTCCCCTATGGACCAATCTAGATGTCGTTAGGTTTACTCAATTTCAACAAATAATTATGGTCCAATAGCAAGCCATCGATAAGCTAATAAATCAAATTGATCAATGATTAATCGAGCTTAATAGAGAGGAGGGAGGTGAACAGCCTAGTCAATCCAAGAGTAACTTAGAGGGACCATACCTAGATCAAGATTTTAATGACCCTCTATCTTTTCCTGAATAATCACTCTGACTCCCTGGAATAAATTGGTCTTAGAACAACTGTGCACAACCATAAAGACCAATATAGACAATTTGGCTAAGAAAAAAAATATATGGAGAAATTAATCTTATGGAATGAACCAATTCCATCATTATCCAACTCACCTATGGTCCCATCCCTAGTGTCCTAAAATCATCTATGCCTTTTAATGGGATGGGAGAACAAATAGATGCAATGATGGAATTAGTAGAGACTTCCCAAAAATCATAAACATAGAACTTAATAAAATAGCCACCCCCATAATTCTTTTCCAGGATTTGTTAGATCTCTATCTAGCTCAGCTCGGGATAGATGATTTTAGTGTAGAAGGGTATAGTACTAAAGTGAACAACTCAATACAAATACTTTACTTCAAAACCACCCTATTTTGGATTGACAAACAACAAGAGTCATCACCTAGCCCATCAAGAGCTTCTTTATTAGAATCACCACCTGATCTAGAATTGAAACTACTTTCTGATGCACCCATTGAAAATTTCTTGGTGAACCTTCCCTAGAAAGCCCAACTAGGGATATTCTAAAAGCACATAAAGAAGCTATTGGATGGGATATTACTAAAATGAGGGATCATGATCTTGAAAATTTCATAATTGATTTCTCCATATTGGCATTAATCTTGAGAACTGCCTCCACAATCTTACCATAATATTAAAATGATATATAGAAATATGTTTAACATTAATCTAGAAAGGTGCCTAACTTCAAAATGGAAAGGGATATTGACCAAACACATCATGCTCGAGATGGGGAGTAGGATAGATCAACCCATAATTGAAGAAATTTCTAAACTACCACCTCCAATCCTAACCCAACAAGCATAATCCTTTTCTAATTATCATATGAACTATAATAATATTTTTAAATCCTAGAATAATATGCTTGCCTAGTATACTTATTGATTTAGGCTAAACATCATAGAATACTCTATGAATATTTTTCTACCATGATGACAAGGCCTTGACAGAAAAGTGCCCTAAGAGCCAATCATTGTAAGGGCCTTTTTTTATATTCTTCCAACTCTTGTATGACATTATATATTAATAAAGGCATCTGTTTTTCATCATATACTGTTGTGTCTTATTTATGATTATGATGAACCCCATAGATTAGACAATGAAATTAAGGTTATGATGAAGTTCATAATAGTGAAACCTAATTTCCTATAAACCCTAATCTAAAATGTTCCTAGTCATTGGACCATTGATTCGGGGATCAATGAATCAATAAGACTAGCTTATCCTATGTATGCTCAGATGATGAGAGTGG
This sequence comes from Areca catechu, assembly GCA_021397845.1. Classification (NCBI taxonomy): domain Eukaryota; kingdom Viridiplantae; phylum Streptophyta; class Magnoliopsida; order Arecales; family Arecaceae; genus Areca; species Areca catechu. The sequence goes on from CM038038.1 coordinate 41,569,890, forward strand.
TTGGTCTCACAACCACTTATGTAGAGACACTAATACAAGGATAAGGGTGCTCATCAGAGAATGAGTACACTGAACTGATTTGTACCAGGACTATCTTATGGAAGTCTTACTACTTGTCAAAAGATAGTCCCTGAGTAGGAGTTGTGCATGTGATCTTTAGACCTGAGGTCACTATGGTTCCTTGTGCACACTAAGCCATATTTTGGTTCATACTCATTCATGCCATTACAACATGTCAGGGTGTTCTGGGTATGGTGGAAGGTGTATGGAGGATATGAGTGGACCAACAAGGAATTGATCATTCCTAGTAAGAGAAATTGTTATCCTATGCAATCTCTTCGATGAGTGACTTAAGGATCCTTTGATCAAAGCAGGATGAGATTAGTGGAATCTAATCAGTCATTAGCTAAGTCCTCACTATCGAGTTGAGATTTGATAGGATTAAGTGTTAGGGTTTGACATCTATCCATACCTATCACTTAATCGGGATAATGGGAGATCGAAAGATTGAATTGCACGGTAACTTACTACTGAAGGATATTTTGATAATTTTTACCAAATTTCTCATCTTTCAAGTAGGCATGACACATTGCTAGATGTAAATCTTGTCTTGTAGGTATTCATGAACCAATTGGATTGGTTTCATGAGTCAATTCGATGGATGGTTCAAATTGGACAATTAGATGTGCTAGTTTGACCTAATTAGGTCAATCGAGTTCGATTGGATCGAATCGGCTCAAACCTAAACCTACTGCTAGCTAGATGGGGAACCCAATGGGTCACACACACTTAGAATTGGACAAAGAAGTCATTCATGATTTAATTAGGGTCATAGGATCCTAATTGGTTAGCTAGGTGACACACTAGCATGTGTAGGCTAACCTAATTCTTAAACCCAATTGGATTGGATCCGGTTGCTTGCTAAATGGACTAACCAATTTATGGGAGACCTAAATTGGGTTATGTTCTAAGTAAGATGAATTTATCAGATTTTATCTGATATTTTTTGGAGGTTTTATCTCGGAATTTTGAAGTGTCCTTAAGGCATAGGACTCTTGATACCTAAATGACATGTTGGCATTCAAAAGGGCCTAGAAGGGTCTATAGTTCTCTGATCAGAAAAGTTTTTATGGTCAGAAAGCTTATTTAATGCCCTTTTTTTTGACCCCAATATTTCACATACTTTGACTTTGTGGAAGGCAGTATATGGCTTGGAAACAGGTTGACCGAATTGTGAAGACAAGCGACTCTTCATTTGGCACGCAAAAAGGACCAAGAGTCCTTCTGTAGATGAGTTTCTTCTATTGATTGGACTTCTTCTAATCTTTATCTTTATCTCCATGCCCTTTCATGAAGGATTTGACTAGTCAATGATTTTTGAATTGGCGTGAAGAAGGAAAGGATGAATGGCGCACATGAAAGGTTGCTATTTTTCATGAGAGGGTGCATGGTTTGAATCAGAGTCCTTCTGCTTTCAGATCTCTTCAGTTATCTCCGACTTTTGGAAAATTAGAAGACACCTCTTGTCTCTTCTAGAGACCCGTACATGCCATGTGGCATGAGAAGGTTTCATTTGGATAAGAAGAGATGTCAGATAAGGCTCCTGAATCCTAAAGAGTCTTATCAGATATGAAGAAACATATCTGATAAGAGATTTTGGGATGTGTTTCACACCCCTTATGAAACTATTTAAAGGGTGTACGGTGGAATGAGATAATATTCATTCAGTCATCTAAAATAGGAGTCTAAATTCTACCATATTATCCATCTGAGTTTTTCTCTCTCCTTCTTCCTTTGTTTAAGACAAGACTTGTCTTGTTAAGACAAGGTCTTTTCTATTAGGACAAGGCTTTGTTTTAGGACATAAGCCTAAGGGTTCCTAAAGGAGGGTTGTCCTAAAACCAAGAGTGGTTTAGAAGAATGTCCAAAGAGTCCAATAGTGGATAGTGAGTCCTACAAAGGCCAAAGTCTAAAAGGCAGCCGAAAGAGTCCTACCCAGGCAAGCAACTTCAAGGAGTTCTTCCTTATTTCAAATCTTGTGTGGATCACCGTTGGAGGACTTACACTTGTGAGTCTAGTGGAAGAAGTGGAATATAGCACTCCAGATATGTTTAATTAACCTTCTTTTATAACATATTAGTTGTAATCGAATAAGGGATCTTGGGAACTAGGGTTTCTAACTGATAAAGCGTTATCTTTATGCATGAGATTTTATAATTTAGTCTTACTAAGTTGCATAATGATCTCCTTGAAACCCAATAGTGGTATCAGAGCCACCCTTAGTTTATTTCAACTATTTATCATTTGTAATAAAGATGATCCTCCCAGGATTATGATTCAATGCATATTAGGGATCATATGTTTGTTCTCTACTTTATTATGAAAAATAGCATGTTATTATTTTATGCAAATTGTAGATCAAATGCATCGTTATAACATGTTTTATCCTAATAGCTATTTAGGATTGGATTAGTCAGCGGGTTATTTGAAATATCATGCTATGATATGATTGCTATGTACATCATGCAATGTTATACATATGCTAGATTGATATGCCTATATGCTAGTCACTAGTTAGGGTTTTTTTCTAACACTTAAACCCTAATCTTTTAAATATGTCAAGATATTTTTTTTTAGTCACATTCTGAAATAAGGTTGTCCTAACATAACGGTGGATGTCTGTTATGTTGTAAGGTTATCCTAGAATGATGACACACTTAGCATATTTTTTGCATCATGTCATATATATATATGGTTTTCTGTTATAAGTACATTATGATATGTTAAATAGTATTAGAATGTGTTTGAGACCATCAAAGCCCTAATTATAAATCATATTTAGTCTTAGTATCAAATTAATCATGATGCAGAACCAATTAGGGTTTGATCAGCCAATTGGCATCTAGGCAAGTGGTTCTGGGAAGGTAAAGGGATTAAGGTTTATTAATTGGTTCTGTTGTCTAACCTAGCCAATTTAATTGGTGTCTAAGAAAAGCAACGGGGGGACCCCCTCATCCTTTCCAGTTACCTGGCCAATTTGGTCATATCTAAACCTTAACTTGAGAATGCTAATTGATTATGTATACTATAATGTTCCTTCCTTCATGCTAAGCCAAATTAATATCAAAACTATAGTATGTTTGTTGTATAACACAAGATCTACTCTAGGGTTTGATATGAAATTTGTATTGGTGCACTTAGTGCTTTATGGCATGGTTGAAATTGTTGCTTTGTTGTGTAACACAAGGGAAACAATCTTCAATTGTAGCTATATAGAAATGAAGGGTTTGACTAAACTAAGACATTATAGTTTGTTGTGTAACACAAGACTATAAGTGTCTTAGAGGCAAAGATAATTGTTGAGAATTGCATGGGTTGCAATTGGAAAGTAAGTCCTACCTTTGAACTTATTAGTGTTTGTTGTGTAACATAAGGCACTAATGAGGAATTAGGATCTCAACCCCACTAAGGAAATCAGGAAGGTTTCTCGTTTACCATAAAATGAGGGTTATGGTATTTGAAGAAATAGTGGGAGACATAATTAGATAGTAAGTCCTTATCTAGTTATGAATGTCATTCTTGAGTGGTATGCTGATATTGTTCTTTAATTAAATGTAGGATATTTATATTTATGGCTTCAAACTTATCACTAAGGGGCATCTTGGATGCCAATAAGTTAACTGGTCCAAATTATGTGGATTGGTTGAAGAACTTGAGAATCGTATTAACTCAGGAGAAGCTTTCCTATATACTTGATTCTCCGGATACTGAGGTGATTGGAGAGGATGCTTCAGAGGAGGAAAGGGCCACACATCAAATGTGGCTAAATGACAGTATGACTGTCAGGTGCATCATGTTGGCTTCCATGAGCAACGAGTTCTAGAGGCAACATGAAGGTATGGAACCTTAGTCCATATTGCTCAATTTAATAGAGCTTTATGGAGAGCAAAGTAAGGCTGCCTGATACAAGATATCGAAACAGTTGTTCTAAGCATGGATGAGTGAAGGTTCACCTGTGCAAACCCATGTGCTGAAAATGATTGACTTAATCACTCGATTGGGTCAATTAGGGTTTATGATGGATAATGAACTTAATCAGGACTTGATCCTGTAGTCACTCCCAGATTCCTTCTCTCGGTCTGTTCTTAACTACCATATGAACAAATTGAATACCACTTTACCAAAGCTGCTTAACATGCTTAAGATAGCTGAGAGCCACTCTAAAGGAGATAAGGCTCATGTTCTTCTTATTAATGGAAGAAAAAAACAGGCAAGGAAAAAGGGTATGAAAAGAAAGTTTAACTTTAAGAAGAGCATCCAGAAGAAAAATAAAAAGCTAAGAAGGATGATGGAGCCTGTTTCCATTGCGGTAAGACTAGGCATTGGAAGAAGAATTGCAAGGTTTACCTTGCAAGTGTGAAGCAAGATGCAAGTGGAGCATCTAAAGGTTTGTACATGATACAAACTAATTTATCATTGAGTACTTATATTTCTAATTCATGGGTATTAGATGCCGCATATGGATCTCATATATGCAATTCATTGCAGGGACTCCACAGAATTAAAAGATTGAAGAGGGGTGACTTTAAGCTACATGGGGCCAGTGGAGAAGCCATATATGCTGAAGCTGTGGGCACCTATCTTCTTTTATTACCTTCGGGTGATGTAATAAAGCTAAAAGAATGCTTCTATGTACCAGATATTCTTAGAAATATTATTTCTATCCCCTTGTTATTACAACAGGGATATGAAATAAGTGTAAAGAGCAGTGGCTGCTCTATTATTTATAATAATAATATTTGGACATGGATCTTTTATAAATGGTTTTCTAACTTTGTAACTCAATGATAATATTTTTCTAATTGATGATAAGAAGAGAAAAAGAGATAATGACAATGTCACATATCTCTGGCACTACGATTAGGTCATATCAGTGAGTCAAGAATAAACAAGTTAGTAAAAGATAATTACTTTGACTCTAATGATTTCCAAACATTAGGAACTTGTGAATCTTGTCTCAAAGGAAAAATGACTAAGTCTCCATTCATTGGACATGGAGAAAGAGCAATTGAATTATTAGGTCTATGTCAACTCAGGCCAGAGGAGGATATTCTTATTTCATCACTTTTATTGATGATTTATCAAGGTTCGGTTATGTGTATCTTATGAAACATAAGTCTGAAGCTTTTGATAGATTTAAAGAATATCAAAGTATGGTTGAAAAACATACTAGACTTAGTATTAAAACTCTTCATTCTGATCGAGGAGGTGAATACTTGTCAAGTGAATTTTTGAACCATCTCAAAGATAAAGGCATTATTTCTATATGGACTCCTCCTTATACACCCCAGTTAAATGGAGTGGCAAAAAGGAGAAATCACACCTTATTAGATATGGTGAGGTCCATGATGAGCTTCACAGATCTTCCCATTTTCTTTGGGGACATGCCCTGGAAACTGCTGCTTATATATTAAACAGGGTTCCATCTAAGTCAGTAAGTAGCACTCCTATGAGTTATGGAATGGCAAGAGACCAATCTTAAATATTTAAAGATTTGGGGTTGCCATGCTTATGTCAAGAACATTTCGGACATAAGTTAAGTACTAGGGCTGACAAATGTAGGTTTGTTGGTTATCCAAAAGAGGGTGTTGGATCCTCTTTTATAATACTACTGAGCAAAAGATAATTGTTAGTAGCATGCTACATTCTTGGAGCAAGAATTTATCCAAGAAAGAAGTAGTAATTCTTCACTTGAGTTATGTGAAACTGAACCAACAAACTGATGAGCCTTCAAGAGATATTCCTCAACCAGAAGTTCTTAAGGATCAAGAACAGCCATAATACATACCTCCTCTTTGAAGGTCAGAGAGGGTGCGGGGAGCACCTCTTAGATATGGCTTTGTCATCGGAGATGACAATGAAGCTAGTATATCATACAGAATGATGATCCTGTGACCTATTCGGAAGCTGTCGAGAGTAGAGACTCCGACAAATGGCTAAGTGCCATGAAATCTAAATGGACTCCATGTATTTCAATCAGGTTTGGACTTTGTAGATCTACCTAAAGAATTAACCCAATAGGGTGTAAATGGGTCATCAAGAAAAGACTGGAGCAGATGGTCAAATGAGACCTATAAGGCTAGACTGGTAGCAAAAGGTTTCAGACAAAAACATGGTATAGACTATGGATGAAACTTTTTCTCCAGTAGCCATGCTCAAGTCCATTCGGATAATGCTTGCCATAGCAGCATACCATGACTATGAGATCTGGCAGATGGATGTAAAGACTGCTTTCCTCATGGAAACCTTGAGGAAGAAGTCTATATGTCACAGCCAGAGGGTTTTGTCTCAAGTGGGAGACCAAATCAGGTATGCAAATTAAAGAAGCTATTTATGGACTTAAGCAAACATCGAGGAGTTGGAAACATCCATTTTGATGAAACAATTAAAGGATTTGGTTTTATCAAAATGTGGATGACCTATGTATAAGAAGACAAGTGGAGTGCACTTGTTTTCTTGGTTTTTATGTAATGACATACTGATCATTGGGAATGATATCCTAATGTTGCAATCGGTTAAGACTTGGCTATCATCAAAGTTTTCCATGAAGGATTTGGGAGAAGCATCCTATATACTGGGTATAAGGATCTATAGAGATAGATCAAGAGGATGCTAGGTTTATCCCATCCAGGTACATTGACTTAGTGTTGAAGAGATTCAACATGGATGGAGTAAGAAAGGTTACTTGCCAATGAGTCAAGGCATACATCTCTTTAAAAATATGTCTCCTAAGATATCGAAAGAAGAGAGAGGATGACTAAGATTCTTATGTTTGGCTATAGGATCAATTATGTATGCTATGTTATGTACCAGACCTGATGTGCTTATGCCTTAGGCATAGTGAGCAGATTTCAAGCAGATCCAGGAGAAGATCATTGGAAAGCTGTGAAAAACATTCTTAAGTACCTTAAAAGGACTAAAGATATTTTTCTAGTATATGGAGGATCTGAGTTAAGATTAGAAGGCTATATAGATTCTAGTTTTCAATCAGATCCAGATGATAGCAAATTCATGTCAGGGTATGTCTTCACCCTGAATGGTGGTGCAGTGAGTTGGAAAAGTAAAAACAGCCAACAGTAGTTGACTTAGTCACTGAGGCAGAATACATAGCTGCAAGTGAAGCCGCAAAGGAAGCTGTCTGGATGAAGAAATTCATCATAGAATTGGGCGTGGTTCCTGATATACAACAGCTAGTGCCATTGTACTATGATAACACTGGAGCTGTTGCACAAGCCAAGGAACCAAGGTATCATCACAAGTCCAAGCACATTCTAAGATGGTTCCACCTCGTTTTAGAGATAATAGAAAGATAAGAGGTTGTCATCAATCGAGTAGATACAAAGAACAATATAGCAGACCCATTCACTAAAGCATTACCTAAGCAATAGTTAGATCGCCACTTGGATGGTATGGGTATAAAGTACAAGGGCGATTGGCTTTAGTGCAAGTGGGAGTTAGATAGAAAAGTGCCCTAAGATGCAATCATTGTAAGGGCCTTTTTTTTTGATTCTTCAAACTCTTGTATGACATTATATATTAATAAAGGCATCTGGTTTTCATCATATATTGTTGTGTCTTATTTATGATTATGATGAACCCCATAGATTAGACAATGGAATTAAGGTTATGATGAAGTTCATAATAGTGAAACCTAATTTCCCTATAAACCCTAATCTAAAATGTTCCTAGTCATTAGACCATTAATTCGGGGATCAATGAATCAATAAGACTAGCTTATCCTATGTATGCTCAGATGATGAGAAGTGGTTGGTCTCTAACCACTTGTGTAGAGACACTATACAGGATAAGGGTGCTCATCTAGGTATGAGTACACTGAACTGATCCATACCGGGACTATCTTATAGAAGTCTTACTACTTGTCAAAAGATAGATCCTTGAGTAGGAGTTGTGCATGTCATCTTTAGACCTGAGATCACCATGTGTCCTTGTGCACACTAAGCCATATTTTGCTTCATACTCATTCATGCCATTACGACATGTACGGGTGTTCTAGGTATGGTGGAAGGGTGTAGGGAGGATATGAGTGGACCAACATGGAATCGATCATTTCTAGTAAGAGAATTGTTATCCTATGCAATCTCTTCGATGAGTGACTTAAGGAGCCTCACTATCGAGTTGAGATTCAATATGATTTAGTGTTAGGGTTTGACATCTATCCATACCTATCACTTAATCGGGATAATGGAAGATCGAAAGATTGAATTGCACGGTAACTTACACTAAAGGGTATTTTGGTAATTTCTATCAAATTTCTCATCTTCTAGGTAGGCATGATATGTTGCTAGATGTCAATCTTGTCTTGTAGGAATTCATGAACCATTGGATGGTTTCATGAGTCAATTTGATGGATGGTTCGAATTGGACAATTAGATGAGCTAGTTTTACCTAATTAAGTCAATCGGGTTCGATTGGATCGAATCGGCTCAAATCTAAACCTACTGCTGGCTAGATGGGGACCCAATGGGTCACACCACTAGGGAATTGGACACCAAGTCATTTATGATTTAATTAGGGTCATAGGATCCTAATTGGTTAGCTAGGTGACACACTAGCATGTGTAGGCTAACCTAATTCCTAAACCCAATTGGATTGGATCCGGTTGCATGCTAAATGGACTAACCAATTGTGAGAGACCTAAATTGGTTTATGTTCTAAGTAGGATAATTTATGAGATTTTATCTGATATTTTTTGGAGATTTTATCTCGGAATTATGAAAGTCCATAAGGCATAGGACTCTTGGTACCTAAATGACATGTTGGCATTCAAAAGGGCCTAGAAGGGTCTATAGTTCTCTGATCGAAAAATTTTTATATGATCAGAGAGCTTATTTAATGCCCTTTTTTTTGACACCATATTTCATATACTTTGACTTTGTCGGGTAGCATATGGCATGGAAAAGGTTGACCGAATTGTGAAGTGAAGCGACTCTTAATTTGGCGCGCAGAAGGACCAAGAGTCCTTCTGCATATGAGTTTCTTCTTTTGATGGACTTCTTCTAATCTTTATCTTTATCTCCATGCCCTTTCATGAAGAATTTTACTGGTCAATGATTTTTGAATTGGCGTGAAGAAGGAAAGGATGAATGGCGCACATGAAAAGTTGCGACTTTTCAAGAGAGGGCACATGGTTTGAATCAGAGTCCTTCTGCTTTCAGATCTCTTCAGTTTTCTCCATCATTTGGGAAATGATAAGACACCTCTTGGCTCTTCCAGAGACTGGTATATGCCATGTGGCGTGAGAAGTTTTATTTGGACATGAAGAATGTCAAAGAAGACTCCTGAATCAAAAAAAGAATCTAATCTTATCAATATGAAGAAACATATCTGATAAGAGGTTTTGGGATGTATTTCATGCCCCTTAAGAAACTATTTAAAGGGTGTACGGTGGAATGAGATAATATCATTCGATCATCTAAAATGGAGTCTAGATTCTATCGTATTATCCATCTTCGTTTTTCCGCTCTCCCTCTTCCTTTCTTTAAGACAAGACTTGTCTTGTTAAGACATGGTCCTTCTCAATTAGGACAAGGCTTGTTTTAGGACATAAGCCAAGGGGTCTAAAGGAGGGTTGTCCTAAAACAAGAGTGGTTTAGAAGAGTGTCCAAAGAGTCTGATAGTGGATTAGTGAGTCCTTCAAAGGTCAAGTCTAAAAGGCTACCGAAAGAGTCCTACCCGGGCAAGCAACTTCAAGAAGGAGTTCTTCCTTGTTTCAAATCTTGTGTGATCACCGTTGGGGACATACACTTGTGAGTCTAGTGGAAGAAGTGGAATATAGCACTCCAGGTATGTTTCATTAACCTTCTTTTATGACATATTAGTTGTAATCGAATAAGGGATCTTGGAATTAGGGTTTCTAACTGATAAAGTGTTATCTTTATGCATGAAATTTATAATTTAGTCTTACTAAGTTGCATAATGATCCTTGACCCAACGGCCCTCCATCCTCGATTGGCCCTATCATTTTTGATGTCATGATAGATATATTAAAGTTAATTATCTACCGAACTTCCTCATAAAGTCTAATTGAAGACATTAAAATTAGCGCTTATTGGAAGGCAACCTAATATTTATTTATATTCTTAAAAATAAAATAATATAATAAATTTCAATCCAAATTGATTGTTGGTAACCTTTATTTTGTTGATAAGCTTCTCTTCTCAGGTAACCTCTATCCCTATATTTTTTTATCTTTATGGTTTGAATTATTTCTTTCTTTAACTTATTATACCATTAGGGACAATGGTATTTAAGTTGTGGTGTAGTGATATGACAATCTTTTAAAAAAATTAAAAAACTTTTGAAAGTCTTTAGAAATTATTAAATTTTTGAAAAACTTTTTAAAATTTGAAGAGAAAAGTTTTATTTTGAATAATCATGTATTAAGAAAAAAATCTTAAGCAAATAGACTAGGAAAAGTAATAGAGTTAAAGATATTTACTAATAATTGTAGTGAGACAAGAAGTAGACTAGTAGTTAGTCTTTTAGCAAACTACTTAGATCACCTAAAGACTATTAGCACTTTCATTGCACATGCACACTGGTGAGGCAAAAGTAGGTGTTTGTTGTAAAGCCAACTGAGGACTCAATTATCATTAAAAATTGGTAATTGACATACTTCTCAATTAAAAAAGCTTGAATTTAAGGAAAGAGCTACCTATCTTAAAAAAAGAAAAAAAAAAATCAGGTTGTTTGAAAACTATCTTGAATTTGAGGAAAGAGCTGCCTACCTAAAATAAAAGTGAAAAATATAAGAGTATATGTAGTTGCCCTAAGCTTAGTAACCACGTCTCTGTACCTAAGTCAAGTATAGAGATTTGTATCAAATGATAAAGGGAAAGCTATGATGCTCAGCACTTAAAAAAAAAAAAAAAAGTTAATTTAGGTAGTGTGAAAGCTACCTTACATTCATGATGTTAATTTAGGGGTTTTTAGAAAATTAACCAAAATAGGTGATAAGTAATAAAATATTTGATGCCGCTAAGATCACCGTGGCCTATAGCTCGACGTATCGTGGATGCGTCGGGTTTTCATGGGGTGCTCGTCCCTCCCTTTCCTGGCTAGCTTCTTGGTCTTACCACCATGCAAAAAAGAGGAGAACTTGCACAGACACAATACAAATTCTGTCCCTCTGGTAGTGCAGTTCCCCGTGGGAGGGGCAGGCACCATGCCGCTGAGCCCCATGCCACAATGGGATGTTTCCATTTTTGGAGGGATCGCTGGAGCATTGCAGGGCCCTGGGGCCTTAATAGAATATTCCTTTTTGGGGAGGTTCAGGTTTCGTGTCATGGGGGTTGAAGCCCCCGATTACACGGTTGTCAACGTGGTGGCGTGTAACAGGGTCTGAGACCTTGTGGAGCACAGGCCGCCCAAAGTATGTGATGTGGCACTCCAGTTGGCACTCCTACTTGGTGTGGAGGAGAGGTAGCTGACTCTTCTTTAATTAGGCTTGATTTGATTGCCCATTTGTGAACCCATCTTCAAACTAGCTTAAGCCCATTTTCAAATTAACTTGAGCTGGTGAACCAACTTGGTTAATTACAGGACCAATTGACCCTAACTTGACCAAATTGGCCAAGGTACATGATCAAAACAAAAATTAAAACTAGATACTTGACTTAAAAATAAAATGCTTAGGCTTGAAGCCTTATTATAAGACCTAACTGATTAAAACCCTAATCCGAGATCCATAAAGGGTTGAGAAGCCTCTAATTGATCCTGGTGCCCACACCAATTCTCTCGAGGTGGGAGGAACTCGACCCTATCGAGTAAGGGTTGATTTGGCTTTGATATTTCTTCATAAGGTTGGGTCGAGGCACTGCAAGTCCTCCCGAGTAATCCATGAATCATTGGACTCCAGTCGGCCTTGCCAACAGACCAAGTAACGCTGATAGCCTTTACCTCGGGTAGTGATAGCTTGATCATCCATGACATGCTCGATCCGTTCTCCTCCCTCAAGTAAATTGGAGATGGACACTCTAGGTTCGATTCTCTCTCAAATGAAAGGTCAGGCCCAAAAGGCTTGCTGGGTATGTTTGCCGGTTCTCTATACTCGGCTAAGTCCGAGATATTGAAAGTCGAGCTAATGCAATAATCCAGGGGTAGCTCAAGCACATAGGCATTAGGGCCAACTCTTCTTATCACTCTAAAGGGGCCGGCTCCATGAGCAAGAAGTTTCTTAACGATTCTTGGTGGAAATCGTTTAGACATTGGGTACTGATGATGTGGCACTCCAGTTGGCATTCCTACTTGGTGTGGAGGAGAGATGGCTTGACTTGATTGCCCACTTATGAACCCATCTTCAAACTAGCTTAAGCCCATTTCCAAATTGACTTGAGCTGGTGAACCAACTTGGCTAGTTACATGACCAATTGACCCTAACTTGACCAAATTGGCCAAGGTACATAACCAAAACAAAAATTGAAACTAGATAATTGACTCAAAAATAAATGCTCAAGCTTGAAGCCTTATTATAGGACCTAACAAATTAAAACCCTAATTCGAGATCCACAAAGGGTTGAGAAGCCTCTGACTGATCATAGTGCCCACACCAGTATGCAGGTGGCATGTTGTAGAGCCAAGGTTCATGGCAAGACATGTGCTACCCCCAAGAGGTTGCAGGCGATCGGAAACCTCCTTGTTGCGGTTTGAATTCCTGTTGATCTTCCTTGCTGCTGGTGCGAACTTGACCCCAGTAGGGTAGGATGGAGCCCTACCTCTGAGAGCATGAGCATGACCCCTGTCAGGAGCTAACCTCTATAGGAGGGCTCACCTTGGCAATATCAGCATGACCCTGGTCAGGAGCTTACCTCAGACGGGGGCTCGCCTTATAAGCATGACCTTGGCTAGGAGCTATCCTCAGTAGGAGGGCTCGCCTTGGTAGCATGAGCACGACCGCAACCAAAGCAAATCTCAGATGGGGGGCTCCCCTTATGAGCATGACCCTGACTAGGAGCTGACCTCGGCAGGAGGGCTCACCTTGGTAGCATAAGCACTACCCCGGCCGGGAGTTGACCTCAGATAGAGGGCTCGCCCTATGAGGATGACCCCGGCTGGGAGCTGACCTCAACAGGAGGGCTTGCCTTGGCAGCATGAGCACAACCCTAGCTGGGAGCTGACCTCAGACAGGGGGCTTACCTTATGAGCATGACCCCGGTTGGGAGCTGACCTCGACAGGAGGGCTCACCTTATGAGTATGACCCCGGCTAGGAGCTGACCTTGATAGGAGGGCTCTCCTTGGTAGTATGAGCATGACCCTGACCGGGAGCTAACCTCAGGTGGATGGCTCGTCCTATGAGCTGACCTCAGTAGAAGGGCTCGCCTTGGCTCTTCATTTGGCCACTATGCTTAGGTGGCAGACTATTTGCTATTGGGGCCACCAATAGAGGCCCACATCAGCGAATGTGCCACTTCAGATGCCCCCCACTCCTGGGCCTGAAGGACAAAGTGATGCTCAAGGCGAAGGGAGTAATGACTATGCTGACTTGGAGAGGCGCACCCCCTACGCCATCAATGCCTCGAGCGTCGATGCCCCGGAATCCATGCTTCCGTGCCATTGGGACAATGCCATGGCATAGCTCTTTAAAGGGGCCATTAATTACCATGCTTAGACTGAAGCGTTGATGCCACAGGATGATGACACGTGGCAAACCTTGGAAGATGATGCAACGACGGGTGGCAGGCTCCTCTCGAAAAGGACCCATCCCCTCACCTTTATAAGAGCTTTCCTGGGTGCAAGAAATCTGATCCCCACTACGTTACTTGCATCTTGGAATTCCCTATAAGATATCAGGATCTTCCCTTCTTCTCTCTTCCCTTTTTGCCTCTCCCCTTCAGGCTGCATCGGAGAAGGGTTCTCACCAAGTGTCCATAAGGCGGAGCCACTGTCTGGACGTGGAGCGGGAAAAGTTTCAGGCTCAGGCCACCCTGTTTCAAGGACTTGTGGACCAAATAATTATTAGATGTATACCCTGAAAGCCAAGTTGGCTTGACATATTTTAATTTTTAGGACATGAACTTTGTACTTAATCTTTCTTATTAATAAAAAGGCATTTGTTTCATTCATATTGATGTGTCTATGAATCATCCATGGAGTTAATGGGCAATGACATATATTTTCAAGAGTTGAAAATCTGAGACATGTGTCTTTATAGATTAACTCCTAAAAGCTCTAGATTGTTGGAATATCATGAGGACTGATGCGAGATTAAATATGCATGCAAAGTATTTTTTTGTGATTAAGCATGAAGTTAAAGTTTTAGATCCCGAATTTCAAGCCAAGATTCAAAATATAGAATTCTATGAAAATTTTGGAAGTCATGCATGCAGAAATAAACCATAAAGTAATAGATAAGCAGGATCGCCAAGGTTGAAAAACCCTGGTCAGGCTAGCTTTCCTACAATACCACTACTAATGAATCAAGGGGGTGTACCTAGCAATGATAGAAGCACCTACTGAAGATCATTCCATGAAGAGATCGCTCACGCTCTAGGATACGGCTTGGAATAACAAGCTTCTGACCCTACAGATTCGTGGCTTTCTGCTCGGTGATCTGACGACTGATCAGAAGGTAACCTCGGACTCATGGGAACTGAGGGACCTACAAATCACCATTTGGGGTTAGAAAACTAAGAGTATGAAAACTGAATAATTGAAAGAAGGTAAAAAAGGCTCTTGGATGATGGCAGCCAAGGGTTGGAAGGAAGGGGGGGCTAGGGTTTTGATGTTGTAGATGGAGGCAGGGCGCAGGAACAAGAAGAACTCGCACACAGCACACACACAGCAAGGGCACACAGCAAAGAAAGAAAACTCAAATTTAATTCATCAATATTCTGAATTACATGAGGAGTGGAGGCCTTTAAATAGCTTACAAACTTGGGACACAAGTAAGGGTATTCATGAGAAATTACATTAGTCTTAAACCCATACAAAGACATAGACTAGGGCTCTCCACTTTTGACTAAGCCTCTATCTCTCTCTCTCCTTCTCTTGGTCGGCCAAAGAGGGGTGACTCTAAGGGAGGCCGACCATAAGGGTTGGCGCCCCTCTTGATGCTCCTCATGGGCCTTGGGTGGCTCAGCATGCTCTAGGCTATGGTCTAGGGTTCCAAGGACTTCAAATTCTCTTGCTGAGTCTTCCATGGTCTTTAAGTATGGCTCCATGACTTTAAGCTGGCTAGATCTTCTATTATCTTGAGTCTTCTACTTGCAAAATTTGACTGGACTCACTATAAAATTTACAGGACTCAGAAAGTGACTAGCTCAACATGAGCTGACTTGACTGATAAACTTCAAAACTTACATAACTAAAAACTTGACCTAACTCAACTGATTTGAAATTCTAAATACAGGACTCAAGTGTGGACATGACTCCAATGGACTTACTCACAAAACTCAAATGAACTCACTCAAATTGACTAAACCCTAATTACAAATTGAACAAACTTGGACTTACATCCTAAACTCTAATTTGATAACCACAGAGGGTTGAAAAGCCTCTGCCAAAGTTTCGGGCCTCTGATGTCTCCATCAATTCTCTTGAGATGGGAGGAACTCGACCCCATCGAGTAAGGGTCATACTGAACCTTGTGCCTCTCAAGAAGGTATGAGTGGAGGTGTAG
Organism: Areca catechu; assembly: GCA_021397845.1. Taxonomy (NCBI): domain Eukaryota; kingdom Viridiplantae; phylum Streptophyta; class Magnoliopsida; order Arecales; family Arecaceae; genus Areca; species Areca catechu. The sequence goes on from CM038038.1 coordinate 41,585,588, forward strand.
CAAGTCCTCTTGAGTATCCCACGAAGCATCGGGTCTTAGTAGACCTTACCAACGAACCAGGTGGCATTGAAAATCGCTATCTTGGGTCATGGAAGTTTGATCATCCAGGACACGCTCGATCCGTATTCCTCTCTTAGGCCAAATTATAGGTGGACACTCAGGGTCAAGCTCACTCTAAATGGATGGGGTAGGTTCAAAGGCCTCACTATGAATTGCTGCCAGTTCCCTAGACTCAATCAGGTCTGTGGTATTAAAGGTAGAGCTAAAGCCAAACTCCAAGGGCAAATCGTACACATGGGGTCCTACCTTCTCTATCATTTCTAAGGATCCAGCTCTGTGAGCATGAAACTTTATTTTAGGCCTAAGCCTAACCAAGATAAAATTCCCTACATTGAATCCATTGGCTCTTATTCGGAAATTAGCCAGTTTGTTAGATGTTTCATTGCTTAAATTACTCTTATGGCTAATATCCTAATGCATATGCTATACGGTGTTCAATGTAGGTGTGGATAGTTGAACTAGGTATATGGACTTATCAGGCTCAGCACCAGTTGGAAGGTCATCGGAAGGTCTTTGGGAAGAAAGTCTCCTAAACTAATATCTACCTCCTGGGGTTATTCCTTAGGGACTCATTCTTGGACCTCCTCTATGGACAACTCTCTTGAACCCTCTATTATGTTTGATCCTGTCTCAATCACTTCTTCAAATTTTGCAGTGGGTTCAGGATCCTTTTCCTTTGATTCCTCAAGGGGTTCACTCTCTAGCTTCTCTTCTACTGGACTCAACTCTTCAATATCAATGGGCTCAGGGATTTCTTTCTCTAATTCCTTAGCCTTAATTAAATTAACTCCTATTTTCTTCTCCTTAAGGCTACTAAAAGCTCCCCTAAATGGGTCTTTAGGTTGAGTTGGGTGGATCCCAAACTTCTCCCTATGGTGACTAAATGTATAGGTATTGGTTCGACCAAACAAGTTTGCATCATGATCATAAAGCCATGATCGACCCAGGATAATACTACTAACTTTCATAGGAAGGACATCACACCAAATCTTCTCCTCATATGTTTGCAATTTGATCAGGATTTGGCATCTAGATTTGATTGGGATGGAGGTGGAATCTACCCAAGAAACCATATAGGGGCTAAGATGAGGAACTGGGGTCAATCCTAAAGATTTCACTGTACTGACAGAGATGGCATTGACACAACTCCCACTATCTATTATGATCTTGAACACCTTTCCTCTTATCTTAACAAAGGTTTATAGGATGTTGGTCCTACGCCAGTCTACCTTAATTTGGGTTTGGGTCAAGATGCACCTAACCACTCCTTACAGGTTTTTAGACTCAGGTACTTCCTCCTCTCCCTCATACTCATTTATCAATTGTTCATCAGCTTCATAAACTTCTCCCTCAAACTCAACTATGAACTCAAGCTCATCCTCACCTAGCTCACCTATGTGTAGGGCACTGGCTGGACACTGGCTAGCAAAGTGACATGGTTTACGGCATCTATAGCACACCTTCTAGGAGATAAGTTCTCTCTGACCCTCTACAGCTTTGCCTTTATCTTCTCTATTGGTCATGGAGGTACTAGGTTGAGATCGATCAGGTCAGGGCGACTTAGATAGGGCCGACTCAGGTTGGGTTGATTTGGGTCAGGTCGACTAGGGTAGGCTTGACTAGATCCTGAGTATGGGCTTGGGTCTCTAATAGGCTTAGGTTTACGATAGATGGGCCCTCTCTAGAAACACTCAACATTCCTAGCAATCTAGTAGGCCTACTTTATGTCTCTGACCTCTCTCAAGTAAAGCTCCCTCTTAATGTCATCCCTATAGCCAGCCCTAAACCTAGACAGGACAACATCTTCATTTTCATCTAAGTCACATTGCATGGAATACTCATCAAATTTTATGATGTACTCATCTACACCCTTGCTACCTTGACTCAATCTTTGCCACTGATCTAACAAACCCTGGCGATATGAGGTTGGAACGTATTTCCCTCTAAGCTTGGCCTTCATGGCCCTCCTGGTGACTATAGGTTCATGGCCTCCTAGCCTAAGTGTTCTTTCAATAGTAGCCCAATATAACCTGGCTTGGCGGACTAGCTTAAGCTTGGCAAACCTAAACTTACATTTCTCAGACATATCGTACCACTCAAAATACTGGTCAACTTCTCCCTCCCAATCTATATAAACCTTTGGGTCAAGACAGCCATCAAAAGTGGGTGCATCAAGTCTAATATTTCTATAGGCCCTGTCTTCATGGTCTATGAAATCCTAATTGGGTCTCCTTGGGTGAACCTCTAGAACTAGGTCATGATGATGGGATCTCCTAGGTTCAACCTCAAAGTATGGATTAGGGTTTGGGTTTCTCTTAGGGTCAGCCTTATAGTAAGGATCTCGACGTGGGGTTCTCCTAGGATGGGGAGGTGACTCAAGATTTGGTTCATAATGGGACCTATGTGTCTCCTCTAGGGTTCCTAGCCGAACATCTACTTGGTCAAATCTATGAGTCAATTGGGCATTCGATTGGGTCATCTGGTCATCCATTTGGTCTAATTGGGTGTTTCATCGAGCCATCGGGTCACTCAAGGTCTTTAAGACAGCATCAAGGTGGGATTCCATGGCTTTAGCCGGCTATGGATGTGGTGGATGATATGAAGCTCCTGATTTAGTACACATGCAAGACTCAAACAAATCAACTATGGGTACTTAGACCTAGAGCCCAAACAGAATGGGTCGACTCAACTTACACACAACTCAACCCCTAATCCTTCTACTAGCTAGGTAAGAGGTGGGATGGTGGGAGGCCCCCGTGCTTAACGCAGGACCCAATTAAAGAACCACTGATCCACTTAGGTCATTTGACACTGTACCTTTAGCTTAGACACCAGCTTCCAGTAATAGGAGATGAATTGGATGCACTAGTCTTCCCACAATGGTTGAACCCGACCTGTTGATGTCCCTAGCTCTCTAGAGCAAATTAGGTCTAATAAATTTTAGTTAGGGTTGGGTTCAGATGCAAGGATTGTGGTTTTGGGCTAAGGAGAGGTGATCAAATTCTCCCCCCACCTAACATAGTAAAAGTGCCCTTAAGGATAGTTTTGTAAATGATGGCACATATATGAAATGCAAATTAGGGTTCTGTAGTTTTGATATTTTTTGATTTTGAATATTATTTTTTATCTTTATATTTGGCAGGAAATAAAATATGCAGAAAAGTACCTAATATGCAGGAAATATGCAAAAAAAATAAAATATGGAAAGATTATACAAGAAGAACCCTAAACATACTAAAATTTATCTTGCTAAAAAATAGAGTAGAATTATTCTCAAGAAGTATTCTGATGTACAAAAATCTATAAACTGAATTAAATCATGAGAAACTAATGAAAAATACTTTCAATTATAAGGAATCTAGCAAAACAAAAATCAAGATTTTTGGATCTTTTTACATACAGAAATCACAAGAATAACAGACCATATACTAAGATGACGGGATGAAGAAACAAGCCTTAAACTATGCTCTGATACCAAATGATGAGGGATGATTTATGCATGCAAAGTATTTTTTTGTGATTAAGCATGAAGTTATAGTTTTAGATTCTGAAATTCAAGCCAAGATTCAAAGTATAAAATTCTATAGAAATTTTGGAAGTCATGCATTCAGAAATAAACCCTAATGTAATAGATAATCAGGATCGCCAAGGTTGAGAAATCCTAGTTAGGCTAGCTTTCCTACAATACCACATTGATGAATCAAGGGGGTGTACCTAGCAACAGTAGAAGCGCCTGCTGATGATCATTCCATGAAGAGATAGCTCACGCTCCAGGATGCAGCCGGGAAGAACAAGCTTCTAACCCTACGGATTCATGGCTTTCTACTCAGTGATTTGACAGTTGATCAGAGTGTATCCTCGGACTCGTGGGAATTGAGGGACCTACAAATCACCATCTGGGATTAGAAAACTAAGAGTATGAAGACTGAATAATTGAAAGAAGGGAAAAAAAGGCTCTTGGATGATGGCGGCCGAGGGTTGGAAGGAAGGGGTGGCTAGGGTTTTGATGTTGTAGATGGAGGCAGGGCGTAAGAACAAGAAGAACTCGCACACAGCTCGCACATAGCACACACACAGCAAGGGCACAAAGCAAAGAGAGAAAACTCAAATTTAATTCATCAATATTCTGAAATTACATGAGGAGGGGAGGCCTTTAAATAGCTTATAAACTTGGAGCTCAAGTAAGGGTATTCATGAAAAATTACATTAGTCTAAACCCATACAAAGACATAGACTAGGGCTCTCCACTTTTGACTGAGCCTCTTTCTCCTTCTTCTTTCTCTTGGTCGGCCAAAGATGGGTGACTCTAAGGGAGGCCGACCAAGGGGGGTGACCATAAGGGTGGCACCCCTCTTGATGCTCCTAATGGGCCTTGGATGGCCCAGCATGCTCCAGGCTGTGGTCCAAGGTTTCAAGACCTTCAAATTCTCTTGCTAGGTCTTTCATGGTCTTTAAGTGTGGCTCAATGACTTTAAGCTGGCTGGATATTCGATTATCTTAAGTCTTCCACTTACAAAATTTGACTGGACTCACTTTAAGATTTACAGGGCTCAGAAAGAAACTAGCTCAACATGAGTAGACTTGATTGATAAACTTCAAAACTTCAAAACTTATAAGACTCAAAACTTGACCTGACTCAACTGACTTGGCATTCTTAATACAGGACTCAAGTGTGGACAGGACTCCAATGGACTTACTCACAAAACTCAAATGAACTCACTCAAATTGGCTAAACCCTAATTACAAATTGAACAAAACTTGGACTCACATCCTAAACTCTAATTTGATAACCATAGAGGGTTGAAATGCCTCTACCAAAGTCTGGCAACTTTGATGTCCCCATCAAGGACGGTGATTGATCCCTTAAAATTGGTGCACAAATCACTTTCCTTTCTGAGTAGATGAGTCTTTGACTTATAGTGTGGTGACACTGGAGTGAGAGTGCAGGTAGTTAATAGAGATCAACAGTACCGAGCATGATCAAGTACAGGAAGTTTTACGGATGACTACTCACTCATCAATAATTTTCTGATCTGTAATCATGTGAATATTTCTTTGACCTAGAATATCTCAGCTACTCACAATAAGGTTGCTGTAGTTTGACAACACAAATACATGGTTCTTATCCATTCCGGACCTTGCGGTGTTCGTTGGCTGTAGTAAATTTATCGTTGGAGTAGGGTATTCACTTATAGGGATCTATCAACCTTAATACTAAGGAATAATCCTATGCAGCTTAATAAGACTAAGTCCAGAAGTCTGTGGGCATAGCAGGGTGATAATGAAAAGGTGTTTTCATTAGTATCACAATTGAACTTGGGTCGATCAAGTTAAGCATATGACTGATGAGTTTGATGAGTTTCTGTAACCAATATCATGTCAGGATTTTTGATAGAGAAACTGAATCATATGAAAACTATACCTAGGGATTTCGATCTTATTCTGCTAGGTTCCCACTACATACTGCTAGGTATCACTGCTGGATTGTGAGAGCCCATTAGGATCATTCTCGGATCAATGATCCTAATTAGGATTGTGCAGAAATTATACTGTCCATCAAAAGGAGTTTCGATGATGTATAATAAAAATTATAACATGTCTCATTACCAGACAGAACAGAACCTAAGGAGTCATACACATTAGGAGCTCAAGTAACCAATCAGCAAATCAAATTGTTACTAAAATTGGCATTTTTAGTACATTTGGACCTAATTATAAATGTTACAATTAATAAATTATGGATTAATTATTAATTGAGTTAAATTAGATTTAATTTAATTGAGTTAGACTAAGTTAATTGATTTTAATTGAGTTGGGTCAATAGCCTTTTCGAAATGGTTCGATCAGATTTAAAATTGGCTTCGATTTGACTATCAAATCAGTTTATTTGGGCCATGACCTAGAGTCTAGTTGGACTGAGACTCTATCTCCTTGTCTCCCCTTGCCACCACATGCCAATAAGTTGGCCCAAGTGCTTTGTGTGATAAAGAAGAGGGGCATGAAATCCAAGATGGGCACTAAAAGAGTTTTGGCATGAAGAGAAAGAGGGGAGGATGAGTCCTCTTTTAATCCCCTTAATTTTCAAGAAGCTGAAATTAAACACCAGTTCTTTTTGGCATGGAGGAATTGGAGAAGAGATTAACCATAAGAAACAAAAGGGAAGAGAGGGTGGTCGACTATGTGACTTTTTTTTTAGCATGAACATCTCTTGGGCATCTTCTCCAGAGAGTCTCTCTCTTGGGGCACCAACTCCTCCTCTCCCTTTTATTTGTTTTCTCTTCCTTGTGTGAGGATTGAGTCCTTCTCTCCAAGAGTGTTGAGAGTTCATCTACATAAGAGGGAGAAGAAACTAAGAGATCCAAAGGTCTTGCATAGTCTGATTTGCGAGATAGAAGCCAGAAGCCAGTTTAGTTGCGGATCAACATAATTTTTAAAGCAATTGATTTACTGAAAGATGAGAGGGCTGCAAGGATCTAGCAGTCCAGTGCTCTCTATGACTTGTTTATGAGAGCTCTGTGTGGATACCAGTAGTGGTCGGGAGATTGCGCGGCTCCGGTGGAATCCTGGTTTCAATAGCAGATTGGCATGTTTTTCAAAGTAGGCCAGGATAGCGATCCAAGTAAGTATTTTATGCTTAAAATAATTTTATTTTCAGATTCAATATTTTTTTCATATATTATAGCATGTTAGAAACTTATGATGAATAAATTAGATTTATTTATAAATTGCATGTTTAGATATAAAATAGTTTTATATCTAGTTCCATTACTTTAGGCTTTTGATGCCTGATTGATCGCAATATACTATTCCTAGGAGAATTCCAACAGTAGTATTAGAGCCACAGTTCTCCTTTCTTTAACATGCATGGATGAGAATCAGAAATGAAACATATTCAGATGGGAAAGATAGATGTCGATTGAATCAAATCTATGCTGAATATGAGATTGTTCTAGCATAGAATTGTTTTGATTTGATAAATTATTTTCAAATTTAAAATTATAATTTTTAGATCTGAAATTAAATTTAATAATCTGAAATTTAATTGATCAAAGGTTGCACAAAGTGAAGTAAGGTTGTCCTGCTATAGGGTTTACCCCCTATAGTACAAAGGTTGTCCTACTTTGATGTATACCTGGTTTTGAAAAAGGGTTTTCAAAAGGGTTTTGATCAATTTTTTATTACATATGTTGATGTATGTGATGCACCAAATTAGGGTTTAGATCTTAAATGTGATTCATGATCATAAGCCACTAATGTCATGCACTTGAACCTATTTTAAAAATTGATTCAATCTAGAAAATCAAATAAGGTGCATGAGGGTTTGGGTTGAACAAATTAGGCCTAGAGATTGGACTGTGGTAATTAGGGCTTGATTAAATCAACTAGTAACCCTAATTTGATTTTGAGCAAGTGACTTAACTTAATTGGATGATGATTAGGGTTAGGTCAAGCGAGCTCAAAATTGGTTTTAGATGTAGTCTGGTCAGATCGATTCACAATTGTGAATCAATAAGCTAAGACCTAATTTGGCTCAATGATAAGCCCAGATCATTAGATGACCTAATTGAATCTTGTCAGTCAATTAGCATCTAAGGAAGGTTTCATTATGGTTTGTTAATTAGGGCTAACTCTTTCTCAACCAACTATTTTGGCGGAAAGAGGGTATATTGGCAGAACCCTCCCATGTATCAAACTGACCTGGCCAATTTGGTTGATTTAATTTTCAAAAGGGGTCACTTGTGATTTGAGCTTACCCATACTAGCTATTTTAAGTCAGACATGAGAATGTGCTGACTTAATGTAATTAGTCAGACATGTTTGGCTGATAAATTTAGAAGAGATTCGAACCTAAGCTCCCAAAAAATATTAAGTCTTAGATCTTCCACCATTGTAGGTGTGTGGGTGTCCTACTGGTATTGATTATTCTCGGTTGGTTACAGTGGTCTAGTTGCATCGGGAAGACACAACCACCCTATTAGGCATGAGATGTTGCTAGGCACTGATGGGGTTGGGCTCAATAAATGGGCACATTGAGGGACTCAATGATGGCTTTGTCTAGCATGAATGGTGGGTCCGATTTAACTAATGATTGGACCAATAAACGGGCACATTGAGGTCCCATGATTTAGAGACTAAGATGCTACAATTTGTATTAGATACATTGGACAATAGTTGGCCACTTATTAGTGTAGCATGTTACCAATAACCGGGCACGGTGAGGTGCCGCACATCGATGGGACCATAGTATCCACTAGAAACCTAGAGTCGTAGGGTTTCCACATCTCCACGAGGAGTGTGTGAGATCCGAGAAAATAGAGAGAGTTTTAAAATTATTTATTAAAGATCCTAGAATAGTTTTTATAATTAAGTATAAAGTATCTAATTTGAATCTTCTACTCTTGTAGTTAAACATGTCTGCTTCAAATCCCTTAGCCCATATTCTAGAGACAAACTAACTTGTAGGCCCTAATTTCAAAGATTGGTTAAGAAACATCAAAATTATTTTGAGTTCTGAAAAGTTGGGCTATGTGCTTGACCAAGAACCCCCTGTCTTACCTGACCATCCAAATGCTAGTCAGACGACTGCATATAAAAAATAGATGGAAGATGATAATAAGGTTAAGTGTTACATGATGGCCTCAATGTCAAATGAATTGCAGAGCCAACATGATGATATGCCAACTTCTAAATCAATTCTGATTCACCTACAAGAGTTATTTGGTGAACAAAGTCAGATAGCATGCTTCGAGGTGTCAAAAAGGCTTCTCAATAACAAGAAAGTGAAGGGGAGTCAATACATGATCATTGTTTGATAACGATCAAGAACATCAAACAGCTTGAAAAGCTTGGCATTCCTATTCACAAGGAGCTTCAGGTGGATTTGATCCTCCAGTCCTTGACTAGTTTATATGCTTAGTTTGTCATGAACTATAATATGAACAAGTTAAATTACACTTTACCTGAATTATTGAACATGTTGCTAGCAAGGAGAGGACCCTCAAGAGCTCAAAGGGCTCTATTTTCTTTGTGAAGCAGTCTTCCTTCAAAAGAAAGTCTACTTGGAAGAAGAAGAAACATGCAAAGAAGCAGAAGAAGGAAAATAAACAGAAGAAGAAGGACATTCCAAAAAAAGCCAAGGTTAGCAAAGAAAAATATTTCCACTGCAATACAGATAGCCACTAGAAAAGAAATTGTCCTATCTACCTGGAAAGCTTAAAGAAATAGAAGAAGGATACAACTTCTGAAGGTAAGTCCATACTCGTTATTGAATCTAACCTAATAGTTTCATCTTCTTTTAATTGGATTTTAGACTCTGGCTCTAATGCTCATATATGCATTTTATGTAGGGCATGGAAAGAAGTAGAATGCTAAGAGAAGGTGAGATGGTCCTACGTGTCAAAAATGGAGCAAAAGTTATTGTTCAAGCCGTTGGATCATATTCTCTGGTGTTACCTTTAGGATTTAGATTAGTACTTAGTGATTGTTATTTTGTGCCTGGAGCTAGTAAAAATTTGATTTCTGTCTATGTGCTAGTACAAGAAGGATTTGAATTTATATTCAGTAAAGACTTTTGTAATATTTATTTGAGAAATAAATTGGTTGCAAAAGTTATTTTAATTGACACTCTATCATTTGCTTGCTGATGCATCTTTGAATATTAACGAGAAAATTAAAGTGAATGCTATAGGACATAAATGTCCTAAAGATGATCTAAATGACAAATATTTATGGCATCTAAAGCTCGATCATATAGGTAAGGATAGAATTGATAAACTGGAAAGAGATGGGATCCTATATTGAGTTAATTTTGAATCATACCCACCTTGTGAGTCATGTCTTCAAGGAAAAATGACCAAGTTACCCTTTATAGGACATGGGGAGAAAACCATAGAATTACTTGCCTTGGTACACACTGATGTATGTGGTCCATTTGATGTGCAATCTAGGGGTGGGTTTTACTACTTCATAACCTTTACTGATGATTGTTCATTGTATGGTTGTATTTTTTTGAGACACAAATTTGAAGCTTTTGAAAAGTTCAAGGAATTCAAACATGAGGTAAAAAACAAACAGGTAAAATTTTTAAGGTTTTTCAATCAGATCGAGGAGGTGAATACCTTAGTAGGGAATTCTTTGGTTATCTTAAAGACAATGGCATAATCTCACAATGGACTCCACCTAGTACGCCTCAGCTCAATAGGATGTCTGAGAGGAGAAACAAGACATTATTAGATATGGTCCGATCCTTGATGAGCTTCACTGACTTGCCTTTATTTCTTTGGGGATATGCCCTGCAAACTTCAATTTATATTCTAAATAAAGTTCCATCTAAATCTATTCCTACCACACCATATGAGATTTTGCATGGTAAGAAACCAAGTCTTGCTCATTTCAAGTTTTGGGGATGTCCAACCTATATCAAAAGACTAATGGCAGATAAGTTAGAATCTAGATCTGTGAATACTCGGTTTATAAGATATCCTAAAGAAACTTTAGGATATTTCTTTTACCTTATAGAAGATCAAAATATGATTGTGAGTAGACATGCCACATTTCACGAAAAATAGTTTATTCAGAAAAGGTGGTAGTGGGAGGCTAATTGAGCTTGATGAAAAAGTTTTTGAAGAGCTGCCTGCTAGAGATTAGATTAAACCTAATAAACCAATACACATAAATGCTCTTCCACCTCGCAAGTCAACTAGAGTCTCCAAACCTCCTAAAAGGTACTTAGGTATGCATACAAAGGATATAAAAGAAATGTTTCTAGTTGGGGACAAGGATCAATTGATTGATCCTAAGACTTATGATGAGGCGATGTCAGACATCGACTCCAAGAAATGGTTGAATGCTATGAAGTTAGAAATTGAATCAATGCATTCTAACCAAGTATGGTCCTTAGTAGATCCACCAGAGGGTATTGTACCTATTGGTTGTAAATGGATATACAAAAGAAGAATAGGTGCAGATGGTAAGGTGGATGTTGATCCTATAAGTGATTTTGATGATAACCAAACATTGGAGCATGCACATCTATTTCTAACAACTCTTCAAGTGGTTTACAAGTTTTTGTAGGATGACTTATTTGTTCAAACTTCAACTCCTACATCTTTACTTCTTATTTTGAGTTATATTGTAATTTTATCTTATAAAGAAGAACCCAATGAAAAAGTTAAAGAAAAATTTATAAAAAGGGTTACTTCTATGAGTGTGTGTGTGCCTTAAATTTATTTTGAGTTGGTGTACATGAAAAGTTTAGAGGTATTGGTGAGAATTTTCTTTTGAGTTGAATTATAAAAATCCTAAAGAAGTCACTCGAGCCAACCCAGCACAATAAAGAGCTGACTCCATCTCTTGGCACACATCAAGGATTCTGGTATGCAACAATCTGAGCCAACTCGAAGGTAACCGAGCTGACTCCAGCAAATCCGAGTCGACTGGAATAAGTCTGACCCGACTCCTCCAAGGTCTAGTTTTTGAGATTTTCTGAGAACCTCAAGGAGCTGACTCCACAAGAACAAATTTTGAAGACCTGAGAAAGCAAGCCAACTCAAATTGCAATGAGCTAACTCTTCCAGAGTAAAGATTTCAGAACCTGAGAAGAAGAGCCGACAAAAGTTCAAGAGAGCCGACTCCTCGAGTTCAAGATTTTCAAAGATGAAAGTTCGAGCCAACCCAAGCTATAAAGAGTCAACCCATCCAGAGTGAAGTTTTGCACCCTGAGACAAAGAGCCGACTACACTGAAGAACTGGCGACTCGACCTATCGACTCAAAGGATCCGAGCCGACTCGAAGAAATCCGAGCCGACTCGAATATCACTTTCAGGTACATAATGGCTAGTTCCAGAATTTTTTTTTGAATGCTAAAAAGTGCTCCAACGGTCATATGTCACATCCCAATGGTCTACAATGTCTCAAACTGCCTCGGAGTGATGGAAGACCTTATATTTGAGGTTTTTAAACTTCCTTGAAGAAGTAATTAGTGAGTTCCTCAAAGTTTTGAAAGCTTTATTGAATATCCTACCTACCAACAAGAAGAGAGCACAAAGAGCATTCAAGTCAGTCTTCAAGTCTTCACCAACTTTGATCGGAAGCTTGAAGCAATTTGGAAAGAAGCCACTGAAGTAATTAAAGCATCTTGAAGCACATTCAAGTAGACTTCTATCAAGCTGCATCGGCAACTATCCGACAAATTGAGTTTGTCATTTATTGTTGCATTTATTTCAATTCATTTCTAAATTGTTTGGGTTATTGGTGAGCCCATTTGAAAAACCAAATAGGTTCTTGGTGAGCCTTTGATAAAAACCAAGTGTTGGGTTCTTGGTGATCCTAGTAAAACCAAGTTAGGTTCTTGGTGATCCTGTGAAAACCAAGTTGGGTTTCTTTGGTGATCCTGTTTAAAACCAAAGGGCGTTAGGTCTTCTTTGGTGATCCTGTTAAAACCAAAGTATAGAGATTTTGAATTGTGATCCTGTAAAACAATGATACTATATTCGGGTGTGAATATAGTAGAAATCCCAAGTGGTATCTTGGATAGTGGACGTAGGAGCTGGGTTGCTCCGAACCACTATAAATCTTGTGTATTTGTGTTATGCTTCTTCACTCTTATTTAGCTTCTGCAAATTACTAATCAGCCACAACACCTAACACTTTAAAAGGGATTTTTAATTGTACATTATCTGTTTAAATTTTTCAAATTCCTAATTCACCCCCCTCTTGGATAGCCACCTGGGCAACAGTAGAGACCTTTAAAGCTAGGTTGGTGGCGAAAGGGTATAATCAACATGAAGGCATTGAGTACCATGATACCTTTTCTCCAGTAGCTATGCTGAAATCTATCCATACGTTGCTTGCAATTGCAGCATATCATGATTATGAGATATGGCAAATGGATGTAAAAACTACATTCATGAATGGATATCTTGAGGAAGATATCTATATGGAGCAGCCTTTGGGTTTCACTTCCAATAATGAAGATCAAAAGGTCTACAAGCTGCATAGATCAATCTACGGATTGAAGCAAGCTTCTCAGAGTTGGAATACTCATTTTGATGATGCAATCAAATCATTTGATTTTATCAAGATGGGGATGAGCCGTGTGTTTACAGGAAGGCTAGTGGGAGAGCGGTGACATTCCTCGTATTCTACGTGGATGACATCCTCCTTATAGGAAATGATATTCCCATGTTGACTTCTGTCAAAAGTTGGTTATCTAAGGAATTCTCTATAAAAGACTTAGGTGATGCATCTTATATTTTGGGGATTAAAATTTATAGAGATAGATTTAATCGGATGCTTGGCCTTTCACAAAAATTATACATAGAGGAAGTACTGAAAAGGTTCAGCATGGAGAACTCTAAAAGAGGATTGCTACCTTTTCAGCATAGCATTAACCTCTCTAAGAAAATGTGTATTAACACATCTGAATAGATTCAATACATGAGCAAGATATCATATGCTTCGGTAATTGGAAGCCTTATGTATGTCATGTTGTGTACTCGACCTGATATAGCTCTTACTATGAGTATCACGAGCAGATATCAGTCAAATCAAGGTGAAGAACACTAGATAGCTGTGAAGAACATTTTTAAGTACTTGAGAAGGACTAAAGATTTGTTCATAGTCTTTGGGAAGAGTTTGGAATTAGGGATAAAAAGATATACAGACTCAAACTTTATATCTGATCCTGATAATAGAATGTCTACATCAGGGTCTGTGTTTTTGTGCAATGGTGGGGCAACTAGTTGAAAAAGTTTCAAGCAGCCATCATAGCAGATTCAATAATGGAAGCAGAGTACATAGCTGCCTCTGAAGTTGCAAAAGAAGTCTTCTGGTACAAAAACTTCGTTGTGGAGCTTGGAGTGATACCATCTGGTGCCATCCCCATATCTTGTGACAATAATGGTGCAATAGCTTTTGCTAGGATTGCAATTTTCACATCCATCTACCATATCTCATAATCATGATATACTGCAATTGCAAGCAATGTACGAATGGATTTTAGCATAGCTACTGGTAAAAAGGTGTCATGATAGTCAATACCTTCACATTGACTATACCCTTTCGCCACTAACCGAGCCTTAAAGGTCTCTACCTTTCCATCTGCACCTATTTTTTTTTATAGATCAATTTACAACCAATAGGTACAATACCCTCTGGTGGATCCACTAAGGACCATACTTGGTTAGAATGCATTGATTTAATTTCTGACTTCATAGCATTCAACCATTTCTTGAAATCGATGTCTGACATCGTCTCATCATAAGTCTTAGGATCAATCAATTGATCCTTGTCCCCAACTAGGAATATTTTCTTTATATCCTCTATAAGCATAGCTAAGTATCTTTCAAGAGGTTTGGACACTCTAATAGACCTACGAGGTGGAAGAGCATTTTTGTGAATTGGTTGATTGGGTTCGATTTGATCTACAGCTGGCTACTCTTTAGAGACTTTCTCATCAAACTCAATTAACCTCCCACTACTACCTTCCTGAATAAACTATTTTTAAGAAATGTGGCATGTCTGTTCACAATCACATTATGATCTTCTATAAGGTAAAAGTAATACCCTAAAGTTTCTTTAGGATACCCTACAAATCGAGCTTTCACAGATCTAGATTCGAACTTATCCGTTATTAGTCTTTTGACATAGGTTGGACATCCCCAAATCTTGAAATGAGCAAGACTTGTTTCTTACCATTCCAAATCTCATATGGTGTGGTAGGAACAGATATAGATGGAAATCTATTTCGAATATAAATTGAAGTTTGTAGGGAATATCCCCAAAGAAATAAAGGCAAATCAATGAAGCTCATCATGGATCATACCATATCTAATAGTATCCTGTTTCTCCTATTTGACACCCCATTGAGTTGAGGCATACCTGGTGGAGTCCATTGTGAGACTATGCCATTGTCCTTAAGATAATCAAAGAATTCTCTACTAAGGTATTCACCTCCTCGATCTGATTGAAGAATCTTAAGGGTTTTACCTGTTTGTTTTTCTATCTCATGTCTGCGTTCCTTAAACTTTTCAAAAGCTTTAAATTTGTATCTCATATGAAAAACATAACCATACCATGAACAATCATCAGTAAAGGTTATGAAGTAGTAAAAACCACCCCTAGATTGCATATCAAATGGACCACATACATCAGTGTGTACCAAGGCAAGTAATTCTGTGGCCCTCTCCTCATGTCCTACAAAGGGTATCCTGGTCATTTTTTCTTTAAAGACATGACTCACAAGGTGGGTATGATTCAAAATTAACTAAATCTAGGATCCCATCCCTTTCTAGTTTGTCAATTCTATCCTTACCTATATGACCGAGCTTTAGATGCCATAAATATTTATCATTTAGGTCATCTTTAGGACATTTATATCCTGTAGCATTCACTTTAATTTTCTCGTTAATATTCAAAGATGCATCGGCATGCAAATGATAGAGACTGTCAATTAAAATAGCTTTTGCAACTAATTTATTTCTCAAATAAATACTATAAAAGTCTTTATTGAATATAAATTCAAATCCTTCCCGTACTAGCATAGAGACAGAAATCAAATTTCTACTAGCTCTAGGTACAAAATAATAGTCATTAAGTACTAATCTAAACCCTAAAGATAACACCAGAGAATATGATCCAACGGCTTGAGCAACAACTTTTGCTCCATTTTCGACATGTAGGACCATCTCACCTTCTCTTAGCATTCTACTTCTTTCCATGCCTTGCATTGAAATGCATATACAAGAACTAGAGCCAGAGTCTAAAATCCAATTGAAAGTAGATGAAACCATTAGGTTAGATTCAATTACGAGTATGGACTTACCTTTAGAAGGTGCATCCTCCTATTTATTTAAGCTTTCCAGGTAGAGAGGACAATTTCTTTTTCAGTGGCCATCTATATTGCAGTGGAAACATTTTCCTTTGCTAACCTTGGCTTTCTTTGGAGTGTCCTTCTTCTTTTGTTTGTTCTCCTTCTTCTGCTTCTTTGCAGGTTTCTTCATTTCTTCCAAGTAGACTTTCTTTTGAAGCAAGACTGCTTCACAAAGAAAACAAAGCCCCTTGAACTCTTGAAGGTCCTATCATTGCTAGTAACATGTTCAATAATTCAGGTAAAGTGTAATTTAACTTGTTCATATTATAGTTCATGACAAGCTAAGCATATATACTAGTCAAGGACTGGAGGATCAAATCCACCTAAAGCTCCTTGTGAATAGGAATCCCAGCTTCTCAAGCCGTTCGATGTCCTTGATATTTTCAAACAATGATCGTGGATTGACTGCCCTTCATGCATATTGTTATTGAAAAGCTTTTCGACACTTTGAAGCAAAAAATATGACTTTGTACACAATATAACTCTTGTAGGTGAATCAGAATCGATTTAGCAGTTGGCATATCCTCATGTCGGCTCTGTAATTCATTTGACATTAATGCCAAGATATAACACCTAACCTTATTATCATCTTCCATCCATTTTTTATATGTAGTTGTTTGATGAGCATTTGGATGGTCAGGTAAGACAGGGGGTTCTTGGTCAAGCACATAGCCCAAATTCTCATAACTCAAAATAATTTTGATGTTTCTCAACCAATCTTTGAAATTAAGGCCTACAAGTCGGTTTGTCTCTAGAATATGGGCTAAGGGATTTGAAGCAGACATGGTTAACTGCAAGAGTAGAAGATTCAAATTAGATGCTTTATACTTAATTATAAAAACTATTCTAGGATCTTTAAGAAATAATTTTAAAACTCTCTCTATTTTCTCGGATCTAACACACTCCCCGTGGAGATGCGGAAACCCTGCAACTTTAGGTTTCTAGTGGGAACTATGGTCCCTTCAATGTGCAACACCTCACCATGCCCAATTTTTGGTATCATGCTACACCAATAGGTGGCCAACTCTTGTCCAATGTATCTAATACAAGTTGTAGCATCTTGGTCTCTAAATCATGGAACCTCAACATGCCCGTTTATCGGTCCATCATTAGTTAAGTCAGACCCACTTTCCTACTAGACGAAGCCATCATTGAGTCCCTCAATGTGCCCGTTTATTAGGCCCAACCCCATCAGTTCCTAGCAACATCTCATGCTTAATAGGGTGGTTGTGACTTTCCGATGCAACTAGACCACTGTAACCAGCCGAAAATAATCAACACCAGTAGGACGCCCGTACACCTACAATGGTGGAAGATCTAAGACTTAATATTTATGGGGAGCTTAGTTTCAGGTCTCTTCTAAATTGATCAGCCAAATTATGTCTAACAAATTACATTAAGTCAACACATTCTCATGTCTGACTTAAAATAACTAGCATGGGTGAACTCAAATCAAAAGTGACCCTTTTGAAAACTTAATCAACCAAATTAGTTAGGTCAATTTAATACATGGGAGGGTTCTGCCAATATACTCTCTTTTCGCTAAACTAGTTGGTTGAAAAAGAGTTAGCCTTAATTAAAAATCATGATCAAAACCTTTTTTAGACACCAATTGATTGATAAGATTCAATTAGGTCAATCTAGTGATCTGGGCTCATCACTGAGCTAAATTAGGTCCGAACTTATCGATTCACAATCATATTAATCGATTTGACTAGAATTCATCTAAAAACAATTTTAAGGTGACTAGACCTAATTTGTTCAACCCAAGCCCTCATGCACCTTACTTGATTTTCTAGATCAAATGATTTTTAAAATAGGTTCAAGTGCATGATATTAATGACTTATGATCATGAATCACATTTAAGATCTAAACCTAATTTGGTGCATCACATACATCAACATGTTAGATCATATAATTAAACTGCATCTAATGTAATTAAATAGATCTAATACATGCTTTAGAACACATCACATATGTAATCATAAATCGATCAAAACCTTTTGAAAACCACTTTTCAAAACCAGGTATACATCCAAGTAGGACAACCTTTGCACTATGGGTAAACCCTATAGCAGGACAACCTTATATCACTTTGTGCAACCTCTGATCAATTAAATTTTAGATTATAATATATAATTTCACATCTGAAAATTATGATTTTTTATTTTTGAAAACAATTTTCAAAGCAAAACAATTCTATGCTAGAACAATCTCATATTAAGCATAGACTTGATACAATCATAATCTATCTATCTGATTTGAATATTTTTTAGATCTGATTCTTATCCATGCATGTTAAAGAAAGGAGAACCGTGGCTCTGATACCACTGTTAGGATTCTCCCATAAATAGTATATCGCAATCAATCAGGTATCAAAAGCTTGACGCAGCGGAAGTAGATATAAAAACTATTTTATATCTAATGATGCAACTTATAAATAAATCTAATTTATTCATCATAAATTTTTAACATGATGTAATATATGAAAAAAATATCATATCTAAAATTAAAATTATTTTGAACATGAAAAACTTACCAAGATCACTATCTTGGCCTACTCTGAAAAACATGCCAATCTGCTTTTTAAACCGGAATTCATTCTACCAGAGCTGCGTAATCGCCCGGCCTCTACTTGTATCCATACAGAGCTCGCATAACCGAGTTGTAGAGAGTATTGGACTACTAGATCCTTGCAGCCCTCTCCTCTTTCAGCAAATCAGCCATTTTAAAAACTGTGCTGATCCGAATTTGTACTAGCTTTTCTCAAACTGGCTTCTATCTTCAAATTGAGATTTGCAAGATCTAGGACCTCCTTATCTCTTCTTACTCTTGTAGAATACCTCTCTAGATCTCACACAAGGAAGAAGAACACAAGGAAAAGAGAGAGGAGAACTTGGCACCCTAGGAGAGAGACTCTTTGGAGAAGACGCCCAAGAGGAAAATCATGCCCAAGAGAGAAGCTTTTCATGCCAAAAGCAGCAGCCTCTTGGTCGACCAACCCTTCTTCTCTTTTATAATTTACGGTAAAATAATTCTCCAAGTCCTCCATGCCTAAACACTAGAGTTTTATTTCAACTGATTGAAAATTAAGAGGAATAAAAGAGGACTCCTACTCCTCTCTTTCTCTTCATGCCAAAACATATTTTGTACCCATCTTGGATTTCATGCCCACTCCTCTTTGTCGCCCAAAGCACTTGCGGCCCACTATGGCATGTGGAGGCAAGGGAGACAAGGAAAGAGAGTCCCAGTCCAACTAAAGTCTAGGTCATGGTCCAAATAAATTGATTTGACAGTCAAATTGAAACCAATTTTGAATCTGATTGAACCATTTCAAAAAGGCCATTGATCTAACTCAATTAGGATCAATTAACTGAGTCTGACTCAATTAAATTAAATTTAATTTTATTAATAATTAATCCATAATTAATTAATTGTAACATTTACAATTAGGTCTAAATGTTCTAAAATTGTCAATTTTAGTAACATTTTGATTTGTTGATTGGTTACTTAAGCTCCTAATATGTGTGACCCCTCAGGTCCTATCCTATCTAGTAATGAGACATGCTATATCCTTATTATACATTATCGAAACTCCTTTTAATAGATAGAAATAATTTCTGCTCAACCCTAATTAGGATCAACGATCTGAGAATGATCTTAATGGGCTCTCATAATCCACCAGTGACACCTAGCAGTATATAATGGCAACCCAGCAAAATAAGATTAGAATCCCTAGGTGTAGTTACCATGTGATCGATTTCTTTATCAAAAATCCTGACACGATGTTGGTTACGGATACTCGTCAAATCCATCAGTCATATGCTTAACTTAATCAATTCAAGTCCAATTATGATACTAATGAAAATATCTTTTCATTTTCACTCTACTATGGCCACAGACTTCTGGACTTATTCTCATTAAGCTGCATAAGATTATTCCTTACTACTAAGGCTGATAGATCCCTACAATTGAACACCCTACTTCTACAATAAACTTACTGTAGTCAACGAATACTGCAAGGTCTCGAATGGATAGTGTTGTACCTTGATGGCTCACCCTCAACCAGAACCGGCCCATTCTTGCGGTCCGATCGGGCCACTCCTTCAAGGCTCGAACTGCTACTCCTTCAGAAGTCCGACCCATCAGAGCAGAGGTCCGAACGACCCTATCCTGCTGGGGTCTGGCCCGTCACTCTCCTTCAGAGGTCTGACCCACCGGAGCAGAGGTCCGACGACCCTCTCCTACTGGGGTCTGGCCTGTCGCTCTCCTTCAGAGGTCCAACCCACCGAGGCAGAGGTCCGATCAACCTTCTCTTGCTAGGGTCCGGCCCGTCGCTCTCCTTCAGAGGTCCGACCCACCGGAGCAGAGGTCCGAACGACCCTCTCTTGCTGGGGTCCAGCCCGTCGCTCTCATTCAGAGGTCCGACCCAACAGAGTCGGGGTCCGAATGACCCTCCCCTACTAGGGTCCGGCCCGACCCTCTCCTACTGGGGTCCGGCCCGACCCTCTCCTGCTAGGGTCCGGTCCGTCGCTCTCCTTCAGAGGTTTGGCCTTTGGTCCGGCCGACCAGCTTTCCCTTGGTCGGTGTCCGACAAGCATGCCTTAGCATCCAGGGAACTCCAGAAGCACCTTTTTGTTACTACGGGATCCTCCCATCCCAACAGCCCTGCTCCACTACTTCCATGATGTCGCCATATCTGCGTGCCATGTGGCCACTCTCCAGATTCTCCTAGGGACAAATCAGTCTTTCTCAGCCTCTTCCCTAACGGATTTTGGACTGTTCCGCGCCTATATAAGGTACTCGGGGGACCCCGTTTGAAGGTAGAAGTGCTCTTCCCTCTCCATACGCTGTTTTTCATCGATTCCTCCATTCTGTTGCCTTCAATCTCCTGCTAACTTAGGTATTAGAGGGTCCCCCGTCGGAACACCACCGGCACCCTTGGGGACTTTGTTGCAAGTTCACCCGGGAGAGGAGCGCTCCAGCACATCCAGTCGACCCCGGTCCAGGGTTGACACCGTAATAGATTGGCGCTAAAGGAAGGGCTTCCCTTCTCTAAAAGGAGGAATCCATCACCCTTGCTACAAAATGGCTAAGGGAAGAGCTCCAAATGCCACTACCAGAAGAGGTATCTCCCCTTCCAGGTCTAAGGAACCTCCTAGGGAGAATGATACCGCTGCCATCACCGCTGCTATCACTGAACCTACCATCACACTAGGGTTGCAGCAGTTCCAGACGTTAGTGAATCGCATCGAAATGCTTGCTGCTACAGTTCAGCATTTCCAGGAAGCAGCCGACAACTAGCAGAAACTACCAGCTATTTCCTGCACCAATCCTCCAACTGCTGCTAAGGGAAGCCGACGGTCGGAGGTCCCTTAGCATTGTTCTCGGGTCACCGCGGATCCCCGGAGGTCATTGGGCGATTGCGCCGATGGCAAAAGGGCAAGGTCTGCTTCACCTTCCTATGCCGAATCCATCTCGGTCGACGGTCGGCCTGCTGTCGAACCCCCGAGGGACTATGCCAGGAAGATCATGCACATAGAGGAGCGCATTGCTGAAATCGCCCTCCGGTAGAAGGTCGAAGGGGGACAGGTATACGACTCTCGTCTCCTATTCTCTGACAAGATTTTGGTGAAGACGATTCCCCGCCACTTCAAGATTTTGCAGGTGGACCCCTACGACGGTACCACCGACCCGATGGACCATCTTAGCACACACAAAGCCCATATGATGATACAAGGCACCTCCGATGCCCTCCACTGCAACGCCTTCCCTGCCACCCTTAAGAAGACTGCTCGAATGTGGTTCTCCACCATCTGGCCAAGTATGATCCACTCCTTTTCTGAACTCGAATCATTTTTTTTTCTCATTTCAGGACCTGCAGTCGGACCCCGAGGAATTCCAGCTGCCTCTTCCTCGTGCTACAAAAGGAGGGAGAGACTCTTCAAGATTTCATGGCCCATTTCAACTCAGCGACCATGGAAGTCCCGAACTTGAATGAGGCTGTGGCCATGTCAGCCTTCAAGCGAGGGCTTCGCTCGTCTAGGCTGACCTTCTCCCTAGATAAGAAACTTCTGACAAGCTATAGCGAACTCCTAGCCAGAGCACAGATGTACGCCCTGGCAAAAGAGCAAGTGGCCAGCCGACGTCAAGCAGAGGGAAGGCCGACCCCCAAGAAGCAGAGCGGTAAGGCTCCTGAAGTCCGACCTCCGAGTGATAGCCAGTGGTCGGCCCAATACCGAAGTTCGAAGCCGAGGGATTTTCCCTAGAGGTTCGAGACTTATGCACCTCTGTCCCTGCCAAGAGAGAAGATCCTTATGGAGATCGAGAACGAGACCTTTCTGCAAAGGCCTCGGCCGATGAGGGGCCCTCCTGCTCGAAGAAACAAAGATAAATTCTGTCGGTTCCATAGGGACCACGGGCACAGTACTGAAGAGTGCCTGCAGCTGAAAGATGCCATTGAAGACCTCATCCGGAGGGGGTACATGCACAAGTACATCCGACCCCATCAGGATCGGGCCGAAGCATCAAATGCCAGAAACCCTTCGGAGGAGAGGAGCTCCCCAATCAGAGGCCGACCGGTGGGGATGTCGGCATGTTGCATCGACGGTCTGGAGGAAGTTATGAGGATGGGCTCGATATTGCTAAAAGGTCCAGGGGCTCTAATGCAATCACCTTCTCTGATGAAGATCTTCTGGAGACTCATGTTTTTGAAAATGACCCTATAGTCATTTCGGCAGTGATTGCCAACTATGATGTAAGGAGAATACTTATGATAATGGAAGCTCAATAGAGGTGTTGCTGTATGATGCTTTTGTGAGAATGAATTTGTCCAGGTCCATGCTGTAGGAATCCCCCGCACCGCTGACAGGCTTCGGGGGCAACTTCGTCGGAGTAGAAGGGGAGATAGTTCTCCCTGTGACGATCGGGATGGAGCCTTTTCAGAAAATCCTCCCTATCAACTTTGTGGTCATTCAGATGACCTCGCCTTTCAATGCTATCCTGGGCCGACCGGCCGTTAACAAATTCAGAGCCATTGTGTCCACTTATCATTTGTTGGCAAAATTTCCGACCAGGAGCGGGGTCGGAGTGATGAGGGGAGATCATCGGATGGCCTGGCAATGTCTGACCATTCTGAACCTACAGTCAGAAGGCCATCCCACTCTAGAGCAACTTGACCCGAGGGCTGAGGCTGATGGCCTTGGTCAGCCAAGAGAAAGGATTCTGTTTGTCCCCCTTCGGGAGGACGATCCCACCAAAGTCCTTCAGATTGGAGGTTCCTTCAGCAAAGACATTAAGTCAGAACTGATCGGCTTCCTCAGGAGTAACGCCGACGTCATTGCTTGGTCGGCGTCGGACATGTCAGGAATACTGTCGGAGGTCATCACTCACTAGCTCAAGGTGGATCCGACCTACCGACCTATCCGACAGAAGAAGAGAAGCTTTGCTGTTGAAAGGCAGAAAGCCATCGATGAGGAAGTGAGGAAGGTCTATGATGCTGGCTTCATCAGGGAAGTCGACTACCCTGATTGGCTAGCGAATGTGGTTATGGTGAAAAAGGCCAAGGCGAAGTGGAGGATCTGTGTAGATTACATCGACCTCAATAAGGCTTGTCCAAAGGATAGCTTTCCAGTGCCCAAGATTAATCAGCTGGTGGATGCCACAGCCGGCCACCAGCTTCTCAGCTTTATGGATGCCTTCTCCGGCTACAACCAAATCAAGATGCATCCAGAAGATAGGAGAAGACCACCTTTGTCACCGACAAGGGTCTGTACTGCTATCGGATGATGCCCTTCAGCTTGAAGAATGCTGGTGCTACTTTTCAAACACTGATCAACCGAGTGTTTGAAGGTCAGCTGGGCAGGAACATGGAGGCCTATGTGGATGACATGATGTGAAGAGTCTCCATAAGGCCGACCACATCAGGGACTTGCGGGAATCCTTTGACACACTTAGGTGCCATCGGATGAAGCTGTGTTGCCCAGGTGGATTTTTCCCAAGAGGGGGGTGAATTGGGAATTACAAAATTTTTGCAAGTATGTGCACAAGTAATTCCTTTGTGGTTAGGTGCTGTGTTAATCAAAGAATAAATACAGAAGCTAAAAGGTAAATCAAACACAACACAAACAAAGCAGATTTATAGTGGTTCGGAGCAACCCAGCTCCTATGTCCACTACCCAAGTTCACCACTCGGGATTTCCACTATATCCCCCAAACCGGTATATAATCGGATTGTTTTACAGGCTCACAATCCCAACCTCTACACTTTGGTTTTTAAAAATGGGCTCACCAAAGAAACCCAAACTAGGTTTTTACAAGCTCACCTAGAACCTCTACACTTTGGTTTTTAAATAGGCTCAACAAAGAAACCTCTACACTCTGGTTTTTACAGGCTCACCAAAGAAACCTATTTGGTTTTTAAAACCGAGCTCACCAACAACTCAGATATTCTAAAAAATAGAATAAAGAAGCAACAATAAAGACAAACTCTATTGTCTAGGTGGTTGCCAATGTAGCTTGAGTGAAGATCCACTGAATGCTCTTCAATGCACTTCAATGGCTTCCTTGCTTTCCTCAAAAGATGCTTCAAGCTACTGGTAAGAGTTGTTGTAGGCTTGAAAGCAGGCTTTAAAGCTCAAGTGCTCTCTTTTCTCACTTGAATAAGTGTTCAATAAATGCCTAATAATTTATTTCTCTTTAAAGATGTTCTCATACCTTATTTATAGAGACTTCAACTGCCTTCCCTTGATTTTGAATGTTGTAGACCGTTGAGAGGTGACAGGTTACCGTTATAGCACTTTTGGAATTCAAAAACTGAGAACTGGAACTAGTCGTTGGAGGTGACCCCGTCATTCCAGTCAGCTCAAACAATCTTCGAGTCGGCTAGGATCAAGTTCGGGTCGACTGGACTGAATGCCAGTCGGCTAGCTTCCACAGTTGAGAAAATACCTTACTTTGGACGAGTTGGCTAGGTTGGAATCTAGTCGGCTCGGATCTCAGAGGCTCTTAGACCATTCTCAACCAAGTTCTGGACGAGTCGACTGGGTTAAATTCCAGTCGGCTCGGATCCCTGAGAATCTCAGAATGTTCTCAACAATGTTCTGGACAAGTTGGCTGGGCCTTGGTGCCAGTCGGCTGGATCTGTGGGCCAGAGAACTTCTTTCCTGTGCCAGTGCCAGAGTCGGCTGGGTCCTCCATCTAGTCGGCTCGAAATTGGTTCTTCAACCAGATCAAACTCTATCTTCTAGAACACTTGTCTCATGCTTTGAAGACTTCTTTCAAGGAATAAATTCAAGAAAAATTGATGCTTGAAAACTACTAGAAGTAACTCTTAAACTTGATTTGCATAGGAATCTTTTGTAGGGTTCTTCTTTACAAGATTCTAAACACTTTACAACTCAACACAAAGCAATAAAGATTGTAGGATTTAAAAAGTGTGTCAATGTAGTTATCCTACAAAAACTTGTCGATCATTTGAAGAGTTATTAGATAACCAAATGTATGCTCCAATATTTTATTATCATCAAAATCACTTTATGGGTCAACAATCTCCCCTTTTTTGATGATGACAAAATACTGGGCATGAAAAGAATCTATTCTATTCACAAGTATGGATGTATATCAAGTTAAGCATTTACACTTGTTTGACAATTCATAAAATCAACTGTAATCTCAAATGTGTATCAATATATGCTATACAGTTATGCACAAAGTTAATTTTTTAAACTGTAAGTATCAGAGAATGATTGCTTGTATGTATCAAGCAGCATTAAGTATTAACAGATAGATGTAGTAAGTAGAGAGCATCATAGTAATCATTGAAGCATGTAAATTGAACATGTAAATCTCCCCCTTTTTATAAAATTCCTAAACAATAAGAAATTTCTCAAGTTTCTCCCCCTTTATCATTCAATTGATCATTTTAACAGAATAATATGCAAAAGATCATTCAAAAATGCAAAGATCATTCAGAAATTCTTTAAAACTCCCCCTGTCTACTTTGCTTTATTAGTTCTATTGCAATTCATTAAGCTTTTTCTTTCATGCACTCTATGGTTCTTCCCCTTTTTGTCATCAATTCAAAAAGGTTAAACAGATAAGTTCAGAATTTTAGATAGATTGAGAAAGTTTTAAGATTTGTTTGAGATAATTTCACTTTCTCAACTTAGAGAGAGAATTCTATTTAAACAAATGGAGAGAGTAAAGAAGATAATACATATACACACATTACACAGTGACCAAAAAGATGTTCATTTCATTTTCTATCAAAAAGGTGTTCAGTATATCAACCATTCTAAAAGTTTCAAAAAGTATCCAAAAAGTACTGAAACTATAAAAGATATACTCAGAGTCATCTCTAGGAACATTGACACCATGCCAAGAACTGGGTCTAGGTGATCGACTTGATGAAGCATGAGGAGGAGGAGCCCTAGGTTGATGAGTGGTGCTAGGAGCCCTAGTGGAAATGGGAGGTGGATCATACAATGGTCTGGTCCTAGCTGTGACCTCTAAGGATCTGACAGTGCCACAGATAGACACCATCTCCATCCAAATTGCTCCAAGCTATTTCTCCATGTCCTTGAGGCTAACTGGAACCTTGTTTACTGCCTCCTTCATCTCACCTATTTCTTTCTGCATTTACATAAGCTCTGAAGCTTGGACATTGGTGAATGCCTCAGCTGATCCTCGAAGTCTGCCAAGCTCCAACCTGATGATCCCAATGCCTCTAATGTAATCATCAGCCATACTTCTTGTATCAACAATATTTCCCACTTTGCCTCTAAGTTCCCTCAACTCAGTTTGATATTCATTTAATGTAGTGTCCACTGACTTCAAAATTGCTTCAGAACTTGAAGAGTTACAATTCAGAATTGGTTAAAGTTCTATCTGAGGAGTTCATGATGAAGCTTCCATAGCTTCAACCTTTCCTTGTAGATTTGAAACATGCTCTTCCAGTCTGTCCAATAAGCTGTCCACTGACTTTTTCAAATCACTAATAAAGAAGTTATTGTACCTGTCAGTGTATCTGTCAAGCTTCTCATCTGTTCTTCAATCTGAGCTTGACTCATTTGAGGCTGTGGTGCTGCAGAAGGGTAGTCAGTTAAAGGAACATCAGCTATAGGCAAGTCAAACTCCGGTGCAGGCAAATCAAACTCCGCTGCAGGCATATCAAACATAGGAGAAGGTGCTCTAGTCTCCTCAATAATAGCAGCAGGCTCAGATACAAGTGACTCAGGCTCAGGTACTGGTGTAGAAGAAGTTCCAGCTGCTTCTATATTCTCATCCTCTTCTTCTTCTTCACTACTACTTGAGCTGCCAATAGCCCTGACATTGGTGCCTTTCTTTCTCCATACTCCTTCCAATTGGAAGTACCCCATCCTCTCTAGAGTTTTAGAAGTGTAGACATCTGTATGATGCAATTCCAATCCATCTTCACCATTTAAACTGACTCTATGAGATTTAAACAAGAGGGTAAGCACCATTCCATAGGGGAGATAGGATTTGGCCTTCCTAACTGTCTCCTTCATTTGCATGATTATAATATATGACAAATTGACAGGAGTTTTCTCTAAAATATGCTCCATAAGGCATAAATCCTTTTCACTTACCTAGTCAAATCTCCCGGTTCTTTGCAAGAAAATTCTACAAATAAAATTATGAAGCAATCTCATTTCCAGTTATAGGGTGTTAGCAAAAACTGTACCAATTCCTCCTACATCTTCTTTGTTCAGTATTGTTCTTAGAGTCTTTTCTCTGTTGTCAATTACTAGAAATCTCAGTCCATCAGAAGGTATGTCCAGTAATTCAAGTAGAGATTCCTCATTGACTATAATTCTCTTTCCTTTTACAGTAGACTCCACATGATTAGTTTCCAGTCATAAATTTTCATAAGAACTTCTAACCAAAGTGGGATAGGTCTTTTCATTCAAAGAACAAAATTTTCTCCACCCTTGATCTTCAATTAAATCTCCTATTTTTAACCCAATGCCTTTAATAAACTCAAAGTTAATTCGGCGGCCGGAGGTTACCAAATGCGTAGACATCGAAGGCACTTGGCTAGGAGCGGTTGGAGCATCTCTTGTGGCTTCCTCTGCAAATTCTTCGCTGTGCAAGGTGCTACTTGGCTCTTCTTACCGCCTTTTGGACCTTCTTTCCTTTCAAACAGTTGGAGCAACCCTAACGGAGCATTTACCCATCGCATGCTTGGGTGCCATTGCTAGAAAAGATAGAAAATCAAGAAATTGGAGTGCTTGGAAGGGAGAAGGAAGTCTTTGGAGCAGGTTTTGGAGATAAATTAATTGTTAGAGAAGACAACATAAAGATTAAACGGTTCGAAGAAGAGTATATAATCCTAAGCAAAACACTTCGGCCAAAATTCCAGTCGACTCGAGTAGCCCTAAAAAGGCTCGAGTCGGCTAGGCCAGAGCTCTCCTAAGACCATCAGAGGATCTAGTCGACACGAAACTGCTCGAGTCAGCTAGGCCAGAACTCGCTCAAAATTCTCAGAAAATCCAGTTGACTCAGATTAAGATCCAGTCAACTCGAACAGAGAAAATGGAGTTAAGAAAAATTCGAACATAAATCAGAAAGAGTTTGAATATAATTTCAAAGGAAATTAAGGCTCAATAAAATAGAATAAATTAAGGAGGTTCTCTAGATGAAATTTTCTTAGATTTGAAGGAATTAGGTTAGAGAATTTAGAATGGATCACAAAGTCCAAATTCACTCCTAATTAGCTCAAATCTATCTTGATTGAGTGGCTTAGTAAATATGTCAGCTAATTGATCTTCAGTAGGAACAAAATCAAGCACAATATTACCATTAGAAACATGATCTCTAATAAAATGATGTCTAATTTCAATGTCCTTGGTTCTAGAGTTTTGAATTGGATTCTTTGTCAAATTAATAGCACTTGTGTTACCACATTTAATTGGAATTTTAGATTGTGATACACCAAAGTCTTCTAGTTGTTGTTTAATCCATAACACTTGAGCACAACAACTACCAGCAGCCACGTACTCAGCCTCAATTGTGGACAAGGCTACGGAGTTTTGCTTCTTACAGTGCCATGAAATTAAATTCAACCCTAGAAATTGGCATGCACCGCTAGTGCTTTTTCTATCTATTTTACAACCAGCATAATTAGCATCAGAGAATCTAATCAAATTTAGAGTAGAATGTTTAGAATACCAAATTCTTAAATTACTTGTTCCTTTCAAATATTTCATTATTCTTTTAACAGCACGTATATGTGTTTCTTTTGGTGATGACTGAAATCTAGCACATACACATACACTATATAATATGTCAGGTCTACTTGCAGTCAAATACAATAAGGATCCGATCATATCTCTATATAGCATTTGGTCAACATTGGATCCATTCTCATCTTTGTCTAATCTGCAGGCTAGGCTCATGGATGTGCTCATTGATTTGCTACTCTCCATACCAAACTTTTTGATGATTTCCTTGATGTATTTGGCTTGGTTGATGAAGATGCCTTCCTTTGTTTGTTTTACTTGAAGTCCAAGGAAGTAGTTTAGCTCGCTCATTAAGCTCATTTCAAATTCTCCCTGGATAAGCTTAGCAAATTCTTTACATAGAGATTCGTTAGTTGCACCAAAAATGATGTCATCAACATATATTTATACAACTAAGATGTCATTATTCTTCTTTTTGATTAATAGAGTCTTGTCTACATTATCTCTTAAAAACTCATTTTCAATCAAGAAAGTGCTAAGTCTATCATACCAGGCTCTAGGTGCTTATTTCAAACCATACAATGCTTTGTTTAATTTAAATACATGGTTTGGAAAAGTGTGATTTTCAAAACCTGGTGGTTGTTCCACAAAAACTTGTTCAGAGATAAAACCATTAAGAAATGCACTTTTTACATCCATTTAAAAGAGTTTAAAGTTCATGTAGCAAGCAAATGCAAGTAGTAATCTAATGGCTTCTAGTCTCGCTATGGGTGCATAAGTTTCATCAAAATCGATACCTTCTTCTTGGTTATATCCCTTAGCCACTAATCTAGCTTTGTTTCTTACAATGTTTCCTTGCTCATCTAATTTATTCCTATAGACCCATTTGGTTTCTATTATTGGATGGTCGGTAGGTCTATCTACAAGTGTCCATACCTTATTTCTTTCAAACTGGTTTAATTCTTCATGCATTGCCATCATCTAGTTTGGGTCAGTCTCGGCCTCTTCTAAGCTATGGGGTTCTATTTGTGACACAAAGGCTAGGTAATCATGTGCATCCTTATGTGCAGCCCTAGTCCTAACACCATGTGAAGGATCTCCTAGTATTAATTCTTTAGGATAAGATGTAACATACCTCCAGTCCCACGGTAGATCGGTGTGATCCTTACTTACCGTTTCTTCTCCATCTTGAGTGTCTTTGTCTTGAATGTTTAAGTCATCCATTCCTTTTTATAATGTACCTACATCATTGTCTATGCACTCTTCTTGTCTAGAAGGTGTAGGGTTAGTTTTAATAAATACAACATGAATTGACTCTTCAACAGTATGAGTCCTTTTATTAAAAACCCGATATGCTTTACTATGTAATGAATAACTTAGAAAAATTGCATCATCAGCTTTAGAATCAAATTTTCCTAAATTATCGTTTCCATTGTTATGCACAAAGCATTTACATCCAAACACATGA
The DNA here is from genome assembly GCA_021397845.1 of Areca catechu. Lineage (NCBI taxonomy): Eukaryota > Viridiplantae > Streptophyta > Magnoliopsida > Arecales > Arecaceae > Areca > Areca catechu. Next base: position 41,616,190 of record CM038038.1, read on the forward strand.
AAATAACTAATATTGGGTTTTTTGTCATTCCAAAGCTCATAGGGGATTTTCTTTAAAATAGGATAGATCAAAATGTAGTTTAAAATATAACATGCAGTGTTCACTGCTTCTGCCCAAAAGTACTTTGGAAGATTGCCTTCACACAACATTGTGCGAGCCATTTCTTCCAATGTCTTATTTTTCCTCTCTACAACACCATTTTGTTGAGGTGTTCTAGGAGCGGAGAAGTTGTGATCAATACCAAATTCAGTACAATAATCATCAAAAAATTGATTTTCAAACTTAGTTCCATGATCACTTCTAATTGAAATCAAAGATAAGTTCTTTTGATTTGAAACCTTTTTATGAAAATTTCTGAAAACATGAAAAGTTTCATCTTTCGAAGCAATGAACAAAACCCAAGTGAATCTCAAGAAATCATCTACAATCACAAGAGCATATTTCATCCCTCCTAGGCTTGGGGTCCTAGTAGGTTCGAAAAGATCCATGTGAAGTAGTTCAAGAGGTCTTGTTGTAGAAACTATATTCTTTGATTTAAAACTCTCCCTTGTTTGTTTACCCATTTGACATGCATCACAAACATGATTTAAATCAATTTTAAACTTAGGCATGCCTCTAACAAGATCTTTAGAAATTAATTTGGCAATTGTGTGCATGCTAGCATGACCTAATCGTCTATGCCATAGTAAACCCGACTCTTTGGTCTTAGCATTCATTGCAACTAGACTATGGCTACTTGACATGGCAAGATCATTAAGATCTACCACATAGATATTCCCGAGTCTATGTCCAATGAACTTATTGCTAGAATCTAACGAGTTAGTTACTATACACATAAAGATTCGAAGACAACCTTGAAGCCTTTATCACACAATTGACTTATACTTAAGAGATTATACTTCAATTTGTCTACTAGCAAGACATTTTCAATAAAAGTGAAGGGAGTTATTTTGATCTTACCAATACCGATTATTCTCCCTTTGCCATTATCTCCAAAGGTGACCAAGCCTCCTTCTTTCATTTCAAGGGTGATGAATTGATCCTTGTCACCCGTCATATATCTTGAGCAGCCACTGTCTAAGTACCACCTTTTCTTCAATTTTTGGGCTGCAAGACATTCCTGCAAAACAGTCAATGAATTCTTTTAGGTACCCAAGCTACCTTGGGTCCTTGCAGGTCAGCAGAGGTGGTTCCTTTGGGAACCTAAATCTTTCTTACTTTCTTAAGGACATTTCTACCATTATTGCATTCAAAAGCTTTATGTCCTATTCTTTTACAAACATTGCAAACAACTTTAGAATTTTTGATTGAAACAGAATTTGAAGATCTAAAGGTTGATGCACTTGATGCAGATTTTGAACTTTTTGAAATGTATGCATTTTTGCTCAAATTCTTAGGAACATATAACAAAGACTTTGAAGTAGAAGCAATTTTTGGTGTGGCTGAAACTTTTTGAGATAAAACATTTTGAGCAGGTGTTTTGGATTTCATAACAGTAGTTGCTAAAATTCCATTCATAAAAGAAGTTTTAAACCCAATTCTAGCTTTATTTCCTGAAATTGTTGTTTTTTTAAAATTAACTCAAGCTTAATTGAAGATAAAGTATGTTTTTCAACTAAAGGCTTGAGTTTTGTAACCTTTTTTTTCAATTCATTATTTTCAGCAAGTAAGTCATTGTTCTTCTTTTCACATGAAAGATTTTCATTTTTTAGCTTTTCAAATTTTTCAGAAAAGTCATCCAATTCTTTTTGTAACAAAATGTTCTTTTCTGAAATTTTATCCTTTTGTTTGAGTAAAGAATCATTCATATTTTTCAATGATTTTATCTTTACTCCAGCTTTCTTAAATTCAGATAATAATTTATGAAAAGCAGAATTTAATTCATCAAATATAAATTCAGTGGAATTGTTAGGGGATGTTACCTCATCTTCAAGACCCATTAAGCATAAATTTGCGATCTTAGTGGTCTCTTCTTCTTCAGATGATGATGAGTCTTCACTGTTGGACCATGTGGCAACCATGGCTTTCTTTTTCTTCTTTTGTTTGAAGGATTTCTTCAACAGTGGATAGTCTGGACATATGTGCCCCGGCTTCTTGCATTCATAGAATGTGGGGACTACATCTTTATCTTTCTCTCTGTCCTTTTCCTTTTCATAATTCTTCCAATAAAATTTTGGGTTATACCTTCCTTTCTTCCCATAAATTTTCTGAATCTCCTCACAACCATAGCGATGTCATCATCTTCTAGGTTGTCATTGGTGGAGGTGCTTTCTTCTTCAGATTTTTCATCATCCCTCTTAGATTCGGAAGCAGCTTTGAAGGCTATTGTCTTCTTTTTCTTCTGCTCATCTTCCGTTCTATGCTGCATTGTCATCTCATGGGTGATGAGTGATCCCAGCAGTTCATCCAGCAGCAATGTGTTTAGATCTTTGGCTTCCTGGATTGCAGTTACTTTGGGATCCCATTTGTTGGGCAAAGAACGAAGGATCTTTTGAACTAGATCTGCATTAGAGTATACCCTGCCAAGACTCTTCAAACCGTTAATAATATCTGTAAATCTAAAGAACATGGCAGAAATTATTTCAGAAGGTTCCATTTTAATAATTCATAATTATAAACTAAAAGATTTATCTTGGAGATTTTCACTTGAGAAGTTCCCTCATGGGTCACTTCGAGTTTATCCCAGATTTCCTGTGCTGAAGAGCAAGTGAAAATTCGATTGAACTTGTTTGCATCCAAAGCATAATATAACAAATTCATTGCTTTAGCATTTAATTCCCCCATCTTCATGTCATGATCATCCCAGTCCTCTTCAGGCTTAAGGATGTCCACGCCATCAACTTTAATTATGGGAATGTGTGGCCCTTTCAAGATGACCTTCCAAAATTGAAAATCTACTGCTTGTATGTAAATCTTCATTCGTGATTTCCAATATGAATAATTAGTGCCTGTGAATAGTGGAGGTCAATTTGTTGACTGGCCTTCAGACAAGGATGTACTCATGGGATGAGCCATCAATCTTTACTCAAGTAATCAGTGACACTGCTCTAATACCAGCTATTGCCCAGGTGGCTTTTTTCCAAGAGGGGGGTGAATTGGGAATTATAAAACTTTTGCAAGTATGTGCACAAGTAATTCCTTTGTGGTTAGGTTATATGTTAATCAGAGAATAAATGCAGAAGCTAAAAGGTAAATCAAACACAACACAAACAAAGCAGGTTTATAGTGGTTCGGAGCAACCCAGCTCCTACGTCCACTACCCAAGTTCACCACTCAAGATTTTCACTATATCCCCCAAACCGGAATACAATCGAAATATTTTACAGGCTCACAATCCCAACCTCTACACTTTGGTTTTTAAAAATGGGCTCACCAAAGAAACCCAAACTAGATTTTTACAGGCTCACCTAGAACCTCTACACTTTGGTTTTTAAATAGGCTCACCAAAGAAACCTCTACACTCTGGTTTTTACAGGCTCACCAAAAAACCTATTTGATTTTTAAAACCGGGCTCACCAATAACCCAGATATTCTAAAAAATAGAATAAAGAAGCAACAATAAAGACAAACTCTGTTTTCTGGGTGGTTGCCAATGTAGCTCGAGTGAAGATCCACTGAATGCTCTTCAATGCACTTCAATGGCTTCCTTGCTTTCCTCAAAAGATGCTTCAAGCTTCTGGTAAGAGTTGTTGCAGACTTTAAAGCTCAAGTGCTCTCTTTCTCACTTCAATAAGTGTTCAATAAATGCCCAATAATTCATTTGTCTCTTCAAAGATGTTCATATACCTTATTTATAGGGACTTCAACTGCCTTCCCTTGATTTTGAGCATTGTAGACCATTGGAAGGTGACAGGTTACCGTTAGAGCACTTTTGAAATTCAAAAACTGATAACTAGAACTAGCCATTGGAGGTGACCCCGTCATTCCAGTCGGCTCAGACAATCTTCGAGTCGGCTAGGATCAAGTTCGGGTCGACTGGGTTGAATGCTAGTCGGCTAGCATCCACAGTTGAGAAAATACCTTACTCTGAATGAGTCGACTAGTTTGGATCCAGTTGGCTCGGATCTCGGAGGCTCTTAGACCATTCTCAACCAAGTTCTGGACGAGTCGACTGGGCTGAATTCCAGTCGGCTCGGATTTCCTGAGAATCTCAGAACGTTCTCAACCATATTCTGGACGAGTCAGCTGGGCCTTGGTGCCAGTCGGTTGGATCTGTGTGCCAGAGAACTTCTTTCCTATGCCAGTGCCAGAGTCGGCTAGGTCCTCCATCCAGTCGACTCGAAATTGGTTCTTCAGCCAGATCAAACTCTATCTTCCAGAACACTTGTCCCATGCTTTGAAGACTTCTTTCGAGGAATAATTTCAAGAAAAATTGATGCTTTAAAACTACTAGAAGTAACCCTTAAACTTGATTTGCGTAGGAATCTTTTGTAGGGTTCTTCTTTACAAGATTCTAAACACTTTACAACTCAACACAAAGTAATAAAGATTATAGGATTTAGAAAGTGTGTCAATGTATTTGTCCTACAAAAACTTGTCAATTATTTGAAGAGTTGTTAGATAACCAAATGTATGCTCCAAATTTTTGTTATCATCAAAATCACTTTAGGGGTCAACAAGCTAAACCCCACGAAGTATACTTTTGGGGTAACCTCTGGCAAGTTCCTTGGTTTTTTGTTCACACAGAGGGGAATTGAAGTGAACCCCGACAAGATAAAGGCTGTCACTGAAATGGCACATCTGACCAACAAAAAGCAGGTGCAAGAGCTTACCGGCTGAATAGCCTCTCTCAACTGTTTCATTTCCTGTTCGGTTGAAAAGTCTCTACTATTCTTCAAAACCCTGCGCCAGTCAGAAAGTTTTATTTAGACTGATGAATGTCAGTCAGCTTTCAAAGCCCTAAAAAAGTACTTGAAGAACCCTCCATTGTTGGCCAAGCCGATGGAGGGGGAACCTTTGTACCTCTATCTTTCGGCATCGGACGAAGCGATCGGCGCTGTCCTCATGCGAGTCGGAGAGGATGGACAGAAGAAGCCCATCTACTATATCAGCAAAGTCCTCCACGACACCGAAACAAGGTACCCTAAGATACAAAAGTTGATATATTCTTTGGTCATGTCTGCTAAGCAACTCCGACCGTATTTCCAGGCACATCCGATTGTGGTGATGACCGACCAACCCCTCAAGGCAATCCTTCGAAGCCCAAACACGTCTGGTCGGCTCGCCAAGCGGGCTGTTAAGCTAAGCAAATTTGACATCTCTTTCCAGCCATGATCTGCCTTGAAGGCCCAGGTAATTGCTGACTTCATTATATAGTGTACATGGAGACAAGAGACACCTCCTCAAATAGCCAAAGTACCTGAAGCCAATGCCATCTATGAAGCCAAACCAGCCTGGACCCTCCATGTGGATGGAGCGTCCAACCTTGCGGCCTACAGGGCCGGACTGATCCTGGCCGACACGGATGGAGAGAACCTGGAGTATGCTTTGCATTTTTTTATTTCAGGTGTCAAACAATCAGGTAGAGTACGAAGCCCTCCTCTCAGGGCTATGAATCGCCAATGAACTGGGTGTCAGCCGACTCAGAGTCTTCTCTGACTCCCAACTGGTGGTCAATCAAGTAAATGGGTAATTTCAAACGAGGGATCTGATCCTGGCAAAATACTTAAACAAGGTACAAAACCTTATCTCTCGGCTTAGATTTTTTGAAATCCTCCACATACCTCGTCTGCAAAACTCTGGGGTGGAATCTCTGTCAAGGTTGGCTACGGCTGCCATCAACACTTCCGACCGAACTTTTGTGGAGCATCTGCAGTACCCAAGTATTACGGAAGAGCTGACCGAAGTCCACCAGGTGGAACAAGAAACTTCTTGGATGGATCCAATCCTCGCTTTCCTGACTAAGGGAACTCTTCCGAAAGATCCAACGGAGGCAATCGAGTGCGCTCAATGGAATCTAAGTATGTCATCCTTGACGGCGTCCTATATAAGCGGTCATTCTCACAACCGCTGCAAAATGCTTGGGGCCGACAGATGCCGACTATGCACTCAGAGAAGTCCATGAAGGAATCTGTGGTGACCACCTCGTAGAAAGATCCTTAGCTTATAAGATCATCCGATAGGGGTATTACTGGCCTACCATTCAGAAGGATGCGTCGGACTTCGTTCGAAGGTGCGACGCATGTCAAAGATACTCCATTATTCAAAAGAAGCCTGCTAGTCAACTGACTCCGATCACTGTCCCATGGCCATTCGCATAGTGGGGGATGGATATCTTGGGCCCCTTTCCCCCGGCATCTGGGCAACGAAAATTTTTTCTTGTGGCCATCGACTACTTCACCAAATGGATGGAGGCCGAACCATTAGCACAGATAACAGAGGTCAAGGTGGAGAACTTCGTCCAGAATAACATCATCTTTCAGTTCGGCATTCCTTGGACGATTATTACTGACAATGGAAGACAGTTTGAAAACTCTAAGTTTCAAGATTTTTGTCAGCAATATCATACTCTCACCGATTCACGTCGGTCGACCACACTCAGTGCAATGGAGAGGCTGAAGTCACCAATCAGATAATCTTGCACGGGCTGAAGACCTGACTAAATGAGGCTAAAGGGCTTTGGGTAGAAGAACTCCATTCAGTATTATGGGCAAATCGGATGACTGCCAGAACGTCAACCGACGAAACCCCATTCAACCTCACTGATGGAAGCGAAGCCGTCATCCCTGTTGAGACCTCTCTTCAATCTCTATGGATTGACCACTACGCCGAACCGGCCAACTCCGAACAGTGAAGGGCTGACCTGGACTTGCTCGAAGAAACTAGACTTCGGGCAAGCATGAAGATGGTAGTCTACCACCAGAAGATGGCGAAATATTACAACTCGCGAGTTAAGGCATGAGCTTTCCGAGTCGGAGACCTGGTCTTGTGGAGGATGGAAATTTCGAGGCTGATCGAGCAAGGCAAGCTTTCCCCAAATTGGGAAAGACCTTATCGAGTCATTGAAGTGGTTCGAGCCAGCACCTACTAACTTGAATATTTGGACGAACGATGGATGGCGCGTCCGTGGAATGTAGACAACCTCCACAAGTATTATCAATAAAGTTCACAATTCTTCTACGAACCACTTTCGAAAGTCTGACTCCAGTCGTTAGAGACTCTAGGGCATCCCACTTCTGAAAGTCCGACTCCAGTCAACAGAGGTTTTAAGGCAGCCCACTTCCAAAAGTCTGACTCTGATCGGCAAAGGCTCTAGGGCAGCCCACTTCCGAAAGTCCGACTCTGGTCGACAGAGGCTCTAGGGTAGCCCACTTCCGAAAGTCTGACTCTAGTCGGCAGAGGCTCTAGGGTAGCCCACTTCCGAAAGTCTGACTCCGGTCAGCAGAGGCTCTAGGGCAGCCTAATCCGGACAAGCTAATGGACCAAAACATAGGTTAAAATTCCTAAGCTCATTGCTCTGGCCTGTGCAACAGTCCGACCACTGCCTCAACTACTTCTGAGTCTGGACAAGTCAACAGACCAACACTTAGATTAAAATTCCTAAGCTCGTTGCTTCGGCTTGAGCTACAGTCCGACCGCTACTTCGACTGCTTCTGGGTTTGGACAAGCTAACGAACCTACACTTAGAGTGGAAATCCTAAAGGAACCTAGTTCGGTATGAGCCACTACTCGATGCTCACCCTGGAGGTCCGACTGTCCTCTCATATTGGCCGACCTGTCTACACTTAGTGAAATTTCAAAAGAAAAGTGAGTTTGGTCACTCTAGTCAGTCGGCAACAAAGATATGAAAATAAGGCATTATGAAAAAGGTTCTTCATTAGTTCCAAACAAGTTTCTTTACAAAATTGAAGGTCAGACCTTTACAAATGACTAGGTCTGACCCTCAAGAGATACACTGACAACAGCCGCTTCAGCCCCCTCGGCCCCTTTGGCTACCTCTGCTTCGGCTCCAACTTGGGCATCCTGTCCGGCCACTTCTACGATGGCCTCCACTGGAGCATTAGCCGCTCGGGCAGTCGGATCCACCGCCTCCAAGTCCTCCTCTTCTACTGGCTTCAGCAATTGAAGAAATGATAGATCAAGGTCCGGGAAGGCTGCACTAACCTTCCCCAGACATTCGTTGTACCCATAGTTGAAGCCAACTGTCCTGGCTTCGTTCATCTCTTTAGTGAAGTCCTCGGAGATCTTATAGTTAGCAATGGCCTTTTCAGTGACCGTCTTCAACAACTCTTGGGCCATCTTCAACAGGCCCTTGTACCTCTCCGCCACCGCCTGGTGTCCTTGTGAGTGGGTCTCACATTCGGCCAAATGCCCCTCCTCGATGGCCAGCCGACGAGTCAGAGTCTTGATCTTCTTCTTCTTATTCTTTAAGCTAGCCTCCCGGCCTGCCTCCCGGGCCAACAAGACTTCAAGCTACTTCTTCTGGGCCTCTAACTCAGCCCGCAAGGTGGACACCTCTTCTGCTACGGCCCTTAAGCCGAGCACCTCCTCTCTGGAGACTGTCAGCACCACCCAAGCCTTGTCCCTCGCCACCTCTGCCGCTTCAGCCCTCTTGGTCAAGTGCTCTTTTAGATAGAGTAGCTCGCCCAGGCCACCGTCTATCAGCAGGGTATCTTTGACAAGCTGCCGACAGACACACACAGTTAGAAAGTTGCAACCGATGAATTCAGAGTGGAGAAATGAAATGTGACACTTACCCCTAGAAGATGGTGGAGGGAACTCCAAGAGGCCTCATTCATAGATCGACCGTCATCATCGAGGGCGGCCCTTTGAAGCAGCTCTTTGGCCTTCTCAGCATCATGCCACTTCTGGCGCTCCTCCTCACCGCCGGGACCATCGGCCCTCTCATCAACGGTCGACGACCCCTCCACTACATGACTTCCCCTGACTATCGGAGAAGCAACTTCGGTCGGCTCCAATGGCAGAGATGGAGGAGCCGCGTCTGCCCCGGTCGGCGTTGGGAGCCTCTCCTCCACTTGGGTGACTGGCTGCCCGACCGAGGAGGATCACTCGGACACGATCGCCCTTTGACGATCAGTCAAAGACATGTCATCCCCCGACTCGACCAATACCACTATAGCGGACGGTTCTGTCGTCCGTTGTTTCTTTGGCCTCTCGGGTGCTGGCTCTGTCGCCCACTTCTTCAGCTCTCGCGGGGTCGGTTTTGTGATGCAGACGGCCCTCTCATCATCCATTTTATGGAAGTCAGCCTCATCGGCCCTCGAGACCTTCCTCCTGTTCAAAACATTCGGCCTCAGCTCCCTCCATGCCATCTTGAAGCCCCACGGCTCTGAACTATCTACAAAAAAGTATCGGGACTTCCATCCGTGAATGGCGGATGGAAGCCCCCCTAGTATCTTTCAGCCAGGGCATGGGTTGAACATCCACCACTCCTGGCTCCGGAAGTCCTGCTTCAATAAGAAGAAATTTGAAAACAAGGACACCCTCGGCTCGATGTTGGCCTCTCGACATAGAACCACGAAGCCATAGAGAACCCGAATGCTATTCGGGGTCAGCTTGGAAGGAGTAATTCTATACATGTTGAAGACCTGGATAAAGAAACTGTGGATCGAGAAACGAAGGCCGGCCTTCAGGTGGTCTTCATATAGAGGGAAAGCTTCTAGGTTTAAAGGTCTATTCACTCTACCCTCACGACTGGGGACGGTCAGATGTTGGGTGAAGGGAATGCTATACACAGTCCTAAGATTTTCAACCCTCTCTCGGGTCATGGTCGAAGAGATGTCGAAAGGGTCGGGCTCCCTAGGTCCACGAGCCGAACTATAACACCCAGAAACCATTCTAAATGGAGTTGTAGAAAAGGAAGAAGATGGAGGAAGGTGGAGACGGAACTAACCTGGTTCCCTGGTTCTCTAAGAGGGACTAAAGCAATGGAAGGAGGGAAGAGGCTACCTTCTCTTCAAGAGCAAGCATGGTGGAAGGCTCCTTCTGGGTGCTACTACCCGCCTTTTATAGGCACCCGGGGGTAGCTTCCCAACGCCTCCCCCCATGTGCCACGACCCGATGGCTAGCACCTCAATTTTTGAGTTGGATGAGAATACAAGTGGATGCACTGGATCATATCCGGCCGTGATCCGTGTGACAGTCGAAGCAACAGTTGATGGATCACTCCAGGAAGTGCACCAACTGCTCTGATGAAGCCACGTGCCCCATGTCACGTTAGGAATTCAAACGGGCAGCTGCTATGCACCGTACCAGCAATAACTGCCCTCCCTATCTTCACCAACCAGATGCTGACACTTATCCAGGAGCAAAAATCATAGCAGAAGGCGGCCAATCCAGCACGCCGAATCAGATTCGCCATCATCTGAAAGACTGATGCATTTACCATCATTTAATTCCCTGCCCTTCGAGCCTATAGAATCACTCGAAGCACAAGGGCTAGGGGGACAACTGTTGGACCTTGACGGCTCACCCTCAGCCAGAACCGGCCCATTCTTGTGGTCCAATCGGGCCACTCCTTCAAGGCTCTGACTGCTACTCTTTTAGAGGTCCGACCCACCAGAGCAAAGGCCCGAACGACCCTCTCCTGCTGGGGTCCGGCCTGTCACTCTCCTTCAGAGATCCGACCCACTAGAGAAGAGTTCCGAATGACCCTCTCCTACTGGGGTCCGGCCTGTCCTCTCCTTCAGAGGTCTGACCCATCGGAGCAGAGGTCCAAACGACCCTCTCCTGCTGAGGTCCATCCCATCGCTCTCTTATAGAGGTCCAAACAACTAGGGCAGAGGTTCGAACGACCCTCTCATGCTGGGATCCGCCCCATCGCTCTCTTTCAAAGGTTCAACCAACCGGAGCAGAGGTCCGAACGACCCTCTCCTGCTGGGGTCTGGCCCGTCGCTCTCCTTCAAAGGAACCCACTGGAGCCAGGGTCCGAACGACGCTCCCCTACTAGGGTCTGGCCCGACCCTCTCCTGTTGGGGTCCGACCCGACCCTCTCCTGCTGGGGTCCGGCCCGTCGCTCTCCTTCAGAGGTTTGGCCTTTGGTCCGGTCGACCGACTTTCCCTCGATCGATGTCCGATAAGCATGCCTTAGTATCCAGGGAACTCCAGAAGCATCTTTCTATTACTACGGGATCCTGCCATCCCAACAACCCTGCTCCACTACTTCCACAATGTCACCGTATCTGCGTGCCACGTGGCCATTCTCCAGATTCTCCTAGAGACAGATCAGTCTTTCTCAGCCTCTCCCCTAACAAATTTTGGATTATTCCATGCCTATATAAGGTACTCGGGGGACCCCATTTGAAGGTAGAAGTGCTCTTCCCTCTCCATACGTTGTTCTTTCATTGATTCCTCCATTCTGTTGCCTTCAACCTCCTGCTAACTTAGGCATCGGAGGGTCCCCCGCTGAAACACCACCGGTGCCCTTGGGGACTTTGTTGCAGGTTTACCCGGGAGAGGAGCGCTCCAGCACATCCAGCCGACCCCGATCCAGGAGTTGACGCCGCAACAGATAGAAACCATATGTTTGTGCTGTCAAACTTTAGCAACCTTATTGTGAGTAGCTGAGACACTCTAAGTCAAAGAACTATTCATACAATTACAGCATCAGGAAGTTATTGATGAGTGAGTAGTCATCCGTATAACTTCTTATACTTGGTTATGCTCAATACCGTTGATCTCTATCAACTACCTGCACTCTCACTCTAGTGTCACCACACTGTAGGTTAGAGACTCATCTACCCAGAAATGGAAGTAATATGTGCACCGATTTTAATGGATCAATCACCGTCATCGTGATATTTCAACAATCGAGAGCATTTAGGAGTTAATCTATAAAGATACATGCCTTAAATTCTCAAATCTTGAGAATATTTGTCATTACCTATTAAGTCCATGGATGATTCATAGACATATCAATATGGAAAGAAATGCCCTTTTATTAATAAAGAAAAATTAAGTACAAAGTTCATGCCCTAAAAATTAAAATGTGTCAAGCCAACTTGGCTTTCAGGGCATACACCTAACAGCCCGGCTTGATGATGCTGAACTGTGAGTCAAGCGGTAGATGGCAAGTTTTTCTATTGCCACCTTCTGGATAGGGCCCGGCTTAAGGATGTCGAACTATGAGTCAAGCGGTAGATGGCGGGTTTTCCTGTCGCCACCTCTGGACTATGAGCACAGCGAAGAGTGCGAGCCTTCTAGAGGGGGCTCGACTTGAAGATGCCAAACTATGAGTCAAGCGATAGATGGCAGGTTTCCCTGCCACCACGTTCGGATTGTGAGCACGGCGAAGAGTGTGGGCGTTCTAGAGGGGGGCCAGCTTGATTCGATAGACTTGGAGTCGAATTGGTACGTTCCTTCACAGGTGAAAGATAAGGTTGCACCAAAATGGAACTTTAATAGTTGAGAAGAAGTCTTGCATTACTGGTAGTGCATTCTTAAATCACTCTCATTGTAGGTTTGCATGCATCGGGCACCATCGAGGCTGGTGAGGTAGTAGGCTTCGCTTGGTTGGACCTTATCTCTTGTCTCATCCAACCCCACACAGATCTATGGCAGGATGTCTCGGTTAGTCACCTCGGCCTCCCCGTTGGTCCGAGGTTGGGCTACTGAAGTGAAATAGTGATGGATGGCGAAATTGGTGCAGAAATCCTCGGAGGTCCTGCCGGTGAGCAAGTTGAGTCTGGGATGCCCCAAGGTTGTGCTGTGAGGTGACGACGGTGAATGTCGTCACCACATTACCTTCCCGAGGTGGGCCCCTAGCTATTATCAGGGGTGTAGTCTCTCCCCCTAGCCCCTTTTCGGGGTTCTCCCTGCACCCTAGGACGTCATGCCTATCAACTTCTCGGTGTGCTAGGGGGACGGTTGTCCCACCATAGGGATCAACCTGTAGCATACGAAACCAGATGGGGATTGGTTCCTCTTGGATCCTGCAGGAGAAAGAGGGATGGGTATCATAACCCGTGGGCTCACTGGGGGAGTCCTGAATCTTTACAAACTAGCGAGATAGGTCCACTAGCTTATGCTCCTATTCCTCGAGGTGCCTCTCTGCCTGACGGTGGATCACCTCATTTATGGACCCCTCGGTAGAGATCGTATTGGGTGAAGGGTGATCAGAGTGGAGGACCACCCGGTTGACTTCTTGGCCATGCTAGCGCCACTAGTGTGAGCGTGCGCCATGGTCTGAGATCGAGGAGCGGCTCTCCTAGCCGATCGGACCATGTTGTGGCCTCTCTCTGGCTGTTTGATGGTCTCCTCATAGGCAGGAAGCCGCATACAATGGCCCCTCTCAGAAGGATCATAGGCTAGTATAGGGATCGGTGGTATGGGCCCCCGACATCCCTGGCTATTGGTAAGTTACCAGGGATCAGTGCCTTTGATGGAGCTGGCACATCACGCAGCTAGGGCCTGCACCTGCTGGGCCAGTGTGATGATATGAGGATCTGTCGGAGGCGATGAAGGGGGAGCAGGGCGTTCCCTCTCTGGGCTATGATCGTCGCGATGAAAGGGATCTCCTACTCAACTTGTGGAGGCTTCGCGAGCCCGCATGGTCACCATTGGACCGTGGGATTCCATGGATCTCTCCCTCGTAGTGGGAGACTTTGTATCAAACAAGCTTTTCCTCACCCCTTCCTAGCATGCCAATCTGTTGCCGTTAAGATCGCCATGGCCTATAGCTCTGACATGTTGCAGATGCATCGGGTTCCCATGGGCCACTTATCCCTCCCTTTCTTGGCTAGCTTCTTAGTCCGGCCACCCTGCAAAAAAAAGGAGACCTGGGCTGGGGATTTCAGCAGGGACACTCCGATGATCAAGTCAGACGGGATGATCAAGGGGAACAAAATCTCTATGGTGGAGAGCTTGGGGGGCTCTCCGCATAAAGGGTGAAAGGTATAATTGAGGTGGAAAGAGCAAGTGGAGATGGGAGATAGGAGCAGAGAGCTTGGAAGGGTTTGCTTGGGGTCACTTGGTCGCTCGCTCTCCATCTCTTTCTTACATGTTTGTTTCTCCCTACCTTCTAATTTTTTCCTCTCTCTGACCTTATGTATATGGGATGGCCCAGAGCAGATATGGGGCTTTGTCTAGGTGTCCCTTTCCATGTGCCCTCTCTAAGAGGGTCTTACCATTGCTTGCAACCTCCCTCTTGTCAGACCGGTCCTTTAGAGGAGATCTTTCCATTGGGCATTTATGCCAGTGTAGTATAGATTCTGTCCCTTTGATGGTGCAGTTCCCTGTGGGAGGGGCGGGTGCCATGCCATTGAGCCCCGTACCACAGTGAGATGTTTCAATTTCTAGAGGGACCGCTAGAGCATTGTAGGGCCCGGGACCTTAATGGAATATTCCTTTTGGGGAGGTTCAGGCTTCATGTCACGGGGGTTGAAGCCCCCGATTACATGATTATCAACGTGGCAGCGTGTAACAGGGTCTGAGACTTGGTTGAGCACAGGCCACCTATAGTATGCGAGTGTCGCGTTGTAGAGCCTGGGTTCATGGCCGGGCATGTGCCACCCCCAGAGGTTACAGGCGATCGGGAACCTCCTTGTTGCGATTTGAATTCCTGTTGATCTTCCTAGCCGCTAGTAGGAACTTGACCCTAGTAGGGTAGGATGGAACCCTACCACTGGGAGCATGAGCATAACCCCGGTCAGGAGCTAACCTTGACAGGAGGGCTCGCCTTGGTAGCATCATCATGACCTCGATAGGGAGCTGATCTTAGATAGGGGGCTCGCCTTATGAGCACGATCCTGGCTAGGAGCTGACCTCGATAGGAGGGCTTGCCTTTATAGCATGAGCACGACCCTGACCAGGAGCAAACCTCAGATAGGGGGCTCGCCTTATGAGCATGACCCTGGCTAGGAGCTGACCTCAGTACGATAGCTCACCTTGGCAAAATGAGCATGACCCCGATCAAGAGCTGACCTCAGATGGAGGGCTCGCCTTTTGAGCACAACCCCGGCTGGGAGCTGACCTCAGTAGGATGGCTCGCCTTGCCAGCATGAGCACGACCCCAGCCAGAAGCTGACCTCAAACGAGGGGCTCACCTTGTGAGCATGATCCCGGCTAGGAGCTGACCTCGATAGGAGGGCTCGCCTAGGTAGCATGAGCACGATCCCGGCCGGGAGCTGACCTCAGGTGGAGGGCTCGCCTTATGAGCATAACCCCGGCTAGGAACTGACCTCAGTAGGAGGGCTCACCTTAGTAGCATAAGCACGACCCCGGTCGGGTGCTGACCTCAGGTGGAGGGCTCACCCTATGAGCACGACCCCGGCTGGGAGCTAACCTCGGCAGGAGGGCTCATCTTGGCTCTTCGTTTGGCCACTGCGCTTGGGTGGTGGACTCTTTACCAGCGGGTCCACTAGTAGAGGCTCTATGTCAGTGGATGTACTACATCAACATTTATCCTTTACAAGCTAGTACTAAAATGCTAAGTTAATCATCATAAACACAAGTGCTATGAATCTCTAAATAAATTCTAAAAAAGTTTCTAATTATGCTGACTACAAAATTTGCTTCGAAAACTCAATACACAGTTAGTGATACTTGCTAGATCTTTTTACTTTCAATCCTAAATTTATTTTTATAAAAGAATCTCTTAATGATACATGATTGTAATTTAATACATATATGGCTATTACATTGCTAAGGGACTAGAATGAGTAAGTTGGGGGGTGTGATAAATCTTGTATTTATATATTTATTTTAAGTAATTATTGATGCTAACATCTTCTAAAAATCCTAATTTCATAATTAAACTAGACCTTCTTGCAAAATTAACTATTTTTAAAATACCTTTTAAAAAGATAAAGTTAGTGCATTATGATAAGTAAATGTCGAGCCAAAGTACTATATACCCATTAAAATATTTAATAAAAAGTTTAACTCGGATTTCTTCCTCTTTGGTAGGACATTAAGATTAATAAAATTTTTTGAAACTCTATAATCTAAGAAAATTTGTTGGATTATAGACTAAAAAGCTTACCAACATGAAGATCTTGATTTGTAGAATCCAATGGATTAAACAATACATAAATTAGAGTCCAAATGGACCCAAAATCAAGAAAAAGATAAAAAATATTAAATTATCTATAAATTTTAAAGTAACCAATCCATCATGGACCAGTCGCTTAGTCTATAGAAGCCCTTATGGTCTAAAGACACCAGAGATTTATTATCCCGTGGCCCATATTAATTTGACTTGATTTAGAGCCTGCACCAAGTTCTATTTAATAGACCCTTAGATTGTAGAAGAAGGTATCTTAGAGAAAGGAGTACGATATAGGAGAGAAGGCATAGCTTTGGATTATGGGTTGGCCTTTAAGAATAAGGTTTCTTAGAGGAGAAGCTCTATCTTCTGTGCTATTTTTTTGCCTACACCAATCTTCAATCAAGATCCAAAGAGGAAGAAGAAAAAGAAGCCAAGTTCGCTCCACGGAGTATGACGGAAGGTGAGGTGACATCAACCAACTTCCTAATGAGAACGTACCAATCAATTTTAGGCACTTTATTACTACTTTCTTAGATTATTTAATTATTATTTTTAATACTTTGTAATTAGATTCTTATTTTAATTTATGTAAAATTTATTTTCATGTAATTTAAATTTATATCCTTTACTTTTCTTACAAGTTGATACTAAGATCTGATTAGTAGAATGAACGTACTCGAGTTTTAATTTTCTTTCATATTTTTAATTTATGTTTCCTAGACTTCAAACTATTCTTTTTTAAATCAAAGATTTCAGATTATCATAAGTATTGCCTTCTCGGTGGATTTGATCTGACTCATTATGTTCTACATAATTTTAATTAATTAGAAATTAGATAATTAAACTAATAATCATAGTATCCTAATGACAACATTGCAATCCTATCAATCTCACTTTTAAAAATCTAAATATTTATTTATTTTTTACTTTTTTCATGAAATAATTATCCTTGATTCTGGAGTGATCCCTACTCATCCTAACTATGGTAGTGAGTTAGGTTTTATTTTTGACCATCTATAATAGCAATAAAATACAAGCCCCATAAACTACCAATGACACCTAACAGTATATGGTGTAAAGCCAGTAGAATAAATTGGATGAACATCTTGGTACATTTAATATGTGATACAATTCTTCTATCATAGGTCCCAATAAGATGGAGGTCAGGGAATACTTGCCAAATCTCATCATCTCTCATATATAAGACTTACTTGACTTAAGTTCATAATGTAAACTATATGGAACCTTTTTACCACTATTCACAATACTCGCCAAACCCGATCATCTCTCATATGTAAGACTTACGTAACTTAAGTGGTGCGGGCACCAGGGCTAAAAGAAATTGACAGGTTGAACCCATATCCCTGTGGATCACTTGTGAGTAAAACCTTGAACCCAACCCTATTTACCATGTAAATATTTTATTTTAAATTCTATTATTTTGGTTTAGTTAGGGTAAACCCTTTTTACCAACAATAATTAGGGTTTTGTTTATTTTGGGCTAAAACCATTTTTACCAAGTTGAGTCAAAATCCCAATTGAGTCAAACCCTATTTACCCAATTAGGGTCTTAATGGTCCAATTTAATTAGCCCTTTTTACCAACTTTAATTGGGTTTTTATTTGAAAGCCTAATTAAGTATGGTTGGTTTAATTAGTTATTAGTTGGTTAAATCATGTGGTTAGTTATTTGTTTTAAGTCCTGTAAAAATTAGTTATTGAGTTCTGTATTACAAGGGAGACCCATGTACATCCAATTGAAGACCCATGTGCTAGCCCAAGACAACCCATGTGCTAGTCCAAGACAAGCCATGTGCTAGGCCAAGTCAATTTATTTTTGGCACCACCTTTGCAAGACTTCAGGACAACACCTGCCACATCACCAGGGGACATCAACACATGGCATATCACCTGTGTTTGGACATATAACAATGGGATATTGAGATATCAAGACATCAGACAATGTTTGAGTTTATCCAAAAAGTAGCGCCATTCAATTTCCTTTTCATCTCTCTTTTTGGAGTCTAAGAAGACATTTAAGAGAAGTAAAGAAGAAGGACTCTACTTCTCATCTAGCGCCCCTCTCATCCTCCAGATGGTCACCCACTCCAAATAGCCAACCAGCTCAAGCATGAGTTCAAAATTCAAATGGGAGAATCCAAGATTAGATGAAGGTTCATTTAAATTCAAAGGAGTCTTAATCCTTCCAAGATTTATCCAGCATTCAAATAAATTTCTCTTATCAAGGATACTTATCCTAGTGCCAACATGAGAAATATTTGGTGCCTCCTTTTTAAGATGAGTAAGTGTGAAGGATTCCTCTTAATTGGTGCCTTCCACTCCATTCCTTCATGCCAAAACCAAGGAAGAAGTCGGCCAAGCAAAGTTTCAATGCCCACTTTAAAAGGAGTCCCATTCAGTCCATCAAGCAGGAATCCAGGCAACCTAGACCTAAATTCCAAAGTTGTAGTTCAAAGGGAACAAGAGTCTTGTATCGAGTCTCTTACACCACTAGTTGGGGGTCTATAAATACCCCATCAACCCCGCTTGTAATTCATGAAATTATTATTGAAATACAAAGAAATTCTTTCAAATTTTTCCTTTGCTGTGTGCATCACGGGGTGTGAGGCCCTTCTTTTGTTCCTTTGGAGTATCGCGGGGTGTGAGGCCATACTTATCCAGCCAACAAGAAGACCCCACCATCACTTCGAACCCTTTTTTTTCCTCTTTTCTTTTCATTGCTAATTTCTAACTTGAATTCCTTTGCTGAGTGTTTTGTAGGTGACCAAGAATCTAGATCTAGTATTCTTGCCTTGGAACAGGCATCGTGCGGAAGATTGAAGTCCAGAAGCGAGATCTTGAAACCCTGCCATGATAATTTTGAGAGTTCTGTTGGATCTGAAGAATCGATCTTCGTTGGTAACTTTAAACCTATTCCCCCTCTTTTGTTTCTGATTAGTTGAAGGTTAATCATAGTTTCGGTGGTTTCTCAACCACCAGGTCCTGCTTTTAAATTACTTTATAGGTTTACTTGTGCAGGTAATAGACTTATTAGTTTCTTTCGCCGTCTCCTTTGAAGTCTTCTTTAAAATCAGAAAAATATAAAAAAATTAGTTTTTAATTTTTCTCTATTAATTAGTTATTAATTTCAGTAATTTAGTTTTGGTTTTCTATCCCTCATCATTAAGTTCCTAATATGAACTATATGAAAACTTTTTCCCGCTATTCACAATGCCCTATCCTTCTGAACTCAGTCTCATAAACCACATAGGACTATCCTCCTTATCTACTAAGGATGATAGATCCCATCTTGTTACACACCCTATTCCTGTAATGAAATTACTATAGCTAATATGTATCGCAAGGATGCATATGGCTAGGGGCCAAGTATATATATAGTCTAACTATAGCAGCCTCACTCTAAACAACTAAGATATCTCAGGTCAAAGGACCAAACACAAAATTGTAAAATTGAGAAAGTCACTGATGAGTGGATTGCCTTCCAAGTGACTTCTTATAATGGTCATGCTCGATATCCTTGTTCTAAAATAAGTACCTGCACTCTTGCTCCAGTGTCTCTATATGTAGATTGGAGACTCATTTATCCTAAGAAAGTGATCCATGTACCAATCTCATTAGATTTATCATCATTTCTATGATGATCCATTAATCGGGAGCTATTTAAGAATTAATCACAAATGACACGTCTCAAATTCTCAATTCTTGAGAATGTATCATCTTCTCATTAATTCCTTGGATGATTCATGGATACAAAAATATAACATAAATAAAAAATAACCTAATTTTATTGATTTTAATAAAATAAATTATAAGAATATGCCCTTAGAAAGTTTATATAAGTATCAATCAAAATTAGCTTCTAGGACATACTTCTAACATAGAGATGCAGCCCTAGCTTGGTATACTAGGCTCTCTTGAACTCCATCAGCTTTTTTGAGGAGTTCAGCCATAAGTTCATTACCCAATTTTAAAGCAATTGAAGGACCAAAAATAGCTTCAACTTCCTCTTCTCCATTCGCCAAGAGGAAGTGGAGACTCTCTAAAGTTTCATGGATCATTTTAGAGCAGCGTTGCTAGAGATCCACTACCTAGAGCCATTGGTCATGATGTCAGCTTTTTTAAGGGGACTCGGAGTGGGAGGCTTTTTTCACTCCCTCTCCAAGAGGTTCCATCGTGACCTTCTAAGATTTTTATCACTTTAATAAATATATCAATGCCAAAGAAGTATGGCAAAGAAGAAAAAGGAAAGAGGAGAATGCAAGCACCCTCACAAGAGCTACCTTCTCCCTCCTCAGCCCAAAAAGTGGAGGACAAAGTTAGATCCTACCTCCACTCTAGGAGACCATGCCACCGTCATGATGACTTCACAATACTGAAAAGTTGCTAGAGACAGATCCTGATGGAGATAAAGAACCAGGATATCATCCGTTGGCCCAAGAAGAAAAGAAAAAAGATCAAGAATGATATCTTTTGTCTCTCATGATCAATGAATCTAGTAGACCCTCTTCCATGATCAGTATGATCCTGGTTGAGCTTTTTATCTTGGGGTACCTAATTCTCATGAGGCATTTACTTTTGACTATTAGTTCAATCCTATGTGGGGTTAAAACTTAGGATTTTTATTTTAAAATCCATCATGGCTCAAAATTAAAATAGTCCAATCAAAGTATCCATATTACTTTATTTTCTTTCAATAATATGGATATTGTTGAAAGAAAATGTTATGAACTAGATTCACATATTTGTATCATGTTTTGTATAATTTAAATAAGTTAAATCATTTATATGGCTTGATTTACTCCTATATAGTGGATTTGTTACTTCATGAGTTGTGAAGCTCATAATTTTTGCCTATATTTTTCCAACCTAGAATTTAAATAATTGGAAAGTGCTAATTTTGGGAAGGTCAAATAGAGGCAAGACCACCTTCTTAGTTCATATATTTGTTTAATCAATTATGTATATTAAAGTGTGGTTTGAAGTAATATTGTATAACTAACTTAAATATTAGAAGTTTTGAGTTGCAAATTTTGAAAGGAGGCCTCTCTTTATAATTTGTATTGGCATGTATGTTTAGATGTTATATTTTAGGTTTGATAGTCTAGCTATTCTAATAATCATCATCTCCTTTAAATAAATTGTGTAATTTTTAGGTTATATTAAATTCATTGATAAGTAAAATGTCATGCATACTTATAAGGCTAGCCCTATGAGTGTGCAACAGCTATTCATGCCCTCATATTGTGAATCCAAGATTGGAGGCATGACACTTTGTATAGATTGCTATTTTGATTAGAGAAGAAGAAAGAGAGTCAAACTCCTTCAATTGATAATGTTTCAAAGGTTAAAAGAGGCGGTATATGAAGTGTTGTAAGTTTGTGTTCCAAAAGAAATATAGGTTTTTCTTTAATAAAATAAGAGAAGGAAACAATAATCATAAGGTATTGCGGTTGAGAAATAGTTTTAATCTGTGATAAATTAGGAGTATTTTTTTCTTCTTTTCTATTCTAGTAATAGACTTCCTTTTTAGATATGTTAACCTATGAAGAGATATGTTTGGATGCAATAATTTTATGGGGTATTTTGGGAGATTAGGATCCTTAGAGTTCATGATGAAGTTTCCTATAACCCAACTAAACATAGTAAGGGGGATCATTGAGAGTTTTAATTGGTTGCAAAACTTGAACATTAAAGGGATGTTTTGTGAGAGTTATTTGGAGGGTAGTAAAGTTCACAAAACTTAAGCCTTTTAAAACAATTTAGGGGCATTTTAGGAGGCATATTTTGTGAAAAGAAAAGTTTTCAAATGAAACATTGACAAACATATTTAGTTTTATGATTTAAGATTTAGGATAGGGCATGGCTAGATGGGATGATGCATTTCATTACACATCAATCTTATCCTCATTCTCAATTTCTCTAGCTCTTCCTTCTAGTTTGAGCAATTTAAAGATGTTCAAGTTGGTTTATGCTTATGCATGCATCCTATAAGTGTTAGCTAGAGGATAATATTTAATCAATCTTGGATGGAAATGGCCTAGTAGCCCCGATGATCAAGGGCCTTAGCCATTAAACCTAGCTAGATGGAATTATTTGAGTTTCTTAGTTTTGTACAAATATGCAGCATATATTCAATGCACAGTAAAAATGAAAATAAATACCCACATGTTCCTCATATACTCTTCATATTTAAACACCAATTCTCTTAGTAAACTAAGGGTCAAATCTATTCAAATCCAATCACAACAACCTTATCCAATAAGACCAGCCAAAATATATTTGACTAATACATCGTTGATGTGGGACTAAACACATGCCCACATGAGTCATCAAATAATCTATGAAACAAAGAAGCATATGTGTAAATATATATATATGTTGCGGCCAAACTCTTGGTAAGAAATTATTGGGTACTTGATTAGATTAGCTGAGTGGGTAGGAAGTTGGAGATGACCTCATGGTTGCCTGTAGTGCTTTTCACTAGAGATGTCCTATTGGGCCTCATGTGGTGCTCTTAAGGATCAAGGGACCAAGGCTAAGGCCAAGGTCCAATGTTCATGAGGTTATCATGAGGTTTCTAGGGCTAATTTGGGCTCTAGGGCAAAAAGCTGCCAACCTTTCAAGTTTTGAGGTTCAGGGGACTTGAGACAGGGCTAACTTATATTGAACTGGTTATGAGTCTTGGGTATGTATGATTGGATTGACTCAAGGGTGTACTTGGGCTTAGGAAACTCAATTGTACATCAAGTTAGCCAAGGGGAGTTTTTTAGGATTAGGTCAAAGTGACCTAATCTATATATTGTATATATGGGACTGATTTGAACCAAGCATAATAGAAGATCCCTTTGGACTAATTTGAGCCAAGCATAATAGAAGATCCCTTTCTCCCTCATATCGTCTCTCTTTCCCTCTTTCTTCCTATTTGGTTGTCACCCCCTACCAAGGGAAAAGCTCTAACCTTCATGTCCAAGTGCAAGAAGAAAGAAGATCCTTGGTGCTAGGATTTCTAGTCAAACTAGGTATCCCTAACATAATCAAGTTTGGAGCTATCCCTTGTCCACCCTTTTGGAGTCCGACCAAGAGGCTTTGAGGTCTTATTCCTCTTTGGTTTAAGGTCTCAATATGAGTGGTTTCATATCAAAAACATATCTGAAAGGTCTGGTGGGCATTGGAGAAGGATTGCTAAGAATTCCTAGTCCTAGTAGGAATCCTAGCGCCAAGAGTTTTGGGAGTCTTCCTTTGTCCCTTCTGCTTGGAATTTGACCAAGACATGGTTCCACTGTGGTTTGAGGTCCCAAGCAAGAAGTTTTAGATTTGGTAGAGGTTAGGAAGGTCAGGAAGACGTTGAAGCTCTTGGAAGTCTCCTAGATGTCAAGGTTGTGTTGCTGTCAAGGCTGATTACTCAACAATTACTCTTTCAGGGTTTGTAAAAATAAGTCCTTCCCTACAGCAAAGTAAATTAGATGTGCCATCCACATGAAGTACCCACATGGGTTCCAAGCACTTCATTGGATTTCTCTTGGTTAATCTCTCCTTTGGCTTCATTCTGATTGACTTCCCCATCAACCCATGTGCATTCTGTAATAAAGTTGGCTAGGACTTGAGTCTTCATTACTTGGTAAGGTTGATAAGATATATCAAACTCACTTTGCCTGATAGCCCATTTTGCCATTCTACCTGATGTGTCAGGATACTACAAAATGGCTTTAAGTGGTTGGCCTATCAACACCACCACTAAATATGCTTGGAAATATGGTCTCAATCATTTTGTTGCAATTACTAGGGCATAGACTAATTTCTCCACCTTGGAATACCTAATATCTACATTGTGCAATATTTGGCTAGAATAGTAAATCAATTTTTGCATTCCTTTTCCTTCCTCTATAACTAATACTTAACTAACTGCTTCATGAAAAGTAGATAAATATAGGTACAGGACTTCTCCTTCTACAGGCTTTGAGCATAAATGTGGAGAGTCGAAATACTTCTTTAATTTCTTAAAAGCTCACCGATAATCATCCATCCACTTAAAATTCTTTGCCTACATAAGGTCTTGAACAAATATCTTTCAGCCGATTGAGAAATAATCCGACTTAGTGCAGCAATACACTCAGCAAATTATTGAACTTCTTTTTTAGTTGAAGGGTGTCTCATGTCAAGAATTACTCTAATTTTTTTTGGATTGACTTCAATTCCTTGATTGGTAACCAAAAATCCAAAAAATTTTCCTGATGTCATATCGAAGACACACTTAGTCAAAATTAGCTTCATTTGATATCAGCATAGCACATCAAAAGCCTCCTCCAACTCTTGATTATGTTTGGGTATTTAGACACTTTACCAGCATATCATCAATATAAGCATCAATGTCGTGTCAACCAACTAATCTAATTTTTGGCAAAGCAAAAAAGCTATCCTTAGGATAGGCTTTATTAAGATTTGTATAGTCAATACAGATCCTCCATTTCTTATTAGCCTTTTTAACCATTACCACATTAACAAGCCAATCATGGTAATGAGTCTCTCAAATGAATTGGCATCGAGGAGCTTACCGACTTCTTCATCGATGGCTCTTTGTCACTCAGGGGCAAAGTTCCTTTTTTTTTACCAAATAGGTTGGAATCCTAGGTTGACTTTCAGTTTATGAATAATTATTTCTAAAGAATTCTAGGAATATCTGTGGCTGACCAAGCAAAAACATTAGCATTGCATCGAAGTAAGTCTACAAGTTGTTCTTTTGTTTCTTTATCTAAAAGATTTCCAATTTGCACAATCTTAGTTGGATCTTCTTCTCTCAAAGGTATAAAGATTTCTTCTTAGCTGGTTTCCCATGCCTCTCAGGTGTCCTTTGGTCCAGTTGCGATAACTCATTCTTTAATTGCTTATCTGGTATCATTAGGCATTTCTAAGCAAGTTGTTGATCTCTTCTCATTTCTCCAACTCCATTCTTAATTAGAAAATACACTAAAAGATGATATGTTGAAATAAGTACTCATAATTTGTTCGATATTGGTCGTCCAAGTATCACATTATAAGCTGACGGAACTCAAACTTTTGTAAAGTTGATGCAAAGAGTTTTTTGTCAGGGTTTTGTATCTATGGTAATCGAAAGAGTAATTTCTCCTTCAACACTAAGTTACCATAAAATTTCACTAAGGGCATTGATATTTTTCTTAGTCAGTCAGGAGAGAAATTTATCTTGATAAAAGATCATAAAACAATACCTTAGTAGAACTTCATTAATCAGTCAAGATTCTTATTAGATCATAATTCACTATCGTTGTAGAGACAATGACAGCATCATCATAGAGAGTCTAAACTCCCTAGAGATTATTGCTAGAAAAACTAATTACATTATTACTTCAGTACCTCTTCAAAGCATCTTTCTTAGCACTTGCCTCCCAAGATATCATGTTGACCCTTCCTTTAGTAGGTCAGTTATTAATTTTAGATTCATCGAGAGACTTCTTGGAGGCAACAACTTTAAGCCAACATTTCTTCCCATGCATGTACTTCCCCAGATAGCCATGATGGATCAAGTCTTCTATTTTATCTTTCAATTAAATGCATTCTTTAGAATCGGCAGTACTTGTCTTGTTTCATAAAGTAGGTGGTAAATTGATAGCTCATAATACGCATATATAAAAATATTAATTTAATAATTAAATTACTTTATTCCTTTAAACTTAATATTTTTATATATTATTTGTAGAAAAAGAGAGTGCCAACATGAAGAGCTCAATTTATGGATTCAAATGAAATAAGTTTGAAGTGAATCGGGCTTGAAATGAGTCCAAATTAATTTTTAAAGAATTTAATAAGGAAAAGCATGAATTTTGGCACAGTCGGCCCAACATGGACCGGCTGAATTAACTACAGAGGGCTTTGTGGTCCATGGGATGCCATGGCCATGGTCCACAAAATAGGGCTATGGACCGCAAGGCTCAGTTTGAGCCAAAACTCGCCAGAAATGTTGCCCTGCCGCTGCCCAAGCCTTAGACATGTTTCTTGCCGGCCGGACAAGCCTCCCTTGGTCAAAAATTGGCCGGAAAAGCTATCAACACCACTCCCTTCATCACTAAGGAGATGCCCATGGCCAGAAAAGCCATCATCCACCAGTTTTTGGCTATTGTCCAAGCCGTCCAAGAGCTAAGCCTAGGTCACACACAGATGCCGTTCGAGGCCATCTTGGTTCCCTATTCGACCTCCTGATCGTTGGCCTCCTGAGACCCCATTGCTGTCCTGCCGCTCGTCGACCATTCCTATATGAGTTGGAGCTTTTCTAGGTTTGTTGGATGTAGTGGAGATCGTTGGAGGGAGTTCGGTTGATTGTTGGAACATCTTATGTAGATCGTTGGAGCTCAACGGAGTTCGGTTGATCGTGGAACAATGGAACAAAATGTAGTTGAATTGTTGGAGCTCATGGAATAAAATTCAGTTTGGTTATGCCTATAAAGTCTTTATCACGGGAAGAGTCAAGAGCCATCAGTCTGTATTCCCCCCTCTTCTCTCCCTTCTATGCTCCATATTTTTCCCTCTTCTATTCCGCTTCCATTCCCCCTTTTCTATACCTCTTCTATTCCTCTTCTATTCCTCTTCCATTCCCCCTCTTCTATTCCTTCTCTGCTCCATATTCTATCTTCTTATCTTCTATCTCTCTTCTTCCCTGTTTCCACTCCCTTAATTTCCACTATCTTCCAACTCCTCCCTGGAGTCTCTTAGAGCCTTTGTATAGGGGACATGGGGGGATCAACTTAAAATGGGTTAATGTTGAAGTGCGGGAGGGAAGAGCTAGTTCTTCAATCTTTCATATTTCTCGTTCTGAAATAAAACAATATATTTTTCTTTCAGCATCTATTTGTTCTGTTTTATTTACCTTTTATTATGCTTTAATATTACATTGAGGTTAGGGATTGCTCTTGCTTTCTAGAGATGCGCCGTGATCTATTACGGATACGGGGTGAGCCGAGAAAAAAGAGTTGAATACCCAGTACCTCTCAAAGATGCGCCGTGATCTGTTACAGGTATGGGGCATGCCACTGAAAAATAGATAGATCTCTAAGATCAATTACATTTTAGTTATAAGAGAAATGCAACTTAGCACTGCATAATCACTCTTTCTCTCCTGAAATGCTCACTCCCTTTCACTTGCTTCACCTAAGGAGTAGTTTATTTCTTGCTCACTTTTATTTTCCAACAACAACAATTATTTTTCTTTTCTTTTTTAAATCATAGCTTAGCCCTAAGGTCCTTGAGGATATGATTTCGACTCACCCTAGTTATAAAGTTGAGTTGGTGAATTATTTTTGATTGCCTACGATAGCGATCAAATTTTGGTGCCATTGCCAGGGACCATAGGCATAGTTATGATTTAAAAATAAAAAAAAATAAAACTTTAAAAAAAATAACAAAAATCTAAAAAAAATTAAAAATCTTGACATTTTTTTTAAAACAAAATTGACACCCTCATAACATGGTAGGAGTTTAGAAACTCAACAATCAAATTAAAAAAAAAGTATAAATAAATAAATAAATAAAGTAAACAAAATTAGTTAATTACATTTTACTTCTCTCCTAACCACTTATACTGAACATCTATTTTCTTTGCATTGTATAATTAATAAAACATCTTAAGGGCACTAAACACTTAAACAACATAAGGTGGGGATGTCATTATCCTTCCTTGGCCCACAAACCACCACCCTGCATATCGCATTGACCTAAGCCTTAAAATTAAAATCAATTAGACATTGGCCCCTAAGGATTATCGAGCTCACTAGGATAAGGGAACCCTAGAGTTGGACCAGGTTTAGATCAGTTAGTTGCTCGATGTCTAAGGCAAGTGGTTCAGGGATAAGAGCCCGAAGAAAGGTTGTTCTTTAATTGGTTCCGTTTGCTTACCTGGCCAATTTTCATTGATGTCTAAAGCAAGCAACTGGGGGACCCCCACCATCCTTACACTTACCTGGCCAGTAGTTGATTAATCTTGGGCTTGGAGTGCTCAAAGGCAATCTTGGAGCTTTTAGGAGCTGTCTAGAACTTGGGACCTTAGGATAGAGAGTCCATTGACTGCTAACTTGTTTGCAATTAACCTAGAACTTTAACTAATACTTCTTCTTTATCACTCCTAGCTTTAGGACTCCTTAGGTTCTCACCTTTAACTTTCTTTCTATCTTTCTTCTTTCTTCTTTCCCCTCTCCTCTCTAAAAAAAAAAAACTTAGAAGAGGATTGCTTTGATCTAGAACCTTTGATTAAATATTCTAAAACCATCAGAACAATCCGATGAATTAGAGCAGTGCTAGGAATATGGATCTCAATAGTAGAATGGATAAGTTGTCTCATGCCTTCAATGCCATACCCTATGAATTCAATCATCTACCAACTATTAGACACTCTTCCACTCCATCTTTTTTTCCTACATAATAGGCATGCTCCACATATCTGAGTCCAACTCACTTTGTAAGTGAGTGCCCAGCCATGTACCAATTTTCTGAGTCTAGGTATGACCAAGTTTATCAAGATTAAACTCATATGGCTTATAGACTAGAAGAAAACCTACACTTTAGTACTTAAAACCAAGGTTGGGGGACTCAACTAGATTTGTCATGGCAATCACATCCAATGGTTATCTCAGTACCATAAAGATCTCCATTTGTAGATAGACCTTATTACGATCATCCCTATCAATGTTATCAACCTTCTCTTAATTATATCCTATCATTTCAAGAGAAGGTTTTGCAAGCCATAGGCTGAATCGAGAAAATTAGTCAGACCCCACCTCGCCAACCGATCAACTCAGAAGTCGATTGATTTGCCCAATATCAATAATCAATCATGCTTTAGTAGCAATCTATCGATAAGCTTATGAATTAGACTGATCGATTTTTAGTTAAAATTAATAGGGAGGAGGTCGGAACACTACCTAGTTATCCGAGAGTAATTTAGAGGGACATTACCAAGTTAAAAATTTTAATGACCCTTTAATTCTTTCTAAACAATCAACCACAACTCTTGGGAATGAATTAGTCATGAAACAACCCTGCACCATCATAGAGATCCATATAAATGATTTGATTGAGGCAGAGAAACCAAACTGGTGGGATGAACTACTCTATCATAATCCTACTTGCCAATAGTCCCCTTTCCAAGTGCCCTAGAATCATCCACTCCTTTCTTTGGGATGGAAGAAGAAATTGATGATATGATGAAATTAATTGAGGATCCCCTGGAACCATAATAGGATAACATAACAGGGAAAGCCAATCCTCCAAGTTGTCCCTAGAAGTCATTAGATCCCTATATGGTTCATTATGAGGTTGATAATTTTAAAGTAGATGAATATATCATAGGGAGTGATAACCTACTTGATATACCACACTTCAAACCCACCCAACTTTTGATGGAACAAGTTGAGCTAACACCTAGACCCCTAATAGTTCCTCCATTAGAATCACCATCGGATCTAGAATTGAAGCCGCTTCCTGTCACACCTACTGACACCCTACCAGTGATCTCTAATCAGGAAGATCAAATAGTTGGTATTCTAAAATGAATAAAAAAGCTATTGGATGGGATGTTTATGAAATGAGGGATAATGGTCTTAAAGGTTTTATAGCTGATTTCTTTATATTTGGCACTACTTTTGAGGATCGCCGTCAAAATCTATCTTTTATTTTGAAATGATGTATGGAGACAGACCTACAATTAACTTGGATAAAGTGCCATCAGGAAGGGATTAGAGTAGATCTTTCTAAAGTTACAAAAATTTTAAGCCCCCACCCCTTCCTAATCTTAAACCAATTTATTATAAAATTTTTAAATTTTGGTCTAGCATACTTGCTCAGTGTACTCTATGGATCAGGGATACTCATCGTCAAAAACTCTATGAATATTTTTCTGCTAAGATGACAAGACCTCCTAATTGGTCCTGTCTTCTGAAAATCTGGAGGGCCATACCCAAGCTCAATATCAGTAACACTCCCTCATAGCGTCCGGCTGAAGACATTAAACTTAGCACTGGTTGGGAGGCAACCCAACAATCTCATCTTTCTTTTAGTGCACTTACAGGAACTTAGGTGGCAAAACAGAAACCAGCTACTTCATGAAGCTCTCCTCAACTTCCAAAGCATATTCATCCCAAGTGTATTCTTTCCTATTACACCCCTTTTTTTCTCTCTCTGTTGAGGACAATATCGATTAAGTTAGGGGGAGGAAAAACTTGACTTGCTTAGATCTTCGAGTAGGGATAGAAATGATCATGTTATGTGTATCTAATTATTATCTCGAATTAGAGTTACATATATAGGCACCTTAATCAATGATTGATTAATGTCTAGATAATACTAGAGATGCTGAGGGATAAATTATTAATGAAACTCAACAAATGGCAGGGTTTAGATCATAAACAATTTCATGGAGTAATTCCAGAACCTTCCGAACATTGATCTTAATAAAGAATCTACTTTATGGGGGTATAAATCAAAAGGTCAAGTATGCTAAAAAAATTTTCTGAAAAAAAAGAGAGAAAAAGAGTTAGTCCCACCTCACAACTTTGCTTGAACTCTTACTGAGTAACCGAGCCCCATCACCTAGGTAAGCATTATGGTTCACGTCAAAAGGTGAGAAGGTCAAGAAATCTATTAAGCAATGGTACCTCCCTGAGTAACCAGGCCCCTTCACCTAAGTAAATGTTATGGTTCACGTCAAAAGAGAAGAATACTAACACTTAAAAGGCTTGGACATGACACTATACTTAAATAAATTTTAAAAAAAAAGAAAAACTAGCTAGCAGAAAGGTACTGAACTAAACCCCTAAAAGTGAGAGGATTCAAAAAGTGAGGTATAAAGTTGGCAAAAGAAGAACTCTAGAAATGTTTATGGGCTCTACCTGATCACTAATTGTATTGAATTAATAATCCGATGAAGTATCTTACTAATGGTCTAGCTAGGTATCAACTGCCACTAGGGTTGCCTAGGTTAACATCAAATTCAAGGATGGGTTGATACACATGCATAATCTAACTACTTTACTTGAGGACGAGAAAAGTTCAAGTTGGGAGGTGTGATAACTACATTATATGCATATATAAAAGTATTAATTTAATAATTAAATTATCTTTATTCTTTTAAAATTGATACTTTTGTATATCATTTGCAGGAAAGGAGAGTACCAATGCGAAAAGCTCAATTTATGGATTCAAATGAAACAAGTTTGAAGCGAATCAAGCTTGAAATGAGTCCATAATTATTTTTTAAAAAATTTAACAAGGAAAAGCATGAATTTTGGCGTAGCTAGTCCACCATGGACCAGCTCAATGGTCTATGGAGGGCTTTGTGGTCCACGAGATGCCATGATCGTAGTCCATGAAATAGGGTCGTGGATCGCATGGCTCAATTTGAGCCGAAACTCATCGAAAATGTTGCCCCGACACCGCCCAAGCCTTCGGCATGTTCTTCGCCAGCTGGAGAAGCCTCCCTTGGCCAAAAAATTGGTCGAAAAAGCTAGCGGTCTCCTTTTCTTCCTCACTGCCATTCCATGGTTTCCATGGCTAGAAAAGCTATCGGTGCTGCTCCCTTCACCGCTAAGGAGATGCCCATGGCCGGAAAAGCCATCATCCACCAATTTTTGGCTGCTATCCGAGCCATCCAAGAGCTAAGCCTCGGTCACACACAGATGCCGTCCGAAGCCATCTTGGTTTCCTATTCAGCCTCCTAATTGCTAGCCTCCTTAGACCCCCATCACCGGCCTGCTACTCATCGGCCATTCCCATATGAGTTGGAGCTTCGCTGGGTTTGTTGGATGCAGTGGAGATCGTTGGAGGGAGTTCGGTTGATCGTTGGATATAGCTTATGGAGATCATTGGAGCTCAACAGAGTTCGGTTGATCATGGAAGAGTGGAATAGAATATAGTTGAATTGTTGGAGCTCATGGAACAAAATTCAGTTGGGTTATGCCTATAAAATCCTGATCACGGGAAGAGTCGAGAGCCATCAGTCCGTATTCCCCCCTCTTCTCTCCCTTCTCTGCTCCATATTTCCCCCTCGTCTATTTTTCTTCTATTCCTATTCAATTCCTCTTATATTCCTCTTATATTCCTCTTCTATTTCTCTTCTATTCCTCTTCCATTCCCCCTCTTCTATTCCTTCTCTACTCCATATTCTACCTTCTTATCTTCTATCTCTCTTCTTCCCTATTTCCACTCCCTTAATTTCCACTATCTTTCAACTCCTCCCTGGATTCCCTTAGAGCCTTTGCATAGGGGACATGAGGGGATCAACTTAAAATGGGTTAATGTTGATGTGCGGAAGGGAAGAGTGGTGGGGACACCGGAGGCACCAGAATAAGACAGAGGCTTTTCAACCCTCTGTGAATTGATCAATAATTTATGAGTCCATCTGTAATAAGGGCTTAGCCCATCTGAGTCCATTTTAGTTGTTATTTAAGTCTTTTGAGTTTCAGTTCTGTACTAGTCAGCTCATGTTGAGCTAGTTCAGTCCAGTGTTAGTCAGCTCATGTCGAGCTAATTTTATTTTTTTGAGTCCTATTCAACCATATTGAAGACTCAAGACCACAACATACAAGTGAAGACCAAGTCCAACCAGATTGAAGACATGGAAGTATAGCCCAAGTCCAACCCAGTTTGAAGATTTGAAGACCCCAGGAGGAAAAATTCAGAAAACCCTGATTCCTTGCAGATGCCCTCCAGATGCCCAGATTCCCTTCTAGATGCCAAAATATATTCATATACCAAGGAATCCATGATTCTAGAGATCCATTTGCATCCTAGCCCAAAGAAATCAAGCCCAGGTGCCAAGCCCAAGCCCTAAAGAAGTAAGATACCAGGGAATATTCCTGCTACATGGCTACCAGGCCACCCTAGCTTCCAGAGGCCCAAACCCATGCACCCGAGCCCCTTTGGGCCAGCCTCTTGCTGCTCCTAGAAGCCCAACATGCCCCCCTAGGCATCCTTGGAGTGTTGGCCAAGTCAAGAGAATTTTTAGGGATTTTTCTACCTAATGTTTCCTTATTTTCTAGCTAGGGTTTGAGAGGGAAAAGGATTCTTATGTAAAGACTAATGTACCCTTACTTTGAGCCCAAGGTTAAGGGTCTATTTAAGGGACCCTAGCCTCTTGTATAAAACCTAATTTTGATATGAATTAAAACCTTGAGTTCTTCTATTGAGTTGTGTGATACCCTGCTGTGTGCATAAAGGGGTTTGTGAGAGTTTTTCTTCCCAGTGCTGCAATCATCTTCCTGCTGCCAACAAGCCTCTCAGATCCATGGACGCCCACTCCAAAAGAAGCCTTCCCTTGATGTTTTCCCTTTGTTTTCTTTTTTCTTTGTGAGTTTTCTAACCCCTGACAGGTTGTTTGCAGGTCTCCGAGTTCCTACGAATCCAACGACTCCAGCCAAGCCTCAATCGAATCACCAAGCAGAAAGCCGGGTATCCGCGGGTCTTTGGCTCGGTTTTCCAGGCCGCATCCATCGAGGAACGAGAGACCCCTTTGCTAAGATCTTCACAGACATTGTCAGGTACATCCCCTCTACCTAGGTCCTAATCTACATGCTGATCTTCTAAAAATCATATAAGATTTTCTACAACTTATTTTAATCTGAAATTCGGGAATTAATCACTCAACCCCACATATAAAGCATACAAAAAGAACCGCATGCATATTAGTTCCCCATCAAAGAGCTAGTTCTTTAGTCTTTTGTATTTCTCATTCTGTAACAAAAGAGTATATTTTTTTCTGCATCTATTTGTTCTCTTTTATTTGCCTTTTATTATGCTTTAATATTAGATTGAGGTTAAGGATAGCTCTTGCTTCTCGGAGATGCACCATGATCTGTTATGGATATGGGGCATGCCGAGAAAAGAATAGTTGAATACCTAGTACTTCCCAAAGATGCGTCATGATCTATTATGGGGCATGCTAAGGGAAGGCAGGTAAATCTTTAAGATCAATTACATTTTAGTTATAAGAGAAATGCAACTTAGCACTACATAATCACTCTTCCTCTCCTGAACTACTCACTCCCTTTCACTTGCTTCACCTTAGGAGTAGTTTATTTCTTGCTCACTTTTATTTTTCCACAACAATAATTATTTTAATTTTCTTTTTAAATCATAGCTTAGCCCTAAGGTCTCTGAGGATATGATTCTAACTCACCCTACCTATAGAGTTTAGTTGGTAAATTATTTTTGACCACCTATGACAGTGATCAAATTTTGGTGTCATTGCCGGGGACCATAGGCATGGTTGTGATTTAAAAAATAAAAAAAATTAAAATTTTAAAAAACTACAAAAATGTAAAAAAAATTAAAAAATCTTGACATTTTTTAAAAAATAAATTGACACCCTCATAACTTGGTAAGAGTTTGGAAACTTAACCATCAAATTAAAAAAAGTTAAAAAAAAGTTAATTAATTTTTACTACTCTCCTAACCACTTGTACTGAACATCAATTTTCTTTGCATTGTATAATTCATAAAACATCTTAAGGGTACTAAACACTTAAACAACATAAGGTGGTGATGTCATACCCTTCCTTGGCCCACAAACCACCACCCTGCATATTGCATTGACCTAAGCCTTTAAATTCAAATCAATTAGACATTGGCTCATAAGGATTATCGAGCTCACTTGGATAAGGAAACCCTAGAGTTGGACCGGGTTCAAATCAGTTAGTTGCTCAGTGTCTAAGGCAAGTAATTCAGGGATAAGAGCCTGAAGGAAGGTAGATTTTTAATTGGTTCCATTTGCTTACTTGGCTAATTTTCATTGGTGTCTAAGACAAGCGATGGTGGGACCCCCACCAACCTTACACTTACCGTGGTAGGTCAGTTGATTGATCTTGGGCTTGGAGTATTCAAAGGCAACCTTGGAGCAATTAGGAGCTGACTAGAACTTGGGACCTTAGGATAGAGAGTTCATTGACTGCTAACTTGTTTGTAATTAACCTAGAACTTTAACTAATACTCCATCTCTATCACTCTTAGATTTAGGACCCCTTAGGCTCTCACCTTTATTTTTCTTTCTTTCTTCTTTCCCCTCTCCTCTCTAAAACAAAAATAAAAAACTTAGAAAATGATTGCTTTGATCTGGAACCTTTGATTAAATATTCTAAAACCATCAAAACAATCCAATGAATTAGAGCAGTGCTAGGAACATGGATCTCAATAGTAGAATGGATAAGTTGTCCCATGCCTTCAATGCCATAGCCTATGAATTCAATCATCTATCAACTACTAGACACTCTTCCACACTATCCTTTTTTCCTGTATAACAGGAATGCTCCACATATCCGAGTCCAACTCACTTTGTAAGTGAGTGCCCAGCCATGTACCAATTTCTTGAGACTAGGAATGACCAACTTTATCAAGATCAAACTCATATAGCCTATAGACCAGGAGAAAACCCACACTTTAGTACTTACAACCAAGGTTCGGGGACTCAACAAGATTTGTCATGGCAACCACATTCAGTGGTTATCCCAGTACCACAAAGACCTCCATTTGTAGATGGACCTTATTACGATTAGCCCTATCTATGTTTTCATCCTTCTTCTAATTATAGCATATCATTTCAAGTGAAGGTTTTGCAAGCCATAGAATGAATCGAGAAAATTGGTCAGACCCCACCTCTCCAACCAATCAACCCAGAAGTCAATAGATTTGCCCAATATCAACAAGCAATTATGCTTTAGCAGCAATCTATCGATGAGCTTATGAATCAGACTGATCGATTATTAGCTAAAATTAATAGGGAGGTCGGAACACTGCCTAGTCAATCCGAGAGTAATTTAGAAGGATACTACCAAGGTAAATATTGTAATGATCCTTTAATTCTTTCTGAACAATCAACTATAACTCTCGGAAATGAATTGGTCACGAAATAACCTTGCACCATCATATAGACCAATATAGATGATTCGACTGAGGTAGAGAAATCAAACTGGTGGGATGATCCACTTCCATCATCATCCTACTCGCCAATAGTTCCCTTTCCAAGTGCCCTAAAATCAACCACTCCTTTCTTTGGGATGGAAGAAGAATTTGATGATATGATGAAATTAATTGAGGATCCCCAGGAACCATAATAGAATAACATAACAGGGGAAGCCATTCCTCCAAGTTGTCCCCAGAAGTCATTAGATCCCTATATGGCTCATTATGAGATTAATAATTTAAAGTAGATGAATATATTGTAGGGAGGGATAACCTACTTGATATACCACACTTCGAACCCACCCAACTTTTGATGGAACAAGTTGAGCCAACACAGCTCCTCCATTAGAATCACCACCGGATCTACAATTGAAGCCACTTTCTATCACACATACTGACACCCTACCAATGATCTCTAATTAGGAAGACCAAATAGTTGATATTCTAAAAATGTATAAAAAAGCTATTGGATGGGATGTTTATGAAATCAGGGATAATGATCTTAAAGATTTTATGGCTGATTTCTCTATATTTGGCACTACTTTCGAGGATCGCCTCCAAAATCTATCTTTTATTTTGAAACTATGTATGGAGACAGATCTATAATTAACTTGGATAAAGTGCCATCAAGAAGGGATTAGGGTAGATCTTTCTAAAGTTACAAAAAATTTTAAGCCCCCACCCCTTCCTAATCTTAAACCAATTTATTATAATTTTTTTAAATTTTGGTCTAGCATACTTGCTCGATGTACTCTATGGATCAGGGATACTCATCCTCAAAAACTCTATGAACATTTTTCTGCTATGATACTTAGGCCTCCTAATTGGTCCTATCTTCTAAAAATCTGGAGGTATGTACCCAAGCTCGATACGTAACACTCCCTCTTAGCATCCAACTGAGGATGTTAAACTTAGTACTGGTTAGGAGGCAACCCAACAATCTTATCTTTCTTTTAGTGCACTTACGGGAACTTAGGTGGCAGAACATGAATCCGCTACTTCATGAAGCTCTCCTCAACTCCCAAAACACATTCATCCCAGGTATATTCTTTCTTATTGTACCCTTTATTTTATTTCTCCATTAAGGACAATGTTGATTAAGTTGGGGGGAAGAAAAACTTAACTTGCTTATATCTTCGAGTAGGGTTAGAAATGATCATGTTATGTGTACCTAATTATTGTCTCAAATTGAAGTTACATAGGCACCTTAATCAATGATTGATTAATGGTCTAGATAATACTAGAGATGTTGAGGGATAAATTATTAATGAAACTCAATAAATGGTAGGGTTAGATCATAAATAATTTCATGGAGTAATTCCGGAACCTTTTGACCATTGATCTCAATAAAGAATCTACTTTATGGGGGTATAAATCAAAAGGTCAAGTATACTAAAGTTTTTTTCTTAAAAAAAAAGAGAGAAAAAGAGTTAGTCCCATCTCACAGCTTTGCTTGAACTCTTACTGAGTAACCAGGCCCCATCGCCTAGGTAAGCATTGTGGTTCGCATCAAAAGATAAGAAGGTCAAGAAATCTGTTAAGAATGGTACCTTCCTGAGTAACCGGGCCCCTTCACCTAAGTAAGCATTATGGTTCGCGTCAAAAGGGAAGAATACTAACACTTAAAAGGCTTGGACATGACACTATACTTAAATAAATAAAAAAAAGAAAAAACTGGCTAGCAGAAAGATACTGAACTAAACCCTTGAAAGTGAGAGGATTCAAAGAGTGAGGTGTAAAGTTGGCAAAAGAACTCTAAAAATATTTATGGGCTCTACCCGATCACTAATTGAGTTGAATTAATAATTCAATAAAGTATCTCACTAATGGTCTTGCCAGGTATCAACTGCCACTAGGGTTGCCTAGGTTAGCATCCAATTCAAGGACAGGTTGATACACATGGATAATCTATCTGCTTTACTCGAGGATAAGAAAAGTTTATATTGGGGGGTGTGATAACTACATTATACACATATATAAATATATTAATTTAATAATCAAATTATCTTTATTCCTTTAAAATTAATACTTTTATATATCATTTGTAGGAAAGGAGAGTGCCAACATCAAGAGATTGATTTATGGATTCAAATGAAACAAGCTTGAAGCAAATCGGGCTTGAAATGAGTCTAGAATTAATTTTTAAAAAATTTAACAAGAAAAAGCACAAATTTTGGTGCAACTAGTCTATTATGGACCAGCTGAATGGTCTACATAGGGCTTTATAGTCCACGGGATGCCATGGTCATAGTCCATGAAATAGGGCCGTGGACCGCAAGGATCGGTTTGAGCCGAAACTCATCGGAAATGTCACCCTGCCATCGCCCAAGCCTTCGACATGTTCCTTGTCGACCGAAGAAGCCTCCCTTAGCTGAAAAATTGGCCAAAAAGGCTGGTGGTCTCCTCTTCTTTTTCACTACCATTCCACGGTTTCCATGGCCAGAAAAGCTGCCAGCACCACTCCCTTCACCGTTGAGAAAATGCCCATGGCCAAAAAAGCCATCATCCACCAGTTTTTGGCTGTTGTCCGAGCCATCCAAGAGCTAAGCCTCAATCACACACAGATGCCGTCTAAGGCCATCCTGGTTCCTTATTCAACCTCCTGATTGCTGGCCTCCTTAGACCCCCATCACCGGCCTGCTACTCATGGCCATTCCCATATGAGTTGGAGCTTCACTGGGTTTGTTGGATGCAGTGGAGATCATTGGAGGGTGTTCGGTTGATCGTTGGAACAGCTTGTGGAGATTGTTGGAGCTCAACGGAGTTCGGTTGATCATGGAACAATGGAATAGAATATAGTTAAATTGTTGGAGCTCATGGAAAAGAATTCAGTTGGGTTATGCCTATAAAATTCTGATCACGGGAAGAGTCGAGAGCCATCAGTCTGTATTCCCCCCTCTTCTCTCCCTTCTTTGCTTCGTATTTTCCCCTCTTCTATTTCTCTTCTATTCCTCTTCTATTCCTCTTTTATTCTTCTTCTATTTCCCCTCTTCTATTCCTTGTCTATTCCTCTTCCATTCCCCCTCTTCTATTCCTTCCCTGCTCCATATTCTATCTTCTTATCTTCTATCTCTCTTCTTTCCTATTTCCACTCCCTTAATTTCCACTATCTTCCAACTCCTCCCTGGAGTCCCTTAGAGCCTTTGCATAGGGAACATGAGGGGATCAACTTAAAATGGGTTAATCTTAAAGTGCGGGAGGGAAGAGCTGGTTCTTTAGTCTTTTGTATTTCTTGCTCTGCAATAAAAGAGTATATTTTTCTTTCTGCATCTATTTGTTCTCTTTTATTTGCCGTTTATTATACTTTAATATTAGATTGAGATTAGGGATAGCTCTTGCTTTCCAGAGATGTGTCATGATCTATTATGGATACGGGGCATGCCGCGAAAAGAAGAGTTGAATACCTAGTACCTCCCAAAGATGCGCCGTGATTTGTTATAGGTACGGGGTGTGCCAAGGGAAGACAGGTAAATCTCTAAGATCAATTACATTTTAGTTATAAGAGAAATGCAACTTAGCATTGTATAATCACTCTTCCTCTCCTGAAATGCTCACTCCCTTTCACTTGCTTCACCTTAGGAGTAGTTTATTTCTTGCTCACTTTTATTTTTCCACAACAACAATTATTTTTCTTTTTTTTTAAAATCATAGCTTAGTTCTAAGGTCCCTGAGGATACGATCCCGACTCACCCTAGCTATAGAGTTCAGTTGGTAATTATTTTTGACCACCTACGATAGCGATCATAAACATATAAGCCAAGACTTTGCAAAAACTTCTCTCCCTCTATTTCCATTAGAATTTTTTCTCTGGGAGAGACAGAGAGGTGTAATTATCAAACTTATAGGTCAAGTTCTTCATCTTTGGGCTCTATCATTGGGGCTGTGCATCCTTGTCATTGCAAGGCTAGGAGTTAGCTTCTTGGGTCTTCTTTTAGGTGCGGGTCTTCTTTTTGGTGCCGACTTTCCTTCAGCTTGGTGCTGACTAATTGCTTGTTCTTCAGCTAACACGTATTTCTGAGCTTGTGCTAGTAGCTTCGAGTAACTTTTGGAAGCTTCTTGTCAGGAAAAGGATAAAACTGGATGATCGAAGTCCCTTTTTCATGGTCGATAGGGTCACGGGTTCATTGAAATCTTGGACC
This sequence comes from Areca catechu, assembly GCA_021397845.1. NCBI lineage: Eukaryota > Viridiplantae > Streptophyta > Magnoliopsida > Arecales > Arecaceae > Areca > Areca catechu. The sequence continues at coordinate 41,656,245 of CM038038.1, forward strand.
TCAAGCATGGCAGCATTAAAGCATGCCATAAAGTCTTTCAAAGACTCTACTTCTTTCTACAAAATGAAAAAGAGGCTATCAAAGTTCTGTGGCATCCTCTGACTTGTTTGGAAATATATCATGAATAGTTTCTCTAGCTGATTGAAGGAATGAATGCCACCCAGCTTAAGGTCCAAGCACCATACTTAGGCAACTTTTCTTAGAGTCACTGGGAAAGCAAGGCAATGGAGGGTGTCGCTTGAGCCTTGGATCACCATACGGGCTTTATAGCTGCCCAAATATCAAGTGGATCAAAGGTCCCATCATAAGGTTCTAATTAAGGCATCTTAAAGTATGGTGGTATCACTTCTTCTATGATCCGCTGAGAGAATGGAGACCAAAAATTATAGCTAAGAGAGTCAGCAAATCCTCAGTTGTCAATCTAGAGCTCTGCAAGTCATCGATCGAGCTCCTGCAGCCTCTTCTCATAGTCATTAAGTTGATGAGTTTCACAATCCGACCAAACTATTGGAGTAGAGCCTTCTCTTGAAAACATTGAAGGAGATTGCGGGTGCTTTTCCTTATGCCAAATTTCTCCTTGTCACTCTCATTGTTAGAATGGAGGTCTTCGTTAGACAAGAAAGCATCAATAATTGGATAATCGAATAGTAGGTTGATGCTGAGAATCTCGAGGTGGAGATCATCGGCCATGCCTTGAGGCGATAGTTAGGGTAGCTGGCTCCAACAGATATTGTTGATTATTGATTATAGCTTGTTGCAAACTCTAAATAGAAACAAATAAAGCTTACCCTTAATTCATCAAGGTAGTAAATTGCTACTGATCTGCTACCACCACTGGAGGTGTGTCATTGACTTCTATCTGCTAGCTAGGTGGGCCATTCCATCTAGATGACTGATGCCCTCTACTAGTAGAAGCATTATGCACCTTTGCTTTTGTGATAAGTACATAAATCTAGCTATAGAAGTATTAATTTATAGATCAAATATCTTTATTTTTTTAAAAATTAAATTTTTTTCTTGTATTTTATAAAAAAGAGGTGCACCATAATAAAGAGCCTGATCTACAAGTTTAAAGGATACAAATTAGAGTCCCAATAGTGAATAATTGGGGTTGAGCACCTATCTTAAAGGTGGCCCAAAAAAAGCCCACATGATATCGATCCATCGTGGACCAGCAGCTTGGTCCATAAGAAGCCTTCATGCAGTCCACCAATAAATTTGAAGGAGATTTAGGGCCAAATTCATCAATGAAATTGAAGGAATTTTGCATCCAGACTCCTCAATGAATTGGGGAGGGAAACATGGCTAGATTCATCCAGATTTACATTTCTTCATTTCTTTTAGTTTCATATCAGATGAATGTAAGCAATCTTTCTCCTCTAATACCTATAAAAAGGCCTATATACTTAATGAAAAAGGTACTTCCAACATTCTTCCACCCTTCTAACATATAGGAGAATAAGCTAAGAAAAAAAGAGCCTTTATCAGGTTCTAATTTTTTATTTTCTTTATTAAAGCTCTAAATCCTATTAATTGCTTAGGAGTTTTTTTTTTTTTTTTTTTTTTTTGTATCAAAAATTTTATTTATCAATATAATTAGTTCTTTTTCTTCAATTTAATTTTGTAATTCTTTTATTTCCCGCAATTAGATTAGTTTAAACTTTTGTAATTTAATTTCTTATAATTTTTAATTTCAGTAATAGGATAGTTTAATTTTTGTAAATATTTAAATTTTATAATATAAATTTTAGCAAGTAGCATAGATTTTTTTTTTAAAAATAATTTTAGAGTTTCAATTTAAATCATGTGGCTAAGCAATCCCTCTAGGATTTGTGATGAAGCTAGACCATGATTAGAAGCCCTTTTTTTGGATTTCTTTTTGAGTTTTTAATTTTTTTGAGTTCTTCTTTTAACCTTCTTGCCAAGAGCCTTTATGGCTATCGTTAGATTTTAATCCCTTTATAGTTCATACTTTAATAGATAGAAGATCATAATCTTTTTAAATAATTTTTTCTCTTCCTTGTGGAAACCTTGATGGATTATTGTTAGGTCAGAATTCCTTGATAATCCATACTTGGATAAAATAAGTGAAGAAGTTTAAAGGATTTCATAAGAGCAATCATAGAAAGGCTCTCTGAATCATTGATCTAGTGGATTCAAAAATCCCAGATCTTTAGACTATTATATTCTGCAAGTACTTATTTCTTTCTGCTCTAGTAGTAGTAAACAAGCAACTTCTCTTTTTCTTCAATAATGCTTGCATGAGCAAAAATTTTAACAAAGTTCAAACATCCAATTCCTCATAGGATTGATCAGTACTTGCCAAATGTGCTACCCTATACACCGTGCATTTATAGTTTAAATTTAAGACTGCTTTTGGCATCGTTGCCAAGAAATTATCTTGTTTTAGATTATATTTCAAAATTATTGCTCTTCATGCTTTTAGTTTAACTTTAATCAGATCTTTTAAACTTTTTTATTTTTTCAGGTTGGTGAGTGCTGGAAGCCAGGTGCATAATTTAAACTATCCCTTCTTCTTTCAACATATTATTTTGATCTTAGTTTGGTATTAGTTTTTAATTTAAATTTATTTATTCTTTTTGGTTGTGCATAAGTATTTTTAAATTACTTTAAGGGCACAAGCCTAAACAAGATAAGGTGGGGAGTTCATTATCCTTCCTTCCTTAGCCCATAAATAAGTTTTCCTCATTTACATTAACCCAAGCTTGTAAATAAAATTAATTAGATGCTGATCCTAGGGATATCTGAGCTAATTAGGACAAGGATACCTAAGAGTTGTACCAAACTAGTTTTGATTATTGAATTGGTATCCAAGAAAGTGATTAAGGATCTTAGTCCTGAAGAAAGGTGATTCTTTAATTAGTTCCATTCACTGACCTGGTCAATATAATTGGTGTCTAAAAAAAATAATAGGGGGATCCTGCTAATCTTACACTTACCTAGCTAATTTGGTAAATTGGTTTGAACTTGAGTGCTTGAAGGTTGACTTGAAACAGTTACGAGATGTCTAGTTCTAGGCTAACTCTAGGATAGAATTAATTTTGTATAAAACTTGTTTGAAAAAATAAATAAATTCTTTAAGTTCTCATTTTTAGAATTATTTCTTCTCTTCTCTGTTTTACACAAAAAAAAAAAAAAAAAGAAAAAAAATCTTGTTTTAGGTTAATTTTTCTTCAATCTTGATTGCCCTGATACAAGGTTGCCTTGACATAACTGGAAGTTATGTTGCATGGTTGTCCTAGGGTATGAAAAGTTTAAAATAATTTAAAACCTTTGAAGAAAATTTCTAAAAAATAAGTAAAAAATAAAAAATGTATATACAAAAATTCTAAAAAAATAGAAGGCATAATGAATATAGTAAATTCTCTACTTCCTACATAGAAAAGGACATCGGGTTGATTAGTTAGAACTGATTCAATTCCTATTTTAGACCCTATGACCACTATAATGGATGTAACAAATCAGTCCCAAATCCTTAAAGATTTATGTTATCTAATTGCTTCTATCCAACCCACTATAAAAAATTTTGAAATCAAATCTCAAATTATTAATATGCTTCCAAAATTCACGGAATAGATGATGTATATATGTTTATTAGGGAATTTGAAGAGGTTTGTGCAACCATGAGGCTATAACAACTGTTAGAGGATGAATTCAAGCTAAGACTGATCAATTTTATCCTTAAGGACAATGCCAAAGAGTGGCTCTATAGTCTCCCAAATCAATCTGTCATAACCTGGGAGGGCTTTATAAGAGTATTTCTAAAAAAAAAAAAAATTATCATAAAATAGCTAGAATTAAAAATATAAAAAAACCAATTATATCAACTAACTTGCAAGTCATTTTGGAAATACGTCGACCACTTCAAGAACCTGTTGACCCAATGCCCATATCATAAAATAAAAACTTGGAGGCTATGCCAAATAATTTATAAAGGTCTAGATTCAAATTCAAGAACCATGCTAGAGTCAATGTGCTAGGATTAGTTTATGTATAAAGAACCCAATGAAGCCTTGCAATTTCTAGAAGACCTAGCTGAAAAGAACTTATATGAGAAACAACTAGAAAACTGAAAAAATTCACACCTTCAAGAGGTGGAATGCATCAAATCCAGACTTTCCTAGCTACAAAGGCCAAAATTGTAACCTTAACATAAAAATTTGAGAGGCCTTAGAACTTCAAAGACTAGCCAGTTTGAACCAAATATCTACACCCATGTACAATGGGTGCAATGCACCAAACCCTGTCCTTAAGGAATGTCCTCTCCTAATGAGCCCAATAGAAAATAGATGTTCATAGGTGAATGCCACGTACCAAAGATCAATAAACAATCCCTATGTACTTACATATAACCCAGGATGGAGGAATCATCCAAATTTCTAATGATCATAGAATCCTAATGTAGATGGTCCTAGCTTTAATCAATAAAACTCAAGGCCTAACCCTATGATGAACAACCCACCACCATTAGACTTTAATAACAAATGATAAAAAACTTAGTTCTTTAGAGAAAAGTCTAGAAGTCCTAGTCAAATCCAATGCTAATACCAATGCCACATTAAGTAATTTTATCCAAATCATGGCCAACACTTAAATTCAAACTCCTAGGCCATAGCTAGCATGAAAATGTAGGTGGGTCAACTAGCATTTATCATTAATGAAAGAGAATGAGGTAGACTACCTAGCCAACCTAAGCCCAATCCAAGAAACCAAAATGGTCATGACTCCAAGGAAACTAAGTTAATCAAGTAAATGCTATTACTCTTTAAGATCAAGAAAATAAGTGGATAATAAGATAGATACATCTGATACTAGAGATGACTCATTTACTGATCACCTAATGAACAACTTGTCTTACAAAGTCTAGCTTGTGAAAATAATAGTACACCAAACTAGGTACCCATGATTCCTAGAGCTCCTTTTTTAAATCGACTAAGGTCTAATAAATAAATGAAACATTTAAATAAAATGTTAGAGGTGTTTAAGTAAGTTTAAGTAAATATTCCTCTACTAGATATGATATAACAGGTTCTAATTTATGCTAAATTTTTAAAAGACCTTTGTACCAAGAAAAGGATCACCAATATACCAAAGAAAGCTTTCTTAGCAGCAAGTGTGATCTCATACTTGTTAAGTTACATGCCCATAAAATATAAGGATTCGGGGTCTCCAACAATTTCATATATCATAGGAGAAACCCACATTGAGAAGGCCTTACTTGTTTTGGGGGCTAGTGTCAATATATACCCTATTCAGTTTATGAGCAATTAGGATTGAAAAAATTTCAACCAATGGGGATCATATTACAATTACCAAACCGATCCTTTAGGATCACTAAAGAAATGATATAAGATATTCTAATTAAGATTGGTGATTTTATCTTTCTTATAGATTTTATCATTTTGGAGACAAAACTAGTGTCAAATCCTAAGGATCATATCCTAGTTATTTTAGGAAGATCGTTCCAAAAAACTGCTAATGTCGAAATCAATTACCATAATGGATTTATGAAGATATCCTTTGAGAATATGACTATTAAGTTGAATATATTTAATTTAGAATAGGAATCCACCAAGCATGCTAATATAAATGTAATCCATGATGAAATTTATGAATTCATAGACATTAATGATGACGAAGTCGATCTTGAGTCTAGTTTCTGGCCAATCCATAAATATGAGAACATAGATGAAATACCTATAAATAATAGGAATAGCTATAGATGGGAGCCTCCTGATAAAATACTCAAAGAAATGGCTAAACCATCATCCAAGCCATTATTAAAGAAGGCACCCAAATTAGAATCGAAATCCCTCCCCAAGCACCTTAAGTATATATATTTAGGTCCAGTGGAATCCTTGCCTATAATTATTGCCTCAGATCTAAATCCTAAATAAGAGGAGGAGCTATTGACTGTTCTGAGAGAAAATTGAGAAGTAATAAGCTAGACCATACAGACATTGAGGGAATAAGCCCTTCTATAGTTCAACTTAGGATATACCTAGAAGAGGATAAACTACCTAGAGATGCCCAGAGAAGATTAAACCCAACCATAAAGGATGTAGTCAAGAAAGAGATTTGATGTTATTGGATAATGAAATTATTTACCCCATTTTTGATAGCTCATGGATAAGCCCTGTATAAGTGGTACCCAAAAAATCTGGGATAACAATGATTCAAAATGAAGCAAATGAATTTATCCTCATTAGGATCCAAATGGGATAGAGGGTCTATATAGACTATAAAAAATTAAGTGCAACAATAAGGAATGATCACTTTCCTTTGCCATTTATTGATTAGATGTTAGAAAAATTAGCTAGGTAGGAGTTTTACTATTTTTTTGATGGATACTCTAGCTATAACCAGATTCCCATAGCCCTTGAATACCAAGAAAAGACCACATTCACCTATCCATTTAGAATCTTTGCTTATAGATGCATGCCCTTTGGGTTATGTAATGCACTGCTAACCTTCCAAAGATGTATATATGATCAACATTTTTCTGACATGGTTGAATAATTTTTAAAAATTTTTATGGATAACTTTTCTATTTTTGGCCCTACCTTCTTCAAATGTTTAAGCCATTTGAGACTAATTCTAGAAATATGTATGGAAAAGCATTTAGTTCTCAATTAGAAATAATGTCAATTCATGGTTTAGAGAAGGTATAGTTCTTGTCTATGTAGTTTCAAAAAAGGGAATAGAAGTTGATAAGGCCAAAGTTAACCTGATTGTAAGTGTTTCACCATCTAAGTCTATCAAAGAAATTCATTTATTTTTAGGATATCTAGATTTTATAAAAGGTTTATACCTAATTTTAGTTAAGTGGCTCATCCATTGATAAATTTGCTAGCAAAGGAAGCAAAATTTTAGTTCACTCCTGAGTATCTAAAGTCTTTTAAATTTCATAAAAAGGCACTTATTTCTGCTCCCATCATTTATCCACCTATCTGGATTAAACTCTTTGAACTCATGTGTGATGCATCCAATCATGCTATAGGTATAATTTTAAATCAAAGAATTAATAAGTTGCCTAAAGTTATTTATTATGTAAGCAAAACCTTAAATGATGCACAGCTAAATTACATGACCATTGAAAAGGAGTTCCTAACCATTATCTTTGCCTTAAAAAAATTTAGGTCCTACTTGATTGGGTCGCACACTATTGTTTATACTGACTACTCAACCATTAGACATCTCCTAGCAAACAAAAATACTAAGGCATGCTTAATACGATGGATCTTGCTCCTTCAAGAATTGGACCTAAAGATTAAGAATAAGAAAGTAATAGAAAATACAATAGCTAATCACTTATCCCAAATCATAGTTGCACTATCTAGTAAACCACCTGTCAATGAATTCTTCCCTGATGAACAACTCATGTTTGTGTCAACTGAACCATAGTATGCTGATATATTGTAAATTATTTAGCCATTGATAAAGTTCCTCCTCATTGGATAATTCAAGATAAATATAAATTATTTTTTGAAGTACTTCATTTGGGATGATCCATACTTATTAAAACAGTGTCTTGACTAGATCATTAGGGAGTGTGTCCCGGATAATGAGGTTAGAAGTATTCTATTATTTTATTATGATCAAGTATGTGGTGATCACTTCACATCCAAAAAGAGAGCTGCCAAAGTCCTCCAATATGGATTTTATTGGCCAATTTATTTTAGGAAGCACATATGTACTGTAAAAGTTATTCTCGATGCCAATAAATGGATTGGATCACCAACAAAGCATGATACTACTCAATCCAATCTTGGTGGTTGAAATTTTTGATGTCTGGTAGATAAGTTTTATAGAACTATTCCAAACTCCTTTGAAAATGAATATATTTTAGTGGTTGTCAATTATATCTCTAAGTAGGTAGAAGCTATTCTATGTAGATCTACTGATAGCAAAGAAGTCATTATTTTTTAAAAAAAAATATTCTCTTCCATTTTGATACTCCTAGGATAATCATTAATGATCGGGGGACATACTTTTGCAACCGACCATTTGCCACATTAATGAAAAAATATAATATTATCCATAAGTTGGTCATACCTTATTATCCCTAAACTTATGGGCAAGTAGAATTGTCCAATAGATAAATCAAATAAATCTTGGAGAAGATCATTTATGCTAATAGAAAGGATTGGTCTTTGAAATTAGTTGATACATTCTGGACGTACCGCACCGCCTACAAGACCAACCTAGGAATGTCAACTTATAAGATTGTATTTGGAAAATCATGTCACTTGTCTATTGAGTTAGAATACAAAGCTATGTGGGCAATCAAAAAATTAAAGATGGACTTAGATGTTGCCAGAAACCATAGGAACCTTCTGATTAATGAATTAGAAGAACTTAAAATTGAAGCTCACAAGAATGCTAAGGTGTACAAGGAAAAAATAAAAGTATTTCATAATCAAGCAATTCTTAAAAAATCTTTTACTTCTAGATAAAAAATTCTCTTGTATAATTTATGGTTGCATCTTTTTTCTAAAAAGCTTAGGTCTAGATGGACATGACCTTTCTTAGTTAAAGAAGTCTTACCATATGAGATTGTAGAAATCAAAAACCTAAGCAATGGTGTTGTTTTCAAAATTAATGATCAATGATTAAAACTATTTCTGGAACTGTCTATAGAATTTATTGAGGAAGATGGTTCTCTATGAACCAATATATCTTGTTTAGCCAATTGTCAATGTTTAGTCTGGCTGAAGACATTAAACTTAGCATTCCTGTAAGACAACCCAGCTTCTTTTCTTTCTAATAATTTTTTTTTAGTATGGTTAGGTTTACAAATCCTAACTCAAATGAGCTCCATTGGCTAAGTTAGGGGGAGAGATCAATAAAAATTCCTCCTCATGTATCTTCATTTCCTTTTATACCATTTTGTACTTACATTTAGGAATTATTTTTATTTGTAAGGAAATAATAAGCAAAATAAGTATATATTTGGAGCTACCTTCACCTTCTTATTGTTACACTTGTCGAGTCTCAGACATAGATAAATCACATACTTTTGATAAGTAATTAATTGAATAGTCTAGATAATTTTTAAAATACTGAGGAATAAAATATTAATAGCTCAAGTAAAAAGGTAAGTAAGAATGAAATTAATATTTGAATAATTCTAATCCTCTTATTTGCATCAAAAAAGAATCTACTTCTCAGGTATGTATGGGTATTGACAGATGAAAAGTTTTCTTTATTAGTCAAAAAATGAAGAAAAAAGAATGAATAATAAAAGCAAGTTCTAAATATTATTCCACCGAGTAACTAGGCCTCTTTACCTAAGTATTAAGTATCATGTCAAAAATAGAGATGTGAAGAAACTTTACTATACAACCAATTTTAATCTATAGCCTTTCTGACTCGAGCTAGTAAGCCTAAGGGATATTCTATATCTAGTGCCCTAAGGCCAACTAATCTAGGGACATTGGTCGAAAACTTGTTACAAGGGTCAGATAGAAAGTTTAAGAGGTTAAAATGTTGTATGGTATATATTAAAAAAAGATTGTAATAATAAAAGGAATGTACTTGTACCAAAATAATATCTCACCATTCTGTGGGAGCAGAAGATTTATAAATAACAATAGGAGTTCGTCAAGAGTTATCTTAAAAAAATGAAAAGTTTGCACTTAACCAATTTACTAAAAGCTATTAATATCCCAATGACTTGTTTTATCTACTATCTAATGAAAAATCTTCTACTTATAAAAAAGATATGAGAAAAATCTTTGAGTCCGAGCAAACTTGTATATGGTATTGAGAGTTTTTAGTAGCCTCCTCAATTATTTTCTAATAAGCAATTCACTAACTATCTTTAATTCTTACTTGAGGATGAGTAAGACTCAAGTTAAGGGGTGTGATAAGTGTATAAATCTAGCCATTGAAGCATTAAATTATAAATCAATTTTTTTTTATTTTTTTTGAATTGATATTTTTTCTTGTATTTTACATGAAAGAGGTGCACCAAAACAAAAAGCCAGATCTACAGGCCTAAAGGATACAAATTAGAGTCCAAATGTGAACAATTAGAGCCCAACATCCATCTTAAAGGTGATCCAAAAAAGTTCACATGATATCAGTCCACCATGGACCAGTAGCTTGGTCCATAAGAATCCTTCATGCGATCCATCATTGAATTCAAAAGAGATTTAGGGCTAGATTCATCAATAAATTTAAAGAAAATTTGTATCTAGATTTATTAATGAATTGGGGAGAGAATTATGGCTAGATTCATTCAGAATTTACATTTCCTCATTTTTTTAGTCCTGCATTAGAAGAATTTAAACAATCCTTCTTCCCAAACACCTATAAAAAGGCCTGTATACTCCATAAAAAAGGTACTTCCCACTTTCTTCTACCCTTCCAACATATACAAAAGAGAGTGAGCTAAGGAGAAAAGAGCCTTTATCAGGTTCTAATTTTTTATTTTTGTCTATTAAAGCTCCAAGTCCTGTTAATGGCTTACGAGTTAATTTTTTTATATCAAAAATTTTATTTAGCAATAAAATTAGTTCTTTTTCTTCAATTTAATTTTGTAATTCTTTTATTTTTAGCAATTAGATTGGTTTAAATTTTTACAATTTAATTTCTTGCAATTTTAATTTTAGTATTAGAATAGTTTAATTTCTATAAATATTTAAATTTTATAATTTAAATTTTAGCAAGTAGCATAGAATTTATTTTTTTAAATATTTTTAGAGCTTTAATTTAAATCATGTGTAGCTAAGCAATCTCTCTAGAATTTGTGATGAAGCTAGACCATGATTAGAATCCTTTTTTAGATTTTTCTTTTGAGCTTTTAATTTTTTGAGCTCTTCTTTTTAACCTTCTTGACAAGAGCCTTGATAGGCTATTATTGGATTTTAATCCTTCATAGTTTATATTTGATTTGGTATAAGAAAGGTAATAGATAGAAGGCTCATAATCTTTTTAAACTATTTTCTTCTCTTTCTTGTGAAAACCTTGATGGGTTATTGTTGGATCAAAATCCATTGATAATCCATACTTGGATAAAATAAGCAAAAAAATTGAAAGGATTTAATAAAAAAAATTATAGAAAGGCTCTCTGAGTCATTGATCTAGTGGATTCAAAAATTCTAGATTTTTAGACTATTATTTTTTATAAATACTTATTTTTTTCTGCTCTAGTAGTAGTAAACAAGCAACTTCTCTTTTACTTTTTTAAAGCTTGCCTAAGCAAGTTGATATGGAAACATCGCTGACATGGAGTATATGTCAAATCCAGCTACCCGCCAGGTGGCACCGCATGGCGTCATCTCCGGACTCTCTTGCCAGGTGGCTCGTTCAGCAGTAGATCCAAGCTCGGCATCTCCGCCACTCGCCAGGTGTCGATCCAGGATCCACCTTGGCTAGAGTGGTCCTGCCTGTGCTCCTTCGCAAGGTGGCATCCCTAGATGGGCCCACCTCATCGAAGTCGAGCTGGGCTCTCCCCGCTCCCTCACCAGGTGGCACTTCAGATAGGTCCACCTCGATTGAGGTCAAGCTGGCCTCTGCCACTCCGCCAGGTGTCGATCCAGGCGGGATCCACCTCGGCTGGAGTGGCCCTGCCTCTACTCCTTCGCCAAGTGGCACCCCCAGATGGGTCCACCTCGTGAAGTCGAGCCAGGCTCTCCCCGCTCCCTCGCCAGGTGGCACCCCCAGATGGATCCACCATGATCGAGGTCGAGCTAGCCTCTGACACTCCACCAGTGTCGATCCAGGCGGGATCCACCTCGGCTGGAGTGGTCCTGCCTCTGCTCCTTCACCAAGTGGCACCCCTAGATTGGCCAACCTCGTTGAAGTTAAGCTGGGCTCTCCCTGCTCCCTCACCAGGTGGCACCCTAAATGGGTCCACCTCGGCCAAGGTCGAGCTAGCCTCTGCCACTCCACCATGTGTCGATCCAGGCAAGATTCGTCTCGGTCGGAGTGGCCCTGCCTTTGCTCCTTCGCCAGGTGGCACCTTCATATGGGTCTACCTCGTCGAAGTCGAGCCGGGCTCTCCCGCTCCCTCACCATGTGGCATCCCAGATGGGTCCACCTTGGTCGAGGTCAAGCTGGCCTCTGCCACTCTGCTAGGTGTCAATCCAGGGGATCCACCTTGGCTGGAGTGTCCCTGCCTCTGCTCCTTCGCTAGGTGGCACCCCTAGATGGGCCAACCTTGTCGAAGTTGAGCCAGGCTCTCCCCGCTCCCTTACCAGGTGCACCACCAGATGGGTCCACCTCGGTCGAGGTCAAGTTGGCCTCTACCACTCCGCCAGGTGTCGATCCAGGCGGGATCCACCTCAGCCGGAGTGGCCTTGCCTTTGCTCTTTTACCAGGTGGCGCCCCTAGATGGGTCCACCAAACCGAAGTCGAGCCAGGCTCTCCCCGCTCCCTTGTCAGGTGGCACCTCCATATGGGTCCACCTCGGTCGAGGTCGAGCTAGCCTCTACCACTCCGCATGGTGTCGATCCATGCGAGATCCACCTCGATCGAAGTGGCCCTCCCTCTGCTCCTTCGCCAGGTGGCGCCCCCAGATGGGTCCACCTCACCGAAGTAGAGCCAGGCTCTCCTCGCTCCCTCGCCAGGTGGCACCCCCAATGGGTGCACCTCGACCAAGGTCGAGCTGGCCTCTGCCACTTCGCTAAGTATCGATCCAGGTAGGATCCACCTCGACCGGAGTGGCCCTGCCTCTGCTCCTTCACCAGGTGGCACCCCCAAATGGGTCCACCTCACCAAAGTCGAGCCAGGCTCTCCGTGGTCCCTCACCAGGTGGCACCCATAGATGGGTCCACCTCAACCGAGGTCGAGCTAGCCTCTGCCACTCCGCCAGGTGTCGATCCAAGCGGGATCCACCTCGATCGGAGTGGCCCTACATCTACTCCTTCACCAGGTGGCTCCCCCGAGATGGGTCCACCTCGCTAAAGTCGAGCTAGGCTCTCCCCGTCCCTCACCAGGTGGCACCCCTAGATTGGTCCACCTCGACCGAGGTCGAGCTAGCCTCTGCCACTCTGCCAGGTGTCGATACAGGCAGGATCCACCTCGACTGGAGTGGCCCTACCTCTGCTCCTTCGCCAAGTGGCACCCCAAATGGGTCCACCTCACTGAAGTCGAGCCAGGCTCTCCCCGCTCCCTTGCTAGGTGGCACCCCCAGATGGGTCCACCTCGGTTGAGGTCGAGCTGGCCTCTGCCACTCCGCCAGGTATCGATCTAGGTGGGATCCACCTCGACCGGAGTGGCCCTGCCTCTGTTGCTTCGCCAGGTGGCACCCCCAGATAAGTCCACCTCGATCGAAGCCAGCCCTTTCTATGGAAGATGGAAGGAATGGGGGTGTGCACCCTAAGGAGGCTGCTAAAGACGGCGTGCATAGGCGGCGTGCCTGGTACGGTGTCCCTAGGCCTACAATGGTGTGTGAAACCTGTTGGCACCAGTTTGGAAAAGGAGTCCTACCGAAGGTGCTGAGCCTAGCATTCGGTAGCCCGGCATCTTAAAAAGGAAGGGCCACGATCAATGCCTCAGTCATGAGGGAGCCTTCGCAAGGATCGGTATCCCGCTAAGTTCCCCTCTTATGACTACACGGCTGACGAGACCGATTCACCACTTAACTCCCGACCACAAGGGGATGGGGGGGACGGTCCCTGACCTCCAGAGCCCCCCGGGGGATCGAGGCACGGATGGATGCATGGATCGATGACCTAAAAAGAAAGACCAAGGGCAAGAAGGAAGGTAAGCAATCAAGAGGACAAGCAGTCCCGGAAGAAGAAGAAGGGAACATCCTAAGCCGAAGGCTCGAGAGGAACCCACAGGACCGAGTCCAACGAGCTCGGTTGTAGGAATCAGAGCACCCTTCACTCTCTCATTCTCATTCTTCTTCATCTAAGATTTCCCTAAGAACGAAAACCCCGCAGGTTCCCACCTTAGTGAATCTGTTCCACTTTACCGCTCTCTAACATGACCGTCGGAGTACCCCCGCCGGGATCCCCAGCCGGGTCTCTAACTTCTTTTTTGCAGGTCCAGAAGTATCGAGATTCTGCAGCTTAGGGGACCCAGTCCGGTGCCAACTCATAGCTGCAAGCCATAGCAGTAAGGTCGGCAATAGATTGGCGCACCAGGTAGGGGGACGAGGCCCCTAGACGAGTAAGCCCCCTCAAGCTCAAGAGAAGCTCGATTCCAAGTATGGTGGTGACACACGGACGTGAAGCCTCCACCAGTCAAGCAGGAGAAGTTCCCTCTCCCCCGGGCCCCTATAGCCCAGAAAGGGAACTCCCTGCTCCTGTTCCACCTCCTCAGCTACCCTCGATGGCTGGTCAGTATGCTACCATTGTCCAACAATTGTAGACACTAGCCACAGCCGTGAGGCAACTGCAGCATCAGCAGTGCTCCCTGGTGACCAGCCTTAGCTAGGGACCCCCGCGGCCCAAGCCGCGAGCTCCGTGGAAGCCTACGCTCTATCTAGGGTAGGCCATCCCACCGCGGGCATCGACCGTTCCTCGCAGGAGTCACCAGACCCCACGAAGAGGAACCATTCTGGGTCGGCGGATCATGAGAGCTGATCCCCGGTGGACAACGATGATGCTGCCAAGCGCAGCAAGCATCACCGGGGAGAGGCCCCTCGCTATGACCCATCGGCACCTCTTCTCCAACAGCCTCAGTGGAAGGTTCCACTGACGAGGCCATCAGGCGTATAGCTGAAAGGTGCCTGGAAGACCAAGAGCATAAGTTGGAGGAGCTTTCCTGCTAGTTTGCCAACATGCAGGGCTCCCCTAGCGAGCTAGTGGGCTACAATGCCTGACCCCCCTTCTCCCGGGAAATCCAAGAGGAAACGATTCAGAATTGTTTCCGTATGCCTCAGATGGATCCTACGATGGGACCACCGATCCCCTGGACCATCTGGAGAGCTATAAGGCTCTTATGAGAGTCCAGGGGGTGAAAGATGCCCTTCTATGCATTGCCTTCCTGGCTACCCTCCGGAAGGCCACTCGAGTTTGGTTCACCCGCATCGATCCTAAATCTATCAACTCCTTCAGCAGTTGGAAGGAAAGTTTGTGGCACACTTCGAAGCTTGTCGAAAGGTGCCAAGAGAGGTGGATAGCCTCTTTTCCATCTTCCAACAAGACCAGGAGCTCCTGCGGGACTATATAACCTGCTTCAAGATTGCCGCCCTGGAGATCTATAGCTTTGACGAGCCCGTCGCCATGCTGGCATTGAAGCGAGGGCTTAAGACCTCCTGTCTAACATACTCATTGGACAAAAAGCCTCCAAGATGTACTCTGAGCTTCTCCTCCACACCCACAAGTACATTCGAGCTGACGAGGCCAACCATACCAGAGCTGGACGGAAAGCCTTCGAAGAAGCCAACCTTAAAGGATGTTCAAGGGGCTCGCAGGCCTGGGCCGCCCGTAGACTTTCGAGCAGGGCCGAAGTCCAAGAATGGTCCCACTCCAGAGCGATCCTTTACTTCACTCCTTGCTCCTAGAACCAAGATCCTCATGGTGATCGAGGGCGAGGGTTACCTCCACCAACCTCCTCCTCAAAATCGAAGAACCATCGTGACATGATGAAGTACTGTCAGTTCCATCGTGACCACGACCATGACATAGAGTGTCGTAATCTGAAATGAGAGATCGAGGACCTGATCAAGAAGTTCTATCTCAAGAAGTTCATGGGAAGAGAAGCCCCGACAGAAGACCAGCCACTCACGGCCCTTCCCCCCATCCCTGCAGTCAACAACTGCCCCACGGAGAAGCCCATGAGTATTATTTCTTGGGGGATAGGGCGCGCGTCAAAGAGAGCCCGGGAGGGAGAAAATATGGGAGATGTACTTTCCTTTGAAAAGGAGAAGGGAGGTGAAAATGAAAATATAAATAATGATGCAGTGGTGGTCAAAATGACCATCGCTAAGCATCCTGTACATCAGATCATGGTTGATAGTCGGAGCTCTACCAACATACTTTTCTACGATGCTTTCTCCCGGATGAATCTTTCTCATGATCAATTAAGGCTGGTGCACACCCCTCTCATGGGTTTCACTGGAGATTCTGTGGGGGTCAAAGGGGAGATCACTCTCCCTGTTACCATCGGGACCCCATCCCGGTAGAGCATGATTTTGATGACCTTCACCGTTATCCGACTCCCATCACCATACAACACCATTTTGGGCCATCCAGGGCTCAACCAGCTTGAGCAGTCATCTCCACCAGAAGATGGTTGGTGTAGTTTCCACTGTTTTTGGAGTAGGAGAGATGAGGGGGGCAGTTCAGCCCGTTCAGCATTGCATGCAGGCCATCCCGAGCACCCGGAGTGCTGAGCTCGAATCTGATGTCGACAACCTTGACCAAAGAGCACAGGATCCTAGGGGCGGCCCGGTAGAGTGATTATTGACGTACCCCCTTGGCTCGAACTCACAGAAAATGGTGCAGATAAGTGCCCAACTTCCAGAAGACAAGCGGGTTTGCTTACTGGACTTCTTCCGGGCAAACATGAATGTGTTCGTCTGGTCTACAGTGGACATGCCGGGTATTCCCCCGGAGGTCATCACCTACTAGTTGAAGATCAATCCGAAGTATCGCCCAGTGAGGTAGAAGAAGAGGAGCTGGTGGGGACACCGGAGGCACCAGAATAAGACAGAGGCTTTTCAACCCTCTGTGAATTAATCAATAATTTATGAGTCCATCTATAATAAGGGCTTAGCCCATCTGAGTCTATTTTAGTGTTATTTGAGTCTTTTGAGTTGTTATTTCAGTTCTGTACTAGTCAGCTCATGTTGAGCTAGTTCAGTCCAATGCTAGTCAGCTCATGTTGAGCTAATTTTATTTTTTGAGTCCTGTCCAAGCATACTGAAGACTCAAGACCACATCATACAAGTGAAGACCAAGTCCAACTAGATTGAAGACATGGAAGTTAGCCCAAGTCCAACCCAGCTTGAAGATTTGAAGACCCCAGGAGGAAAATTCAGAAAACCCTGATTTCTTACAGATGCCCTCCAGATGCCCAGATTCCCTTCCAGATGCTAAAGTATATTCATAGACCAGGGCATCCATGATTCTATAGTTCCATCTGCATCCTAGCCCAAAAGAAATCAAGCCCAGGTGCCAAGCCAAGCCCTAAGAAGCAAGAAGCAAGATACCAGGGAATATTCTTGCTACATGGCTACCAGGCCACCCCAGCTTCTAGAGGCCCAAACCCATGCACTCGAGCCCCTTTGGCTGGCCTCTTGCTGCTCCTAGAAGCCCAACACGCCCCCTAGGCATCTTGGAGTGTTGGCCAAGTCAAGAGAATTTTTAGGAATTTTTCTACCTAATGTTTCTTATTTTCTAGCTAGGGTTTGAGAGGGAAAAGGATTCTCATGTAAAGACTAATGTGCCCTTACTGGAGCCCAAGGTTAAGGGTCTATTTAAAGAACCCTAGCCTCTTGTATGAAGGGACTTTGATATGAATTAAAACCTTGAGTTCTTCTATTGAGTTGTGTGATACCCTACTATGTGCATAAAGGGGTTTGTGAGAGTTCTTCTTCCCGATGTTTGCAATCATCTTCCTATGCCAACAAAAACCTCCAGATCCCTGGATGCCCACACCAAAAGAAGCTTCCCTTACTGTTTTCCTTTGTTTTCTTGTTCCTTTGTGAATTTTCTAACCCCTGACAGGTTGTTTGCAGGTCCCTGAGTTCCTACGAATCCAACGACTCCAGCCAAGCCTCAATCGGACCACCGAGCAGAAAGAAAGCCGGGTATCCGCGGGTCATTGGCTCGGTTTTCCAGGCCACATCCATCGAGGACGAGAGACCCCTTCGCTGCGATCTTCACAGACGTTGTCAGATACATCCCTCTACCTCCAGTAGTTTTATTGTAGGAGAACTTGCCCTAACCGAGGCTTCTCAGCCCCGGCGGTCCTTCTTTGCTACTTTCTAGGTCCTAATCTGCATGCTGATCTTCAAAAATTCATACAAAATTCCCTACAAATAATTTTGATCTGAAATTCGAGAATTAATCACCTAACTCAACATGTAAAACATACAAAAAGAATTGCATGTATATTAGTCCCCCATCAGGAGCTTTGCTACAGAAAGGTAGAAGGCGATCAATGAGAAGGTGGAAAAGCTCCTCAATGGCGGTTTCATGCGGAAGGTACACTACCTCGGTTGGCTAGCGAATGTGGTGATGGTGAAAAAGAACAACGACAAGTGGAGGATCTGCATGGACTACACCGACCTCAATCAAGCCTGCCCAAAAGACAGCTTCCCCCTCCCGAAGATTGATCAGCTTGTGGACACCACATCGGGCCACTGCCTCTTATCCTTCATGGATGCCTTCTCCGGGTACAACCAGATCAGGATGCACCCAGAAGATGAGGAGCACACCACTTCATCATGGATCGCAGGACCTATTGCTACAAGATGATGCCCTTTGGCCTGAAGAATGCTGGTGCCACGTATCAGCGGTTGGTCAACAAGATCTTCAAGGACCAAATGGCTACAACATGCAGGTGTATGTGGACGACATGCTGGTGATGAGCAAGCCGACCTCAGACCACGTCGATGACCTGGAAGAGACCTTCCACAACCTCCGCCTCCACCAAATGAAGTTGAACTAGTGAAGTACGCCTTCGGTATGGCAGCAAAAAAGTTTCTCGGCTTCATGGTGACCCAAAGAGGGATTGAAGCCAACCTGGAGAAGGTCCAGGCGGTCCTTGACATGGAGTCACCCACCTCCAAGAAGCAAGTCCAGCGGCTCAACGGCCGGGTGGCAGCCCTGAGTGATTTTATCTCGCGATCCACCGATCGTTGCTACCCCTTCTTCAAGGTACTGAGGAAGATGCATGACTTCTCCTGGATGAAGGAGTGCTAGGAGGTGTTCGAGGAGATGAAGAAGACCTTGGTTTCACCACCATGCTCTCCCGGCCAGAGGAGGGGGGAAGAGCTCCTCCTGTATCTGGTGGTCACTCTGGAGGCCTTTAGCTCGGTTTTAGTCCGGACGGATGACAAAGGGATCCAGAGACCTGTGTACTATAAAAGCAAGCTCCTCCGTGATGCGGAGCTCAGGTACTCTCAATCTGAAAAGTTGATTTTTGTGCTAATAATGTCTGCCTAGCACCTCAGACCTTATTTCCAAACACACCCCATTACGGTCCTGATGGATCAACCATTGAAGGCCGTGCTCAGCCGACCTAACACATCTAGTCGCTTGGCGAAGTGGGCGTTGAAGCTCAGTGAGTTTGACATCGCCTATCGATCACGGTCAGCTATGAAGGTGCAGGTACTGGCTGACATTCTAGTTGAGTATGCAAGCCTGGGCGAGGGGGCGAAAGAGAGCCCAGAGTCAACAACTAGGATCTGAGCGGAGGAGGACATATGGGTCCTGCATATGGATGGAGCCTCTAATTCTGGTGGAAGCGGGGCCAGGCTCATCCTCACCAACAACGAGGGAGTCGTGTTGGGAATTATGTCCCAAAGCCAATCGCCTGGGTTATAGGCGGTTGAGCTCAGTATTGTACTCTTTCTTTGAATTAATAAATATATTTTTGGCAGCTCATCACATTTTATATTCCCTGAAATGAACTCTTTCCATGTGATGAAGTCCTTAGTACACACTGACTTCGATACAGAGAGGATGTATCGAGTGGTCCTTAAACCCTGTTCACAATCAAAGGATATATTATACTGGATGGCAATATATCAAGTATAGGTTGTTGTAGTTCACATCGTTTGGTTGTCCTCTTGACCAAATGAGTGTGGTGACACTGATGTGATCTGCAAGTGGGATATGTGATATCTTATTGAACGTGACTCCGTGCAGCCCCTTTCTGCCAAAGGGATACTCACGATTGGATATGGGAATATGTGTCCCTCTGACCTGAGGTCATCATGGTAGCTTGCAAGCAACTCCCTGTGCTTTGGTGCCGGACTACCCAAGTTTTTTAATCCGGTGACAGAAGATTTCTGGGTACAGGCAAGTACTTGTGGAGCAGTGATGGACCAAGATGGAATTGACCTGTCTAAATAGTTTAGATTGAATGTCTGCAGTATCTCAATTTAGCAAATCCTCGGCCAGGGTAGTCCTAGTGAAGAGTCACTGGGCTTGTGAGGTTGAGACACGTAGTGGACTAACTCTGTCTGGGTTGGCAGCCCAATCTCAGTCGTCTTGAGCATTAGAGATCAAAGGGATGAATTATACGGTAACCAAATGCCAGAGGTTCGATAGTTTGCTCTCGCATCTTCGACCTATCCAGACGCCGGACCCATTGCTAGATGGTTTCCTGTGCTGGTACTAGAATTGTTCTAGTGCTACCATTTAGGTTCGAACCTATGAGGTCACTCACCACAGAGGATTACTCTCTGATCCGGATACCGATTACGATTAGGAATCGTCTCGGTTTTATGGTCACGGTATTTATTTTTTAGAACTCTTTTCCCTATCTTGCCCTTGTTTGTGTCAACCGAAAATTATTCCGGGCTGACCAGGACTGCGCCAGGATTTTTCTGAATCAATTTTGAACTGATTCAGAGTTCGTTTCGGTCTCCAATTGGTTGTGAACCAATTGAACAATTTTTTGGGCTTGAACCAATTCAATTGGATTGAACCAAATGGTTAATTGAACAAATGGGATTGAGCCAGTTTTGAACCGGTGATCAATTTTTTCTCCCAGCAGTTTTTACACGGTAAATGCTGGCTGAACTCCCAAGCATCCAAAGAAAGGCAAACGACCGAAGAGAACCCGCTGGGCGTCGTCTCTTCCTCTCCTCCACCGGATGAATTTAACCTTGTTTATGGCTGGTTAAATGGGATTTTGCCAGTTGCTATCGCTTGATCTCCCGAACTCCCTGCCCTTTCCTCTCCCTGCTGCCTATTTAAACCCAGCAAGTGCCATATTTTCATAATGGATGTTTTCCGGGTTCTTTCACCGTGAGAAGAGAAAGAACACCCAAGGTGTTCTTCCATTTGAGAGGCTGAGGGCTTGATCCTTTCATTGCTCTTGGGGTTGGGTTTGGTGGCTGTGAGGGAGAGAAACCAAGCTCCTTTTCATTGTTCCTAGTGCTCAAAGCTGCACAAAGGAGTATTGCTGCAGTCCACTGTGACCGTGTATCATCTTCCAGCGGCTAGCACAGCGCGTGTGGAGTGGGATCGAGAGCCCCGGGCACGTCTCCCTTCTAGAGGGAGTATACTTCTACTCTGGGAGCAAGCCACGAGCCGGATCACCTGCAGCTGCTCCTAACGCGAAGCTGAAGTCTGCTATCCTGTTCTACTGCAGAAAATCTGGCAGCAGACTTGGCAGATTTTTTATTTTTTGGCTAAATTTTCTTGTAGTTCTTTGTTGGAGATCGAAGTAGACTCGATCACCTTATCGCTGCTGAGATTTGGGAGCAAACGAAGGTCCGGAAGGTGGTGTTCTGACACCGTTTTTCAAACCAAAAACAGAGTTTGTTTTAGCCCAAGGTAGAAGAAGGCTGGAATAGTTTTATTCAGCTATTCCAGTTTTATCCCAGAGTTATTCCAGCCGAAATAAGGTATGAAAAAATTTTTTTTAAATGCATGAATAGAATTTTAATTCAAATATTTTGGCAAATATTTTATATCATCATACATGCCTATTTGTAACTAGAATTAGATTAGTTTCTGGGCAGAGCAGATTTCCGCTGCACGGATTTTTAAAAATATTTTTAAAATCCATTCTGCTCCCGCAGCTGTTTGCATGCCTAGTGTAGGATCATGTCAAACCACCTACATCCATTTTCTTTCAAGTCATAGCTGAATGCATGCTCCGCCTCCAGTTTGCCGCCACCAACAATCAGGCGGAATACGAAGTGCTCCTCGCAGGGCTAAGAGTTTCCCGCAAGCTTGGTGTGACCAGCTGAGGGTCTTCACCGACTCCCAGTGGTCGCTAGGCAGGTTTCGGGCAAGTATGAGGCACGAGATCCTTAGATGTTGAAATATCAGGAATTGGTGCATGCGAGCTTGGTGGGCTTCAAGCACTTCAGCGTCTCCCATATCTCGCATGATGAAATGCTCATGCTGACACCCTCTGTCGCCTAGCAACCCTGCCGGACTCATCGTTGGGTCATGCCCACATCGAGCATCTCCAGGCTCTAAGCTATTAGATCCCCAGAGAAATCCAGCAGGTCACCCCGGAGCACAGCTGGATGGACAAGTACGTCAAGTACATCATCGATGGCACCTTGCCTGAGGATCGGATAGAGGCCGGTCTCATCAAGAGGAGGGCCGCGCGCTTCATACTGATGGACGGGCTGCTCTACCATAGGTCATTTTCTTACCCACTCCTCAAGTGTTTGAGGCCCATGAAGGTTGCACTCGTGCTATAGGAAATCACGAGGGGCCTCTGCGGGAACCATGTGGGGGGCAGGACTCTGGCATACAAAGCCCTCCGTCAAGGATATTACTGGGAGACGATGAGGGAGGATGCAGCCAACTTTGTCAAGAAGTGTGATCGCTGCCAACGTCATGCCATCGTGCAACTCCAGCTGACTGCACCGCTCTCCTAACTCTCTGCCCCCTAGCCTTTTGCCCAATGGGGCATGGACCTCCTCGATCCCTTTCCTCCGCATGTCCGGGCAACATAAGTTCTTGATTGTCGTCATCGACTACTTCACGAAGTGGGTCGAGGGCGAGCCATTAGCCTGGATTATGGAGGAAAATGTTAGTAAGTTCCTTTGGAAGTCGATCGTATGCCACTTCGGACTTCTCCACATTATCATCATCGACAATGGATGTCATTTCGACTGTCGAGAATTCAAGGAGTTCTGCAATGACCTCGGAATTCATCATCGCTTCACCTCGGTGGTGCATCCACAGACCAACGGGGAAGCTGAAGCAACCAACTAGACCATCCTACAAGGGTTCCAGACCAGGCTAAAGGGAGATGGATGAAGAACTTCCCAGCATCCTGTGGGCGTACCATACAATCCCAAGGATGGCCACAGACAAAATCCCTTCACCTTGTATTTGGGTCAGAGCAGTAATCTCGATGGAGCTTAGCCTACCGACATATGCATGGAATAGTATGATGAAGCCGAGAATTCAGTATGGCTGTGCTCAACTGGATCTTCTCGAGGAGACGAGGGACAAGGTACGAGTTCGGATGGCAGCCTACCGGCAACGGGTGGCTAGGTACTACAACTCCAAGGTAAGGCCGAAGGCCTTTCGCCCGGGGGATTTAGTGTTGCGCCGCACCGAGGCTTCCCAACCTCAGGAATGCGGGAAGCTCTCTCTAAACTGGGAAGGTCCCTATCAGGTGGTCGAAGCACTCCCTCACGGTGCTTGCTTATATCTTCGAGCTCGACGGGGATCGATTTCCACAGACTTGGAATGCTGCAAACTGAGGATGTTTTACCAATAAGTAAGATTCCCTGAATATTAACCAAGAAATCCTTTCTTTGAGCAATGTTTGTTTCTATCTCGTAGGACCAATGCCGCCCGGCCTTAAGTCTGGCGAACGAAGGCAAGGCGAAGATCCCACAAAGTGGTCCATGAGAAGCACGAAATCCCAGAGTTCAGCGGAGTGCCGAGCGGAACCCAGTTCCAGGCCCCAGAGTTCAGTCCGGAAGGTGGCACGGAGTCCACGAGATCCCAGAGTTCAGTTCGGAAACCCAAATGGAACAAAGTTTGGCATGAGGCACCGAAGTTTAGTCTGGAAGGTGGCGCGGAACCCAGTTCCCCCACAAAATCTTGGAGTTCAGTCTGGCATGTCAAGTGGAACCCAATTCCTGGCCCCAGAGTTCAGTCTGGAAGGTGTCACGAAGTCCACGAGATCCTGGAGTTCAGTCTGGAAAGCCGAACAGAACATAGTTCCGGCATGAGGCACCGGAGTTCAGTTCGGAAGGTGGCGCGGAACCCAGTTCCCCCATGAAATCCCGGAGTTCAGTATGGAGTGCCGAGCGAAACCCAGTTCAAGGCCCCAGAGTTCAATCCGAAAGGTGTTACGGAGTCCACGAGATCCCGAAGTTCAATTCGGAGGATGCCCCGGCGACTTAAGTTCTGGGTGCCAAAGATTTTAAAGGTGCAAGCCAGAAGTGCCAGGGGTTCCTTCACGGAGCTTGAAAGTCCCCTAAACTTTGTTCCAAACCAAGGTTCCAAGTCAGTCGCGAACTGGAGTTATAGGTTTGGGTTCCAGTGGCAGCCAACACTACAACAGCACTACCAGGCAGCCAAAAAAAAAAAAAAACAGAGAGAAGTTAGTGAAACACTGGAGGAAAAGTAGATCTTCATTTTCAAGTAAAAGACTCCTTACAAAAAGAAGGTTCCCGACAGACGGGGTGATGTAGAAAAAAGAGAAGACAACAACAAGCAAAAGAAAACCTATGCTAAGGTACAGAATGGAATCATTCGACTGCTGCACCCTCCTCCGATTGGGAGGCCTCCGTGCCGCCGGCCGCATCCTCAGAAGGCTGCCCGGGAGCCTCCTCACCAACGGCCCCTGGTGCCACTCCTCCTTGAGGCTTGCCCCTTGGGCCTGCCAAGGATGACCCCGGTCAGGTCGAGCTCGAGGAAACTGGGAGGCCACCTGTCCCCTGCAGACCTCGAAGCCCTTCAGGAAGGAGTCCACGGTGGCTTCGTGCATCTCCTGTCAAACTCTGTGGAGGTCCAGAATTTCGGCATGGCCTCTTACGCCTCCTTCCGCGAGGTCGCTAGTAGCCGTTACGTAGGAGTTCTTCTTATTGGCTACCACCAACTCTTTGAGGACCTCCTCCACCCGGTACTCCAGTGACCGGGACTGCCCCCTAAGGCGCTTGATCTCAGCAACTTCGTCTTCGACCCGGTGCTAGCTCGAGATCCTCTCCTCAGAGAGAGAGGACTCCAGTCCCTGACACGACCATCGGCACGGGCCAGGTCCTCCTGGAGGGTCTCATTCCCCCCACAGCTCGTGGCCTTTGTCCACAAGATCCTTCACATCGGCTGCCCACTTGCTCAGCTTCCGCTTTCTCGGCCTCTTCTTCGCTGAGGTGGAGAGGGAAATCCCGGAGCAGCAGCACGTTGTCCCATCTGCATCAGAAGAAGAATTGAAGGTTCGAGAGGACCCAACTGGAACATTAAATGGAACATCTAGATACTTACCTTGAAGAGCAGGGGAAGGGTCCCAAGCAGGGCCTCCATGTAGTCTCAGCAACCCCTCAGTTGACGGTCCGGGGCCGCGCAGCAAACTCCATCATCCTCTCCATGAGGCCTTGGTCGCGAATGACGGAGGAGCCCCATAGAGGCGGGCGGTGCCAACTAAGGATCGAGATGGGACTGAGCTGGAGTACCCTCACTGGGCAGAGCTGCGATCGAGGGCGTCGCCCTTGGCACGACCATCACCACCACCGGCATAGCGACTGGTGCAGTAGTAGCAGGGGGAGGTGCTGATCATCCCACCTCCCCGACCTCATCGAGCTTGATGATGTCCACGGCGGGTGTCTGCCGCTAGGGTGGCCTGGGTGCCAGACCTGTCGCCCTGGGCTCAGTAGAATCTAGAGTGGGCCTAGGCCCCTGGCTCGTATCCATTCAAGCCAGCTTCAGGGGAGCCTCTTGGGCCCTTTGGGGCATTCCTCTTCTGGGCCCCCTCCATCAGGCTT
>CM038038.1:41941622-42103299 GCA_021397845.1 Areca catechu
GATCGTTCTCCCTAATGGGTACGAATACATCCTCTGACCAGAGTTCTCCATAGCAATCAGTTCGAACCTGGGATCAAGTTATCCAAAGTGGAATGGTCTCCCAATTGCCTGTCATGAATGCTCAAACATTGTCTGCCATCTTGCGATCCCCTCTCATTTCTCCGACCCCTTTCTGAGTCAAAAATTTTGCCAACAAGTAGTAAGTAGACACAATCACTCAGAATTTGTTCAGGACAGGCCACCCCAAATGGCATTATAAGCAGATATCGTCCGAATCACCATAAAATTGATGGGGAGGGTTTTTGATAAGGATCTGATGCGATGGTAAGGGCAAAGTTATCTCTCCCTCTATGCCAATGGAGTTCCCTTCAAACCCAGTTAACGGTGCTGGAGATTCTTGCAGCCTAGTTCTAGGTAGGTTCATTCTGACAAAGTCATCATACAACAAAACTTCAGTGGAGCTTCCGTTATCAATGATGATCCTCCTTACATCATAGTTGGTAATTACTGCTGACACAACAACATGAATCATTCTAGAGCCTGGGTCTCTAGGAGGTCTTGCGTCGAGAAACTAATTACATTAAAATCCTGAGGCCTCTTCAAGATGTCTTGACTTTCTTCATCCCTCTAGTCGGACTGGCGGTGGAGCATGCCAACATTTCCATCGGTGGGTCGTTGGTTGGGTAGCTTGTTTCCTATGGGGGTTTTTGGCAATAGAAGTTTTAGCACGATTACTCTGGGATCGGATGTACTTATGCAAGTACCCCCACCTGATAAATCTTCGATTGCATCCTTCAACTGGAGGCAATCTCTGTGCTGTGCCCAAGGTCATGGTCGAACTGGCAGTACTTGTCCTTGCTCCTTGACGTGGAGGGGCTCCTTATTGGGAGAGCCTTTGCAGGAATGTTTCCTTCTTTATCTTTATAAGATTTTCTCTCTTGGGAGGGAGAGAGGTATGTAAGTCTCGATCCCCCTGGGGAAGTCCTTCGACTAAGGCTATGGGTGTCGGTTGATGTAGTGCCATCACTAGGAGGTTGGACATCAGGAGCTCTATCTCTCCTCCTCTTGGGAGCCAACCTCCCATCAGCCTGGCATTGGCTTGTCACTTGTTCTTTTGCCATGGCATATTTTTGAGCCTGGGCCAATAGTTCATAGTAGCTTGTCAGGAACTTTTTGTCCAGCAAAAAAGTGAACCTGGACGATCGCAACCCCTTCTTGAAGGCTAACATAGCTACAAGCTCGTTGAGGTCCGGGATCTCAATGGTCGCCAAATTAAATCAGGCCATGTACTCTTGGAGGGTTTCTCCTCCTTCCGCTACTACATAGGAAGAGGCAATCCGTGTCCTCGGCGTCCGGCTGTAAGTCCTAAAATGGGACAAAAAGAATTTTTCCAGCTGGAGAAGAAGGAATGGATCATACCTGTCGGATTGCAAAGAACCACATTCGAGCCACCTTCTTGAGTGTCGCAGGGAAGGCGAGGTAGTGGAGGGCATCGAAGGTGCCCTGTATCATCATTTGGGCCTTGTAAGTACCCAGATGATCCAGAGGGTTGATGGTGCCATCGTAGGCATCCACCTGGGGGATATTTGAAGTGATGGGGGATAGCTTCCCCCATAATTTTGGTATGAGCATGGCGAGCAAGAGTCGTACACCAGCGCTTCCTCTCCTAGTGGGGACACCAGGATCAGTCACAATCAATGGACCATATCCATATGGTTTACTTAGTCATGTGTCAAAGTTTTGAAAGTTTTGTAATCAATTAAGATTGAGTACTATAATAAGTTGAGGTTGGTTTTGATTTGCCTTAACCCTAAACCCTAGTTTGTATATTGAGTCCTGTACTCCAGTTATGAGCCATGTATGAGTCCAGTATAAGCCCAATTTTTGTACAAGAGAGGGGGTTACCTTATTTGGAGTTCCATCAGGCCATATCCAAGAGTCAGAAGTCACTACATCAGCCTATTGGATTTGTGTAACAACCCAGGATCCAAGATGATGGGGACATCAATAATAAGAATATATACTTTGATTAACTAACTTTGTTTTGTAGCTATAGTTAATAAAATCTAGAGCCATGAAACAAGTCCTAAATTTTCTTGAAGCATACTCATGAGTCAACACATGGAAGAAGATAATTTTTCATGAGTCGACTTAAGCTCAAAGCATGATGGAAAGCCACCTCTTCAAAGACCAATTCAAGCCATTCAAGCCCAATTCAAGCCAAGACTTGAAGCCAAAATTTTTACATGGGGGGACACCTCATCAAGAAACCTTGGGGGAGAAGAAATTACACTACATCAAGACTTTTATGGGGAACATAAAGATACCTTCCAACAAGTGAATGTGGGGTGGCACCTCTAATGACACCTAGGCCTCCACATCAGTGTTTGACAACTATATGAAGACCTTCTAGAATGCCACATGTCAAGTGGTTGTAACATTCTACCAATAATTTGTTTTTAGTTAAAACTACTTACCTAAAAGTTGTTGGAGCAAACTAAGCCATCCATCCTCCCTTCTTCTCCACCCTTGGATGAAGTTCCTAGCATTGGAGCTATAAATAGGGCCCCTAGGCTCTCATTGTATTCATTCTATGCTATGATTTGAATTAATGAAAGGATTGTTTCCTTGTATTCTAGTTTTCTTGAGTTCTTGTTGGAGTGAAAGTTTTCTAGCTAGTTTGAGTGTATAGATCTTTATCCAAGGAGAGAATGAGAGTTTCTAAGTTTGAGTTTGAGAGTGAAGAGTTCTCTTGGAAGGAGTAAAGGATGGGATGCCCATTGATGTTTCTATGATCAAGCTCCAAGTCCCAAGCCACCGGCCACTTTCTTCTTCTTCCTTTTCTCTTTATTTCCATTCCAACTCCAATTCTTCTTCCATGTCTAATCCTAAATTTCTTTGTAGGTTCTCTCAGTTCTAGGTCAAGGATGAGGTCTCCAAGCCAGATCAAGGCCAAGGTGAGTCTCAAAGTAGAGAGTGCCATCTTGACTTCTAGACTCAATCTTGAGTGATGAGAGCTCCTTCCACCAAATAATTAGCCATCATTGTTGGTAGGAAAACTTTTTCTAAGCTTCATTAGATCTGATCATTTGAAGGTTAACTTGCCCTAGTAGTGATGGTTTCCTTGTCATGAAGATCCTAATCCTTATTTTGAACTAGATCTACATTGCAGGACTTAAAAATTAGATCAACTATTCTCCTTATGAAAATTCTTTTCTTGGATTAATTTAGCCATTTATTTGATAATTAATTGCTCAAGTTTTCTTGCTAGTTAGATTTATTAAGTTTTCCATCCATCATTTTATTTTTGTCCCCCATCAATTTTTGGTATTAGATCTTATGGTTTACTAGGTCAAGTGTTTGATTGCTGAAATTTCTGTTCAAGTATTCATCCATTTTTTACAAATTTAATATTTTTTTATTAATCAAAAAATCCAAAAAAATACTTTTCCAGTACCTTAGTGTGTTAGTATTCAAAATATAAAATTCAAAAAAATATTTTCTATATTATTTCTAGATTTAAAATATGAGTTCATAGATCATCTGAAGTTCGGTCCAAAATTCTGTTTTTGCCTTTCATTTTATTTAGTTTTAAAAAAATACAAAATTTTTTTCTAAATTTTGAATTTTAGATCTGAGATCCAGACTTTGAGTTTTATTATTTTCCACTAGAATTTTAATTTTAGAAGGATTTAGAATTTGGAATTCAAATTTGAATTCAGGTTTTTAAGAGTTAGCTAAACTATTGGAAACTTTTATCAACTGTTTTCAAACTACCTTCTCAACCAAAATTTGAGTTAATCTAAAGTCAAAACTTTAAAATCTGAGAATTCTAATATGAGAGCTAACCAAATCAGTTATATTTTAAATTTTTGGATTTTTAAAAAATAAAATTTTGAATTTTTAAAACTAGCTTGTTGAAAGTTGTTCCCTGCTGAAATTTTCTTTTACAACAAGCTTTCAAAATGAATTTTTTAACCACATTTCAGGAATTAATTTCAAAATTTGGAATCTAAATCTTCACTAAGAGACTTAACAACTCAAATTTAAATTTAAATTTTTTAAATTTTAAAATTTTAATTTTAAAATTTTAAATCTAGTTGACTAGATTTCTGAAATCTAGAGCAAATTTTTAACTCTAATTGAGATTTAAATTTAAAATTTGATTTCTGAAATCTGGACTTCAAAAACTAATTTTTTATTTAGTTATTTTTTAAAATTTTAATATTTTTAAAATTCGGATTTGAATCTCATGTTTGTGCTAATCTAGTTGTTGTGTTGATGTAGTTGATGAATTGTTTATGCATCCATTCCTAAATCTAATTAAGGGCATTCAATCATAACATAAGAGAAGGAGGTCATTACCTTTCCTTGGTCCAAAACAATCACCCACATTTGCATTGACCTAAATTATAATGAAATCGAGTAGGCACCTAAAACTAGGGACACCCACAAGTCGGGTTCAAGTGCAAGATGAGACCAAATATTAGTTGATTTGTACGTACTTCTTATTGAATTGGTGTCTAAGGCAAGAGGTCTAATGGCAAACACCTTAAGTAGACTTGCAGTTCTTAATGAGGATCTCGTGAAATTGAGGGGAGCCTCCCGCAACCCATCTCTTACCTGGCCGGTGGAAAAAGGTAATTACAACTTTAACTAGTACTTAGTCAATTCCTGTATTTTGAAATTTTACTTCTAAGAGCCCTAGAAGTTAGGTTTATACTGTTTTCCCATTTGATCTCAAGCCCTATACACAGTCTACACATATCCATGGATTCCAATCTTGAATTCCTTATGAGGACCTTGAATGAAAAGTTTGATACCCTAACTAAACAATTAGGACAAGTGAACAAAGAGTTAGGAAAAGTAAATAATCAAATCGGGAACCTCGAAAAAGATCACTTGACCTGTACTAATCCTAAATACCCTCCCATTAGGTCAAGAGCCCATTATCATGATCTTACCCCTGAGTATAAACTTAAATACCCTTGCCAAGGCTTTGTAGATTAGGAGGAGAGAGTCTTTAGGAGCAATCGACCCTATGCACCAACTTTTGATGAAAACCTTGAGGTGTATGTCGATTGAGAGAAGAAAATGGATCAGTACTTTAAATTTGATAAAATATTGGAAGTAAAGAAATGTTAATTTGTCAAATTAAAGCTAGTCTGACATGCTAGGTCATATTAGAAACATGTTGAGCATAAAAGTTATTATAGTGGGGATAAAATAATTACTTGGAGAGATATGAAGAGTAAGCTGAGAGAAAAGTACCTAGGCAAATCTTATAAGCGAAATCTTCCAACCCAATGGTACAAATTGAGACAAGTTGATGAAACTATATTTAAATATATTATTGAATTCAATAAGTATGAAGGAGATGAAGAAGAGACTAAACCTATGGAAGAATTAGAGGAAAAATCTCCTAAACCTATTGAAGAATTTAAAGATAAAATAGAATCAAAATCTTGTCCAAATGAAGGGCTAGAAAGAGAAGATCCTAAACCCGTTGAAGAACTTAAGGAGAGAAGTTTATGAAGCCAGGTCTAACCTTATGACGAATATGATCAAGAACAATTACTTGAAGATAAAATAATTATCCAGCCTAAAGAAATCAACAATGGGGATGATCAAAATGAAATCCAAAGACAAAACCATGGAGATCAATCTGACGATAACATAGAAGATCCGAATTAATGATGTTGAAGATTTAGATCTAGAGATCGATGAAGGATCACATATTAGGGTATTAACTGCCAAAAAATAAATCATACGGATCAGCCCCAAGAAGCTATAGAGCCTTTGAAAACCCTGCAAATAATTTTCCTAACAATTTTTCTATCCCTGATTCTCCATTTCTGAACATCACCATCCCGATCCACCATTACGTTTCATTTACTCTTCTATCCCATCCGGTTGGGACATCTACCATACCATTGATCTGGTCGCAGTGATATTCAACAGTTACTTTATTAAGACTCTTTGGCATATGTTGGGAGCCAAATGAAGATTCACTCCCACTTACTTGAAGTTTTGTGCCAGAGTCTTCAAAGCCATTTAGGAAATATTGGAAATTAGGAACCTTGTTTCCTAGCCCAACAATAAAGTTTAGTCCATAGATAATAAAGTCCATTTGAGCTTGTTTTGTTTTTGTTTATCTTTTACCATTTAGTATCGTTTGCATTTGTCTCTTGTCATTTGGTGTCCCATGCATAAGTATCCATGATTACAGAGTCATATGCAGAGCATGATTAGTAAAACAAATTTTGAGCAATGAAATTAACAAGCATATGGCTAAATTTTCTAAAAAAAGTCAAAGAATTTCAGGAAGGAGACTATGTCTTGATTAGGCTCAACACGATTATATGCCCATGGTGTAGGTCCTTTTCAAAATAGTAAGAAAAATTAGACCTAATATGTGTGCTAGATATACCATCCAACTTTGGTATCAGTTCCATATTCAACATTTCAGATCTAGTAAAGTATAAGGAACCAACAATGATACCTAGTGAGCTATTCAAGCCTGATTCCACCTTTGAGAGTGAACCAACCCTTGAGTGTCCACTAGCCATATTATCAAAATGACAAGATAGGAATGAGCAAATCTTAGATGACAATATTGTCACTACTCAAAACAAAGACTATCAATACTACTTGGTTCACTGGCAAGGATGACCAGATTCCAAAGATTCATGGATTACTCGAGAGGACTTACAAAGAATCAACCATGACCTCTTAGAGTATCACCAAAGCAAGATGAATTCCTACTCGATGGAGTCAAGCCTTTTTTCCACCCTGAGAGAATCGATGGGGACATCAATAATAAGAATATTACTTTGATTAACTACCTTTATTTATGCAGCTATAGTTAATAAAATCTTGAACCATGAAACAAGTCCCAAATTTTCTTGAAGCATACTCATGAGTCAACACATGGAAGAAGACAATTTTCATGAGTCGACTCAAGTTCAAAGCATGATGGAAAGCCACCTCTTCAAAGCCCAATTCAAGCCATTCAAGTTTAATTCAAGCCAAGACTTGAAGCCAAAATCTTCACATGGGGGGGACACCTCATCAAGAAACCTTGGGGAGAAGAAATTACACTACATTAAGACTTTTATGGAGAACATAAAGATACCTTCCAATAAGTGACATGTGGGGCGCCACCTCTAATGACACCTAGGCCTCCACATCAGCATTTGACAACCACATGAAGACCTTCTAGAATGCCACATGTCAAGTGGTTGTAACATTCTACCAATAATTATTTTTAGTTAAAACCACTTACCTAAAAATTGTTGAAGTCAACTAAGCCATCCTTTTCCCCTCCTCTCCACCCTTGGATGAAATTCCTAGCAATGGAGCCTATAAATAGGGCCCCTAGGCTCTCATTGTATCCATTCTATGCTATGATTTGAATTAATGAAAGGATTGTTTCCTTGTGTTCTAGTTATCTTGAGTTCTTATTTGGAGTGAAAGTTTTCTAGCTAGTTTGAGTGTATAGATCCTTATCCAAGAAGAGAAAGAGAGTTTTCTAAGTTTGAGTTTGAGAGTGAAGAGTACTCTTAGAAGCAGTAAAGGATGTGACATCCATTGATGGATCTATGATCAAGCTCCAAGTCCCAAGCCGCTGGCCACTTTCTTCTTCTCCTTTCTCTTTGTTTCTATTCCAACTCCAATTCTTCTTCCATGTCTAATCTCAAATTTCTTTGTAGGTTCTCTCAGGTTCATAGGTCAAGGATGAAGATTTCCAAGCCATGGATCAAGGCCAAGGTGAGTCTCAAAGTAGAGAGTGCCAATCTTGACTTCTAGACCTCAATCCTTGAGTGATGAGAGCTCCTTCTTCCACCAAATAATTAGACATCATTGTTGGTAGGAAAACTTTTTCTAAGCTTCATTAGATCTGATCATTTGATGGTTAACTTGCCCTAGTAGTGATGGTTTCCTTGCCATGAAGATCCTAATCCTTATTTTGAACTAGATCTACATTGCAGGACTTAAAAATTAGATCAACTAGTCTCCTTATAAAAGTTCATTTCTTAGATTAATTTAGCCCATTTATTTGATAATTAATTGCTCAAGTTTGCTTGTTGGTTAGCTTGCTTAAGCTCTCCATCCATCATTTTATTTTCATCCCCCATCACAAGATGCCTTCTAGAAATCCTGATTCCTTCCAAATGTTTTCCAGATACCTAGATTCTAGTCTAGATGCCAGAGCATATTCCCAATCCAGGGCATCTATGATTCCAGAGGTCCACCTATATCCCAGCCCAAGGAAATCAGCCCAGGTGCCAAGCCCGAGCCCTTAAGAAGCAAGATTCTAGCTAGATTCCCTGGAATATGCCAGCCCATGTGCCTAGCCCTTGGAAGCCCACCTGGGCCCCTCAAAAATTCGCCCAAGCCCATGAAGGAGGCATCCTTGCTGCTGGCCCAAGGTTCAAAACTGAATTTGAGGAGTTTGACCAATTCCAAGCTCAAAGGGAGGTGTCCTTAAGTGTGAAGGAGAAGACTAGTCTAACCTAGTTAGGATTTATGTTCCTAGTTGTTTAAGATTTATTTTTCTAACCTAGCTAGGAGTGGTTATTTTAACACAAGTATGTAACCCTAGTTAAAGAGCATGGGAGCTCTATATAAACCCCACCCCTCACCCTCTTGTAATCAATTTTTATTCATGATATCAAAATCCTGGTAAATTTATTGAGCTTGCGAGCTTGTGTGTTACTTTATTTTTTTATTTGGTTACTATTGTTCTTGGCCGAATTCCTTACTACCCTAGCACCCTTCCATGCCCTAGCTTGCTGCCATCCAAGCCTTCTCACATCCAAGAAGGAGTGCCCTAGGCTGCCAAGCAAGGAGATCTTCATCAAGCTTCAAGCCGGCCAACTTCTAAACCCTAACCTGATTCCTTCTAAACCTAGTTTTTTTTTCTTTTACTTGCTATTTTGATTGATCCTTAACATTTTGCAGGATCCCCGAGGTGTTTAACCTCCCCAAAGGAGGCTTTCTTTGCCTCCAGGACCGCCTAAATCAGTCATCAATTCAAGGGAAACCGAGCTTCATCATCCAGGCTCCAATCAGAGTGCTGTATGATCTCTTCATCAAAAGTTCTTCAAATCAATGATTGGTAACATCCTTCTCTTCTTTTAATTTCTGATTTGATGAAGATAAGCTATCCTAATTTGGGAGTTTTTTAATTCTCAGGTCTTAGTTATTTATTGTTTTGCATGAGTTTGCCTATGATATGATGATTCTTTGCATTGCTACTTATCTGCTAGTTCTTTGCTTAACTTTGAAATTTAGCCTACAAACCTAAATTATAAAAATCAAAAAAAAATTAGTTTACTATTTTTTTTGCATGTTTAGCAATCTTAGAGTCGTCTTGCATCAGTTTGGTATCCGAGCAGGTTTAGGATAGCATTCATTTGCATTAGGATCATAAACCCAAATTTCTACATCCTGCTAACTGCATCAGGTATCTGTTCATCATCTGATTTCGATAACCTAGGAATTTATTTTTCTATGAAATTTGCATGAATTGTTCTTTGTATTGTTCTCTGATTTATCAAATTTCTTAATTAATTTTACAAAAAACTTTAAATCATAAAATTTGACATCTTAGAAACCCTAACAAAATCCTGAAATTTCTGTAGCAGTCTGAAAACCCTAGGATTTTCATCACTAATTGATTTTTTTTTGCATCAAATTTGGTAGTTATCATCAGCACCATCCATCCTCTGTAATAGAATTTTTTTGATTTTTTTTTTCATCGAAATCTATGTCAAAAGCTGCATCTTCTGATACCCTAATTCTGATATTTCTGCACTTGACTCAGCCTAACCTAATGAACTTCCACACACCCCAATCCCAAGCCCAATTTGATTGCTAACCTAATCAACTTAAACCTACTTGACACATCATAAAATACATAAAAAAATATTTATTTATTTTATTGTTTTAGATTTCATCAGGATCATCGATTGCCATCATCTTTTAACCTAATCTTAAGGGCAGTCAATATAACATCAGGGCAGGATTTCATCACCTGTCCTGGGTCCAAAACAACCATCCAGCATTTCCACCCAAGCCTTAATAAAAATGATTAGACTTAATTTTCCCAAGAGGGCTAGGTGACACCAACAGGTCTGGTCTGAGCTGTGTGGGCCAACTAGTGCATTTTATGCTATGGCTATTACTGAAATCTGGTATCCAAGGCTAAGGGTCCAGAGTGAAACAACTTAGTGTTATGGTTTTTAATTGAGTCCCTGCAAAAGCAAGGGGGGCCTCCCACACTCCCACCTTCTACCTGGTTAACGGAAGGATTAGCTATTGGGTTAAGTGTAAGTTGAGCTGACCCATTCAGTTTTGACTCTAGGTCTAGGAAACCCTAAAATTGTGCTAACCTTTTTTTTTTTCTTTTCAATGCTTGGCTGCACCAATTACTTTGAATGATTGTTTGATTGTTTGCATGACCATTAGATTGGGAACCCAATGCTAATAGCCTTAACCCAACCAAATCTAGTGTGACCCACCCTTAGAACCCAACCCTATGGGAACCTCATACTATGACCCATACCGAGAACCCAAACCCTATTACCCTTCTAGTCCCTATTTACCCAGATGTACCGACTCCAGATACCAGGATCGCCAACTTTTAGCAGAGTGGTGGGATTTGAGACAGGATAACAAAACTGTGTCAGAGTACATTGGCCAATTTGATGACTATTATGGGATATGTTACATAGTTGAACTTGAGTCTAAAGTCATATCAAGGTTTAAAGTTGGCCAACATAGAGATATCCAGGGTGAATTATGTCGATGGCAAATTCGAGACCTAGATGATGCATATCACATAGCTTTGGAATTCGAGTCAACCCGTAGGGTTGAACCCATAACCCATAGAACTAAACCCAGGAGATCCACAATCTATAGTTCTGAGCCCACATCCTATGAGCCTAATAGGATTAGTACCCCTAGCTATCAGCCTAGTGCCAGTCAAGTTTCCCTCGGTCAACCAGAACCCTATAGGATTGATACCCCGAGATTTGAACCCATAACCTTTAAACCCATAACCTATGAACCCATAACCTTTAGTTTACCCACCCTTATTACCCCAGACTCTTGTCAATTTTTCAGTAGCCAAACCCCTTTTATCATCTCATTGGTTCACCAAGATGATCTAGAAGAAGAGTATATGAGGCTACCCAAGTCTGGTAGAGGAGTATGAAGATAATGAGTCTATTGAAGATCTAGAAGAGTACCTTATAGAAGACCCAGGATTAGTTGACTATGACCAAACCCAGATAAAAACCAACCCATAATTAGTTGAATTAGAAGTCTAGTGTAACCAACACAGTTCAACCATGGAGTCCAATCTAGAAATCCTCTTTAGGCCATGATGGAACAGTTTGACCAGTTGGAACACAAGTTTGACCAAAGGAATAAAATGTTTGACCAACTGATCCAATCAAATAACCAAATGACCCATAGGATTGAACATTAGATGACCAGGTAGATGACCACCTAATATTATTTGAACCTGACCATACCCAAGTAGGAGCAGACCTAGATTTAGCTAACTATAGCTATACCCAAATAGTAACCAACATAGAGTTAGCTGACCATGTAGTGGAAGAACCCTTAAAAGAAGAAGACCATGAGGAACCCAATCCTACTATTAGAATCCTACCTGAGGAGCTACTAGAAGAAAGCCTAATTAGAGAGCCCAATCCTTTGGTTTATGAGCCAGAAGAGTTTATTAAGGACTTGACCTCTTTGAATCAGTACCCTCAGGATGAAATCATTCCATTGACTCCAATTGATCTCTTCCCTGAAATCAACAATCCTTTCTTCCATTATGTAGACCCTTTAGATATGACTCAAACCCATAAGTTAAATCTCATTAGTATAGGACTCATCCCTGAAACACCTTCTTGTCTCTTAGTCTACCTGATTAACCCCAAACCCTTTTTCAATAAGACTAACCCTGAATCCATCTCATATTTTCTATCATTTCATGAATTTTCTTATGTTTCTTTAACCATGAAAGAAAATAGTGTAGGTGGTTTGACATGATCCTACACTAGGCATGCAAACAGCTACAGGAGCAGAATGGATTTTAAAACTTTTTTTAAAAATTTGTGCAACGAAAAACTGCTCCGCCCAGAACCTAATCTATTCATGTTGCATGTAGGCATGTATCATGATATAAAAATATTAGCAAAAAATTAAACAAATAAATTTATTTATGCATGATTAAAAAATAATTTTCCATACCTTTATTCCACCTGGAATAACTCTGGAATAAACCTGGAATAGACTGGAATGGCTGGAATAGCTGGAATAAAACTATTCCAGCCTTCTTCCTCCTAGGATCGTGGGATATCCTGTTTTGAGCCTGAAAAAGAGCATCCAAAAGTGGGCTTCCGGACCTCCGTTTCCTCCCGAATCGAAGCAGCAGCAAGGTGATCGAATGTTCTTCGATCTTCCACCGAAATCTGCAAGGAATACAC
Source organism: Areca catechu (assembly GCA_021397845.1). NCBI lineage: Eukaryota > Viridiplantae > Streptophyta > Magnoliopsida > Arecales > Arecaceae > Areca > Areca catechu. The sequence continues at coordinate 41,954,129 of CM038038.1, forward strand.
AGTATAAAGGGTGTACAAATTCACCCAAAAGCTGCTGCCAGAAACTCTGTTGCAAAAAATATAGTAGCAAGTTTCTTTCGTTTGGGAGCAGCTGCAGCAAACTGGGCTCGTCTCTCTAGCTCCCAGGAGTAGAATGATACTCCCTCTAGAGGGGAGACACACCCGGGGCTCTTGGATCCTCCTTCTCGTGTGGTGCTAGCCACTTGAAGGAAGGTTAGTCACGGTTGATAGCAGCAACAGAACTTTGCTGCAGTCCTTGGTTTGAGCACAACAATGAACAAGAGATAAGCTCTTCTTTCTCTCCCTAAAACACTCCAAAACCTAGCCCTACAAGCACACTGTGGATTGAAAGGAACAAGCTCAAATCAGCCTCTCAAAGAACAGCACCCAGAATTTTTGTTGCTTCCTGTTACTCGGTGTATCATTGGCGGAAATAGGGGCTGATTAAATTATAAGGACAGTAGGGGAAGATGGAGAGGCCAGGGAGGTGAAGAGTCCGATCAAAGAGCTGCCATTCTCTCATTTAATCAACAATAAACAGGAGAAAATGCAGCGGGTGGTGGGAGAGGAAGAGATGACGACGTTTGGTTGTTCGGCCTCTTGTGTTCTTTCCAGCGAAAGACAGTGTAAAACGGTCACGCTGAAACCAAAAAGAACACCGATTCAAAATCGGTCCAAGCAATCCCTCGGTTCATGGATTCCCAATCCAATTAAGAGCGGTTCAATCCAATTGAATTGGTTCAAGGGGATAAAATTGGTTCACAACCAATTGAAGGCCGAAACGAACTCCGAATCAGTTCAAAACTGATTCAAAAAAAACCTGGCGCAGTCCTGGTCAACCAGAAACAATTTTCGGTTGACACAGACAAGGGTAAGACGGGGAAAAGAGTGCTCAAAAAATATCGTGACCATAAAATCGAGATGATTCTTAATTGTAATCGGTATCCGGATCAGAGAGTAATCTTCTGTGGCGTGTGACCTCATAAGTTCGAACCAAACGGTAGCACTAGAACAATTCTAGTACCAGCACAGGAAACCATCTAGCAATGGGTCCCGACCTCCAGATAGGTCGAAGATGCGGGAGCAAACTATCGAACCTCTGGTATATGGTTACCGTATAATTCATCCCTTTGACCTCTAATGCTCGGGACAACTGAGATTGGGCTGCCAACCCAGACTGAGTCAGTCGACTACGTGTCTCAACCTCGCAAGCCCAGTGACTCCTCAATAGGACTACCTCGGCCGAGGATTGCTAAATTGAGATACTGCGAGACATTCAATCCAAACTGTTTGGACAGGTCAATTCCATCTTGGTCCATCACTGTTCCACAAGTACTTGCCTGTACCCAGAAACCTTTCATCACTGGATTAAAAATCCAGGTAGTCCGGCACCAAAGCACAGGGAGTTGCTTGCAAGCTACCGTGATGACCTCTTGTCAGAGGGACACATATACCCATATCCAATCATGAGTATCTCTTTGGCAGAAAGGGGCTGCATAGAGTCACGTTCAATGAGATATCATATATCCCACTTGTAGATCACATCAGTGTCACCACACTCATTGGTCAAGAGGACAACCAAACGATGTGAACTACAACAACCTATACTTGATATATTGCCATCCAGTACAATATATCCTTTGTTTGTGAACAAGGTTTAAGGATCACTCGATACATCCTCTCTGTATCGAAGTCAGTGTAGTCCTAAGGACTTCATCACATGGAAAGAGTTCATTTCAAGGAAATATAAAATGTGATGAGCTGCCAAAAATATATTTTATTAATTCAAAGAGAGAGTACAATACTGAGCTCAACCACCTACAACTCAGGCGATTTGCTTTGGGACACAATTCCCAACAAACCATTCATTTTCATTTTATAGAAGTAAGCATAATGCATTCATACATTATGCATGTTAGGTTTGCAACTTACTTCTTGCATACCCTTTGACATTTAGTAGGCATACATAGTAAATTTTCATGTGCATGCCATGCTAGGGTCAAACCTAGAGAGTTTATAGTGTGTTAGGTTAGACCCTAGAAAGTCCAATAAAATTTCTTTCGATAGGAAAGTTTCATCGAGTCTAATAGGTATTAGTTGAGTCCAATAAAATTCACGGTCCTAAATCACATATCTACACAACTAGCCTCTGCATAGCATATGCATCATGAAATTAGTCAAGAGTTGAATATAATTATTGAACTAAATAACAACTAGGCTAATTCCCAAAAGAAAGATGAAGATTTTTTTGTAGAGGATTTTGTGATTGTAATGGAATTTTCAGCTCGTGAAGCTGGCCCATCTAAAATAATGAATAGTAGTGGATCCAATGCCTATGTGCCTAAGATATCACTTGATCTAGGTATTAGCTCTACTTTCATCATCTTAGACTTTAAAAAATCTATGGAGCCAACAGTGATACTTAGCGAGCCCCTTGAGCCACTCCCTTTCTTTACGAGAGAACCCACCCAGAGTGGCCATATATAATTTAGCCTTTTGGTGAGAAAAAGATTGAGAGAATCTGGATGATCAAGCTATCGGTACCTGGGATAGAGAATTCAGTGGTATTTGGTCCGGTGGCAAGGTCGGCCAGAATCTGAGGACTTGTAGAATACTGATACAGATCTGCAGCGCCTCAACCCAAACCCTCCTTGAGCCAAATTGACCCATACTCGGTGGGATCAAGTTCCTCCCACCTTGGGAGAATTGGTGGGGATACCAGGATCAGCCACAGATCACTGGATTTCATATGGTTTACTTAGTCATGAATCAAAGTTTTGTAATCAATTAAGATTAAGTCCTTTAATAAGTTGAGGTTAGTTGATTTATCTCAACCCTCAACCCTAGTCAGTATCTTGAGTCCTGTACTCCAGTTATGAGTCCAGTATGAGCCTAATTTTTATACAAGAGAGAAGGTTACCCAATTTTAGAGTTCCATCAGGCCACATCCAGGAGTCAGAAGCCACTACATCAGCCTATTGGATTTTGTGTGACAACCTAGGATCCAAGATGCCTTCTAGAAACCTTGATTCCTTCTAAATATCTTCTAGATGCCTAGATTCCAGTCCAGATGCTAGAGCATATTCTCAAACTAGGGCATCCATGATTCCAGAGGTCCACCTGCATCCCAGCCTAAGGAAATCATGTTGGGAATCCGGTGCACCGTAGCGGAAGTGTAATTTGAAAATGATGAAATTTGCACCATAATCCCTTAGCCAAGAACTCCTTATACAGAATTAAAACATATAATAAACATACAAACTTACATTGTTAGAATTAGGGTACCAACCTGTGATCGCTAATTCCAACAAAATTTGATGTTGAAGGGGCTGATTGAATTCACCAGGCATCCAAATGTCCACCCTCCAATGGTGATCCACAAGATGATTGATCAAGATGCTAGCTTCTTCAAAATTCCTTCACTTGAATTCTTATCCTAGAACTCAAGAGGACTATGGCTTTAAAACTCCAAGGTAGGGGCTCCTTACTTTCTTTCTTTCTTCTTCCTCTCCCTTTCTTAAGACCTTGTCCTAAGAATAAAACTCTTGTCTTGAAGGAGGAGGAGGATTTAAGACACTAATATCTTAATATAAAAGGAAATAGTAACAGAGTAGTATTTCTTTTCTTTTACCAATCGAGAGATTCTTCCTATCTCTTGTTTTGGACTTGAGTTACAACAGAGAAGAGAACTCTGTAAAAGGGAAACTCTCTGTGTCCTAAACAAGATAAGGAGGAATTAGTTTCCTAGAAGGAAAAGAAAAATAAAAACCTCTGTCGTACATTAGTCAAACACCCGAGACCTCTGTTGTTTAAATAGATTACAGAGAGATGTCTTCTCAAAAGAACACAACTCTCCGTAAACACCATTCCACTTTGTCTCATGCCCTTTCCCTATTTCTCACGCCCCATCCTCCCATCTCACAGCCTTCCAGATTAAATCCCACGGCTTTTCTTAAAGAAAAAATCGCGGTGTTTTAAAAGGAAAGGGGTCGCGACTTTTCATCTCTGATGAGATGTTATTTCGTGCGCCGGGAAGAGACAGCGTTTTCTTCTTTCTTAAAAACCCATCAGCCATTGGATTCCTATCCAAGGAGGGGTATGTGAGGCGCTATTTCTTAAGAAAGGAGGTCGCCCCATCTTAATTCATCGAAGAAATAAGTGGGGCGCGCCAAGAGTCCATGCGCCATGGACTCATCCAAATGGCGCGCCAAGAGTCCATAAGCGCATGGACTCTTGGCATTTGGCATGGAAAAGCAAAGGGGGCGGGTGGGGAGGCTAGCCTAGTTACATGGCTAGCCAATAGGGTTATCCATAATCCTATTTTCACATTTAGGGTCAAATTAGATCCAATTAGAACCCAATTTGAACCAATCCGGAACCCTAATTCGAATCTGATTCAAATAGAAGCTAGGGTTTGCAACACCTGCTAGAGTGTTATCCTGCAAAGATGATTTAATCACAAATTAAACTCTTGATCAATCCTCTTAAGTGTGTGACCCATTGGGTTCCACATCTAGCCAGCAGTGGGTTCGAATACAAGTTGACCTAATTTGATTAGAACTCTTTCTAATCGATTTAGGTCAAACCGGGCTTACCCGATTTGATCAATTAGGACTCTTCCTAATAAGTGATCTTTGAATTTGATCAACCCACAAGACAATATTGATGTCTAGCAACGTGTCATGTCTACCTGGAAGATATGGAAATTCTGGTGAAATACCAAAATTACCCTTCAGTAGAGAGTTACCGTACAATTAAATCTTTCGATCAGCCTGCACCCAAAATATAACTATGGATATGGATATATGTCAAATCCAATATTATATTTATTTCTAGCTCAATCTTATATTGATGATTCAATTATCTTGATATTAGAAACCATCTCTAATATCTTTACTTTGATCAAAGATTCCCTGAATCATCATCCGATTGTTAACTAGCTGGATGCAATCTCCTCTTACCAAGAGTGACCGATTCCTTGTTGACCTACTCATTACCTTCATATACAATTCACCATTCCCAGTATCAATCCTGTGCATGACTTATTGTCATGATTAGGATTGAACCAAAGCATGGGTTCATGTACATAAGATACTTATGGCAGTCTCAGGTCTAAGGATTACTTGTACCACTCCTACTATGAGAACCTTCTATTGACATGTAGCTAAGACTCCAATAGATGTTCTCAAGTTGGATCATATCAGTGAACTCATTCTCCAATGAGCACCCACATCCCAGTATTAGCGTCATACACAAGTGACTGTGAGAACAGTCACCCTTTCCAGTATACATGAGATGTGCCAGTCTTACCAGAAAACCCTGATCCCCTACTCAGGGTTCCTTTGACTAGGAATGCTTTTGATTAAGGTTTTAAGATTTTATGTCTCGCTGGTATGATCTCATCATAACCCTAAAATCATAGCCCTAATCTATGGGGTTCATCATATAAAACAAAGCGTATGATAAAATAATGCCTTTATTTAGAATATTGTCAATTACAATAGTTTGGGAGATGCAACATAGATTGGCTTTTAGGGCATATCCCTTTCAATCTTCCACTTGCACTAAAGCCAATCACCTTTAAATCTTAATCCCATACACTCGAGGTGGCGATCAAACTCTCGCTGTGGTAGAGCCTTAGTGAACGGGTCCGCTACATTGTTCTTTGTATCAACTCTATTTATGTAGACATCTTGTCTTTCTACTATTTCTCGGATGAGATGGAAGCGTCTCAGAATGTGCTTGGACTTATGATAAGCTCTTGGTTCCTTAGCTTGAGAAACAGCCCCAGTGTTGTCACAGTAAAGTGGCACTGGGTTTTCAATTTCAGGAACAACACCCAACTCTGTGATGAACTTCTTCATCCAGACTGCTTCCTTGGCGGCTTCACTAACAGCTATGTATTATGCCTCTATGGTTGAGTCAGCTACAGTCTGCTGCTTGGTACTCTTCCAACTTACTGCTCCACCATTTAGGATAAAAACATATCCCGAAATGGATTTGCTATCATCAGGGTCTGATTGAAAACTAGAATCAGAATAAGCTTCTAGTTTAAGATCAGAACCACCATAAACCAAAAAAATATCCTTAATCCTTCTTAGGTACTTAAGAATATTTTTAACTGCTTTCCAATGATCCTCTCCTGGATCAACCTGAAACCTACTGACAATGCCTAAAGCATATGCCACATCAGGCCTGGTACATAACATGGCATACATTATGGACCCTAGTGCCGAAGCATAAGGTATAGAATTCATTCTATTTCTTTCTTCAGGTGTCTTAGGAGACATCCTTTTAGAAAGATGTATGCCTTGACTCATAGGAAGATAACCTCTTTTACTTCCATCCATGCTGAATCTTTTCAGCACTAAGTCAATGTACCTAGATTGGGATAATCCTAGCATCCTTTTAGATCTATCTCTCTAGATCTTAATACCTAGTATATAGGATGCTTCTCCCAAATCTTTCATGGAAAACTGGTTTGATAGCCAAACCTTGACTGATTGCAACATTGGGATATCATTCCCAATGAGGAGTATGTCATCTACATATAGAACCAAGAAGACTATGGCACTCCCCCTAGTCTTCTTATAAACACAGGGTTCATCCACATTTTTGATAAAACCAAACCTTTTAATGGTTTCATCAAAGCGGATGTTCCAACTCCTTGAAGCTTGCTTTAATCCATAAATGGATTTCTTTAGCTTGCATACTTGATTAGGTTTATTCTTTGAAATAAAACCTTCTGGCTGTGACATGTAGACTTCTTCCTCAAGGAAACCATTGAGGAATGCAGTCTTCACATCCATCTGCCAGATCTCATAATCGTGGTATGCTGCTATAGCAAGTAAAATCCGAATTGATTTGAGCATGGCAACAGGTGAGAATGTTTCATCATAATCAATTTTCTGTTTTTGTCTAAAACTTTTAGCCACTAATCTGGCTTTATAGGTTTCAACTTGGCCATCAGCCCCAATCTTTTTCTTATAGACCCATTTGCACCCAATAGGATTAACACCCTCTGGTGCCTCAACCAAAGACCATACTTGGTTTACATACATAGAGTCTATCTCGGATTCCATGTCTTCTTGCCATTTATCTGAATCAGGACTCAAGATAGCTTCCGTATAGGTCAGAGGTTCATCATTTTGAATGACTTGGGCTTCATTATTTTCAATAATAAACCCATACCTCTCAGGTGCCCGTGGCACTCTATCAGACCTATGGGGAGGAGTTTTGTGTTCTGGTTCTGTCCTAACATATATTCTAATGGTTGAGAACTGTCTATCTGTATTTCTTGTACTTCTCCAAGTTCAACAGTTCTACCATTGCCCTTTTCTAAAATAAACTCTTTTTCTAGAAAAGTGGCATGCCTGCTGACAAAAATCTTTTGTTCAGTAGGATGGTAAAACAGATATCCTCTACCCTCTCTGGGATATCCTACAAATAGACATTTATCCGCTCTAGGTTCCAACTTATGTCCAAAATTCCTTTTAACATAAGCTGGACATCCCCATACCTTAATATATTTAAGATACGGTTTCTTTCCACTCCAAATTTCATATGGAGTACTAACAATGGATTTAGAAGGTACCTTGTTCAGAATTTGAACAGCAGTTTCTAGGGCATGACCCCAGAAGGAAATGGGTAAATTTGTGAAGCACATCATGGATCGTACCATATCTAATAAGGTACGATTCCTCCTTTCAGCTATACCATTTAGCTGTGGTGTATAAGGAGGGGTCCATTCAGAAAGAATTCCATTAACTTTAAGATAGTCTAAAAACTCCGTGGATAAGTATTCTCCTCCTCGATCAGAATGAAGAACTTTAATACTTTTCCCGGTTTGTTTTTCGACCATACTTTGATACTCCTTCAATTTATCAAAGGCTTCAGATTTATGTTCCATAAGATACACACATCCGAACCTAGATAAATCATCTGTAAAAGTGATAAAATATGAGTATCCACCTCTGGCCTGAGTTGTCATTGGACCACATACATCAGTTTGTATAAGTCCTAATAACTCAGTTGACCTTTCTCCATGTCCGGTAAATGGAGTCTTGGTCATCTTACCCATGAGACATGATTCGCAAGTTCCTAATGATTCATACTCATAAGGATCAAGGAATTTTTCCTTGTATAACTTGCTTATCCTAGACTCATTAACATGACCAAGTCGATGATGCCAAAGTAAAGTATCATTAAAGTCTTTTCTTTTATTATTGACATGAAAAACTCTATCATTGGAAGAAAGAGTTAAGAGCCCATTGCTAAATATGCCAGAATAAATAATTTTATTAGATAACATTATCAAACAACCAGTGCTCGTTACATCCATTACATATCCTTGTTTTAATAACAAAGGAATAGATATAATGTTCCTAATAATCTTTGGCATATAGTAACAATTTTCTAACTCCAAGATCTTCCCTGAAGGCAACTTCAGAATATAGGTCCCTACAGCTTCTGCTTGGATGATATCACCACCAGCACCGTAGAGATTGAAGTCACCTTCCTTCAATACTTTAAGCTTGTAGAGGTCCTGCAAAGATTTGTATATATGGTAACCACAAGCGGTATCCAATACCCAAGTATTTGATATAGATGAATTTAATGTCAATATAGTATGCATCTCATACATACCTTTTGGTGCATCTGACGCACCAGGCTTCACAGTTGCAAGGTAAGCCTTGCAATTCCTTTTCCAATGTCCCGCTTTGCCACAAAAGAAACAGGTTGACTGTTTTGAGGCCTTCTTTCCTTTCTTATTCTTATTGATGCCACCCTTAAAGCCTCCTATTAAAACCCTTTTTGCCTGATTTCTTCTTATTGGTCTTATCAACAAGAAGAAGTGGAGCCTTTTATTTCTTAACATGGCTCTCTGCTGTTTTTAACATATTTAATAGCTCAGGCAAGGAAGTGTTCAGTTTGTTCATGTGATAATTCAAGACAAACTGAGAAAATGACTCCGGGAGTGATTGCAGGATTAAATCCTGATTCAGCTCCCCATCCATAATAAACCCTAATTGACCCAATCTGGTGATTAAGTCAATTACCTTCAGAACATGATCCTGAATGGATGTTTCCTCTGTCATCCTAGCACGGAATAATTGCTTAGATATTTCGTATCTAGCATTTCTGCTTTGTTCTCCATAAAGCTCTTTTAAATTGAGCATTATGGATTGAGTATCCATGCTTTCATGCTGCGTTTGTAACTCATTGGTCATAGAGGCCAGTATGATACACTTGACAGTGAGGGAGTCATTCTGCCACATTTTGTATGTGGCCATATCTTCCTGTGTGGCATCATCCCCTAGTGGATTAAGACTAGGGGTATCAAGAATATAAGAAAGTTTTTCTGAACTCAGTACAATCTTTAAATTTCTCAGCCAGTCCACATAGTTTGGACCAGTCAGTTGTTGGTATCTAAGATACTTCACAGTGATAATGAAGATGCCATTTATCTACATTTAATAAAGAACAATATATAAGCAAACAACCATGAAATAACTTACATAATTAAATTAGGTCTTCAATTTAATTATGTCTCCCACTATTTTATCAAAAATCATAGCCCTCAATATGATAATCGAGAAGAACCCTGATTGGTTTTTCTTAGTGAGATTGAGATCCTAATAACTTATAAAAGATCTTGCAGATAACACAACAAATCTTTTACAAGCTCAAAGGTAGGAAACTCTTCCAATTATATCTCATATAATTCTCAAAAAGTAACTTGGCCTCTAGAACATTATTAGTCTTGCAGAAAACACAACAAACCATAATGTTCTAGTTAAATCAAGACCCTTTCATTTCAATACAGTCAGTACTCAAATATAATGTCCTTGCAGATAACACAACAAAGCAGTATAATGAATATACTGTAATCATATCTATGCACTAGACTAGTATTATGTCAATTACCATATTAGGTCTTGCAGAAAAACACAACAAACCTAATGTGGTTCATAACACAATAATGATCCAGCATGAAGGAAGGCCAATATATAGTATTTTTAACACTAAGCATTTTAGTCAAGATTTAAATATAATCAAATCGGCCAGGCAAGTGGAAGAGATGTGGGAGTCCCCCCGTTGCTTTCCTAGACACCAATAAAAATTGGCCAGGTCAGTCAACGGAACCAATTAAAAATCATAATTCTCTTTACCTTCCCAGAACCACCTTTCTAGACACCGAATGATCAATTGTTCATCATGACTAGTGATGCTTATTAGTTAAATATACTATGACTTAATATAATTTTAAGAGGAGGGCTTTATAAAATTGCTAGCACATTCTTATAGAACATATCACAATCATATCAATCTTGATAAACATATATGTGCTAAGTGTGTCATCATACTAGGACAACCATTTACCACATAATGGATCCACCATTATGCCAGGGCAACCTTATTTCAGTATGATGACTTCAAAACTAATCATATCTCTATAATAATTAGGGTTTGAGTGAAAAACCCTAACTAGTGACATACATCAAAACATTAATTATCATATATGCATCCCATAAATATGCTAAGTGTATCAGCATTCAAGGGTTTAAAACCCTAACATGCGACACTACAACCAGAAACACATATAAATAATTTTCATATGTTTTAACTGTAATAAGGGTGGCTCTGATACCACTGTTGGGAATCCGGTGCACCGCAGCGGAAGTGTAATTTCAAAATGATGAAATTTGCACCATAATCCCTTAGCCAAGAACTCCTTATTCAGAATTAAAACATATAATAAACATACAAACTTACATTGTTAGAATTAGGGTACCAACCTGTAATCGCTAATTCCAACAAAATTTGATGTTGAAGGGGCTGATTGAATTCACCAGGCGTCCAAATGTCCACCCTCCAATGGTGATCCACAAGATGATTGATCAAGATGCTAGCTTCTTCAAAATTCCTTCACTTGAATTCTTATCCTAGAACTCAAGAGGACTATGGCTTTAAAACTCTAGGGTAGGGGCTCCTTACTTTCTTTCTTTCTTCTTCCTCTCCCTTTCTTAAGACCTTGTCTTAAGAATAAAACTCTTGTCTTGAAGGAGGAGGAGGATTTAAGACACTAATGTCTTAATATAAAAGGAAATAGTAACAGAGTAGTATTTCTTTTCTTTTACCAATCGAGAGATTCTTCCTATCTCTTGTTTTGGACTTGAGTTTCAACAGAGATGAGAACTCTGTAAAAGGGAAACTCTCTGTGTCCTAAACAAGCTAAGGAGGAATCAGTTTCCTAGAAAGAAAGGAAAAATAAAAACCTCTGTCGTACATTAGTCAAACACCCGAGACCTTTGTTGTTTAAATAGATTACAGAGAGATGTCTACTCAAAAGAATACAACTCTCCGTAAACACCATTCCACTTTGTCTCATGCCCCTTCACTATTTCTCACGCCCCATCCTCCCATCTCACGGCCTTCCAGATTAAATCCCATGGCTTTTCTTAAAGGAAAAACCGTGGTGTTTTAAAAGAAAAGGGGTCGCGACTTTTCATCTCCGAAGAGATATTATTTCACGCGCCCGGGATGAGACAGCGATTTTCTTCTTTCTTAAAAAACCATCAGCCGTTAGATTCCTATCCAAGGGGGGGTATGTGAGGCGCTATTTCTTAAGAATGGAGGCCGCCCCATCTTAATTCATCGGAGAATTAAGTGGGGCGCGCCAAGAGTCCATGCGCCATGGACTCATCCAAATGGCGCGCCAAGAGTCCATAAGCGCATGGACTCTTGGCATTTGGCATAGAAAAGCAAAGGGGGCAGGTGGGGAGGCTAGCCTAGTTACATGGCTAGCCAATAGGGTTAGCCATATTTCTATTTTCATTATTAGGGTCAAATTAGATCCAATTAGAACCCAATTTGAACCAATCCGGAACCCTAATTCGAATCTGATTCGAATAGAAGCTAGGGTTTGCAACACCTGCTAGAGTGTTATCCTGCAAAGATGATTTAATCACAAATTAAACTCTTGATCAATCCTCTTAAGTGTGTGACCTATTGGGTTCCACATCTAGCCAGCAGTGGGTTCGATTACAAGTTGACCTAATTTGATTAGAACTCTTTCTAATCGATTTAGGTCAAACCGGGCTTACCCGATTTGATCAATTAGGACTCTTCCTAATAAGTGATCTTTGAATTTGATCAACCCACAAGACAAGATTGACGTCTAGCAACGTGTCATGTCTACCCGGAAGATATGGAAATTCTGGTGAAATACCAAAATTACCCTTCAGTAGAGAGTTACCATACAATTAAATCTTTCGATCAGCTTGCACCCAAAATATAACTATGGATATGGATATATGTCAAATCCAATATTATATTTATTTCTAGCTCAATCTTATATTGATGATTCAATTATCTTGATATTAGAAACCATCTCTAATATCTTTACTTTGATCAAAGATTCCCTGAATCATCATCCGATTGTTAACTAGCTGGATGCAATCTCCTCTTACTAAGAGTGACCGATTCCTTGTTGACCTACTCATTACCTTCATATACAATTCACCATTCCCAGTATCAATCCTGTGCATGACTCAGTGTCATGATTAGGATTGAACCAAAGCATGGGTTCATGTACATAAGATACTTATGACAGTCTCAGGTCAAAGGATTACTTGTACCACTTCCACTATGAGAACCTTTTATTGACATGTAGCTAAGACTCCATTAGATGTTCTCAAGTTGGATCATATCAGTGAACTCATTCTCCAATGAGCACCCACATCCCAGTATTAGTGTCATACACAAGTGACTGTGAGAGCAGTCACCCTTTCTAGTATACATGGGATGTGCTAGTCTTTCCGGAAAACCCTGATCCCCTACTCAGGGTTCCATGGACTAGGAATGCTTTAGATTAACGTTTTAAGATTTTAGGTCTCTCTGGTATGATCTCATCATAACCCTAAAATCATAGCCCTATTCTATGGGGTTCATCATATAAAACACAGCGTATGATAAAATAATGCCTTTATTTAAAATATTGTCAATTACAATGGTTTGGGAGATACAACATAGATTGGCTTGTAGGGCATATTCCTTTCAAATCAGCCTAGGTGCCAAGCCCGAGCCCTTAAGAAGCAAGATTCCAGCCAGATTCCCTGGAATATGCCAGCCCATGTGCCTAGCCCCTAGAAGCCCACTTGGGCCCCTCAAAAATTTGCCCAAGCCCATGAAGGAGGCATCCTTGCTACTGCCCCAATGTCCAAAACTGAATTTGAGGAGTTTGACCAAGTCCAAGCTCAAAGGGAGGTTTCCTTAAGTGAGAAGGAGAAACTATTCTAACCTAGTTAGGATTTATGTTCCTAGTTATTTTAAGATTTATTTTTCTAACCTAGCTAGGAGTGGTTATTTTAACACAAGTATATAACCCTAGTTAAAGGGCATGAGAGCTCTATATAAACCCCACCCCTCATCCTCTTGTAATCAATCTTTATTCATAATATCAAAACCTTAGTAAATTTATTTGAGCTGGCAAGCTTGTGTGTTACTTTATTTTTTTTTCTTTGGTTATTATTATTCTTGGCCAAATTTCTTGCTACCCTAGCACCCTTCCACGCCCTAGCTTGCTACCATCCAAGCCTTCTTACATCTAAGAAGGAGTGCCCTAGGCCGCCAAGCAAGGAGATCTTCATCAAGCTTCAAGCCATCCAGCTTCTAAATCCTAACCTAATTCCTTCTAAACCTAGATTTTTTTCTTTTTATTACTTGATATTTTGATTGACCCTTAACATTTTGTAGGAACCCCGAGGTGTTTCACCTCCCCAGAGGAGGCTTTCTTTGCCTCCAGGACCACCCAAATCAGTCATCAGTTCAAGGAAAACCGAGCTTCATCATCTTGGCTCTAATCAGAGTGTTGTGTGATCTCTTCATCGGAAGTTTTTTAAATCACTGATAGGTAACATCCTTTCCTTCTTTTTATTTCTAATTTGGTGAAGATAAGCTATCCTAATCTGGGAGTTTCTAAATTCTCGAGTCTTGGTTATTTATTATTTTGCATGAGTTTGCTTGAGATATGATGATTCTTTGTATTGCTACTCTATCTTCTAGTTCTTTTCTTAACTTTAGAATTTAGCCTACAAACCTAAATTATAAAAATTATAAAAAAATTAGTTTACTATTTTTCCTACATGTTTAGCAATCTTAGAGTCATCCCGTATCATCTTCCTTTTGCCGATCGACCAGCTCAACAATTTGCTCCTCCATGTATTGGAGTTTGCTGGTATAGTCCCTCGGGTCTCCATCGCATCGCTGGTCATCATCGGAGACAAAATCCATTGATTTGTGAGAGACAGACGTCACTCTTTTCCCGTCGGCATGAGTCTTCTATGACCTCCAGGGCTCTGGGGTTGTGTGGGTGCAGAGTTGAGGGACTCCTTACTATTGACTTCCTTCAATAGTAGGTGGATGACTGGTTCTGGACATCGCGAGCGGCTGCGTATGTTATTGGCCACATCTTGGAGGTTTTGAACTGCGGTGGCAAGAGTGTCGATGCAGTTCAGAAGGGTCTGGAATTGCTATTATCCCAGGTTGATGTTAGGCTAGGTGGCAGAGTCTTCCCAAAAGGTTCTCCCGACCTTGTATGGGAGCGGTGATGGGGAACGGGATCACGGGTAGGATCGTCGGCGAGCTGAGAAGTCACCGAGATTAGGGTACTACTATTTTTTTGTAGAAGGTGGTGAAGGAACAATGGAGATGGACAGTAGAAATCTGGACTCTCATGGACTTTGGGATTCATACTCATGGAGAGATCTCTCATCTCTAGGGCATCTCACCCACCTCACTAATGGAGCCGTTAGAGTGAATCTCAAAAGACATGAGGGCGGTAAAGAAGATGGAATCAAGGAAGGGGATAACTAGACATGACCTCACATCATGTCCTGGGGTTGGGCCTCATACCCTTTCCTCACAGAGTAAAAGAAGAGTCACTCTTCTCTAAAAGAAAACTTTCATTCATCAATAGCATCTTTTTACAAAGAGATTAGGGGCCTATTTATAACCTTCTAAGCTCCATTTGAAATTCAAAATTTACATGAAAAGAGGGGGAACTGTAGTTACAAATTTGAATTTCAAATTTTATGAAAAGGGGGCACCATATCTGAAAATCTGTATGGGATTTCAAAATGGGGTGCCAAGTGTCTCCATGTGGTTGCCAAGTGTTTCCAAATCTATATGAGATTTCAAAATGGGGTGCCAAGAGTCTCCATGTGGTTGCCAAGTGTCTCCAAATCTTAAAATCAGCATGGATGGGTGCCAAGTGTCTCCATGTGGGGACCTTCTTATGTGGAGGATAAAATGATTTTCAAATTTAAATTTATTTGCATCAAAATTCATATTGCATTGTGATTCATGCTGCTTCGGGATCTATGCTACTTCGGGATTCGTGCAAGTCGATGTCTCCATCATTCTTCTAGAGTAGGGAGAACTCGACTTCGTCTATTTTGAAGATGACTTGGGTGGAACTGAATATTTGAAATCCATGCAGTACTTGATGATTTTTTTTGGGATTGCTCCGAGAATCATGCAATTTTGAAATTGGTACAACTCTAAGATCCGTGCTTCACCATCTTTGGGCTGCTTTGAGATTCGTGTGCTTTGAGGAGTGTGTGCTTTGAGGAGCATGCAGCTTTCATGTTCGTGCATGTCTCCTTTCTCCATGGATAGAAACCAGGGAGTAGATAAGGGACTTCAGAGGAGTTTGTTGGTGTCGGCACTTGGTGGAGTTGGTTTGGCTGTGAGCATGCGGAAACCGTGGGAGGGCACGTGCGGTGGCGGATCTTGATCAGTGCCGTGAACGATGAAGGGGAAGGCTGGATGGGAAATCATTGTGATCTAGGGAAAATCGAGGTCTCGTTAGGTGGACCAGTGATGGGTGGGATGGTCGTTGGGTGTCAGCTGGAGTAGGGAGATGGGCGGGGCATCCGGTGTCTCGATAGCCAGGAAGATTGGGTTCTGATCGACATCGGTGGTGGCTGGGTGGTGGTTGCAGGAGTCGCACCAGCGAGGCTTGATTTTTGGGTGGCTTCTAGCCTGATGCGGATGGTGGAATGGCAGGGGCTCTCCACCGGCGGTGGTGCTGGGGAGGAAGATGTATGGTCGGACTCTTTCACGGGTAGTGGACAGTGGTGGAGGTGTTCCTGATGAGATCGATGACCGAAAGATGGCTGAATGATGCTTGCAGCATCGATTGGAGGATTCGATGGATGGCCCGGGTAGAGGTGGATGCAGCTTCCTGTTGGGTTGGCCATATGAGAGGTGGAGGCGGATGGATCAAGGAAGGAGATGATGAGAATAACTCAAGGATAAGTTGGGGATAAGAAGAGAATAGTAGGAATAATTGGAATAATATGGAAAAAAAAGAAATAATGGATACCCTAAACCTCTGGGCTCTGATACCAAATTGATGGGGAACGGGATCAGGGGTAGGATCGTCGGTGAGCTGAGAAGTCACCGAGATTAGAGTACTATTTTTTTTTTTTGTAGAAGGTGGTGAAAGAACAATGGAGTTGGAAGGTAGAAATATGGACTCTCATGAACTTTGGGACTCATACTCATGGAGAGATCTCTCTCATCTAGGGCATCTCACCCACCTCACTAATGGAGTCGTTAGAGTGAATCTCAAAGGACATAATGGCAGTAAAGTAGATGGAATCAAGGAAGGGGATAACTAGACATGACCTCACATCATGTCCTGGGGTTGGGCCTCACACCCTCTCCTCACGGAGCAAAAGAAGAGTCACTCTTCTCTATGAAAAACTTTCATTCATCAATAGCATCTTTTTACAAAGAGATTAGGGGCCTATTTATAACCTTCTAAGTCCCATTTGAAATTCAAGTTTTACATTAAAAGAGGGAGAAATGTAGTTACAAATTTGAATTTCAAATTTCATGAAAAGGAGGCACCAAATCAAAAAATCTGCATGGGGTTTCAAAATGGGGTGCCAAGTGTCTCCATGTGGTTGCTAAGTGTCTCCAAATCTGAAAATCTGCACGGTATTTCAAAATGGGGTGCCATGTGTCTCTATGTGGTTGACAAGTATCTCCAAATCTGATAATCTGCATGCATGGGCGCCAAGTGTCTCCATGTGGGGACCTTCTTATGTGGATAATGAAATGATCTTCAAATTTAAATTCATTTGCATCGAAATTCTTATTGCATTATGATTCATGTGCTTTGGGATCCATGCTACTCTGGGATTCATGCAGGTCGATGTCCCCATTAAGTAGCCTCTCCTGTTGGAGGTGTTATGAGCTCTTCCTTTCACCATCATCTTGACTAGCGATGGATCCTTCCTTTCGAAGAAGGAACACAAGGGCGGAGGTTCAGCCGCGCAGCCCCTTCCGCTAGCGCCAATCAATTGCTGCTGAATCTCCCAGACCAGGCTCTTTCGACTGGGCTTACTGGAGTGCGTATCTCCCGGTTCTTGCAAATAATGTCCCACGGGTCGGTGGTGTTCCAGCGGGGGACACTCCGATGGCTAAGTCAGTAGGAGACTTGGAGCAACAGAGTGGAGGGATCACAAAAGAGATAGCTCGTGCGGAAGGAAGAGCTTGCTTACCTTGAGGTCCCCCTTTTACCTTATATAGGTGCGGACTTTACCAAAATCTGTTAGGGGCTAGGCTGGAAATGGCCGATTTGCCCTTAGAGGAATCTTGGTAGTGGCCAGGTGGCACCAGGAGGGAGTGGCGCCGTGGGATTTGTAAAGTAGTGGCACTGAGATGTCAGGAATCTGTTATAACAGAATTCTGATACTAGCGAGAAGGGGCCTCTGGGACCTCTGAGCCATCCTTGAAGTGACCCGTTTTGGACTGACATGGGCCTGGCTGAAGTGGGTCGATCGGATTGGTCAGACCTCCAGTAGGTTGGTCGGACCTCCAATCGATCGGTCGGACCTCTAGCAGGTCGGTCGAACCTCTGACGAGTTGATCGGACCTCTGGTGTGTTGGTCGGACCTAGATGAAGGGCCATCGGCTCCGGTCTAGTTCGGAGGGAGTCCAGTTGTGTATAACATTCTGCATCGAAAACTGTATCAAATTCTATATCAAATCAAACCCTAATTTTTTGATTCTGTGACTTTTGCACACCTGACTGAACCTAACCTAATCAACTGCCAAACCCCTCAAATCCCAAGCCCAATTTTGTTTGCTAACTTAATCAACTTAAACCTAACTTGCCATATCATAAAAAGATAATTTTTTTTTGTTTTTTTGATTGTTGTTAGATTGCATCAGGACCATTGAATGTTCATCATCTTCTTAAACTAATCTTAAGGGCATTTCTCTATCTCAGATCAGGGCAAGAGGTCATTACCTGTCCTAGGCCCAAAACAACTACTATCATCAGAACCCAAGCCTTAATTAAAATTAATTAGACTTAATATGCTCTAGAGAGCTAGGTGATACCAACAGGTCGGGTCTGAAGTGTGTGGGTAAACTAGTGCACTCAATTCTCCAACTATTACTGGAAACTGGTGTCTAAGGCTAGGGGTCCAGATTTAAATGACCTAAGTGGTGTTGTGCTTCTTTAATTGGATCCCTGCAAAAGCAAGGGGGGCCTCCCACACTCCCACCCCCTACCTGGCCAGTGGAAGGATTAGTTATTGAGTTGGGTGTAAGTTGAGTCAACCCACTCAATTTTGGCTCTAGGTCTAGTAAATCCTAGAACGTACTGATCCTTTCATGCTTGATTGCACCATAACACTTTGAGTTATTGATTGCATGACCAATAGGCTAGGAACCAAATATCAACAGTCTAAGCCCCAACCTAGCACAGCCATGGAATCCAACTTTGAGATCTTAATGAAAGCCATGACTGAACGATTTGACCAGATGAACCAACTGAATACCCAATCCAATGCCTAATTAACCACCTAGATTAACCAGTCCAATACCGAATCCCAAAACTAGTTTGCCCAATTGACTGCCTAGATAAACCAAATAATCCAATCAAATGCCTAAGCAACCACTAGGCTTGACCATTTAACCAATAAGCTTAACCAAGTAGAGGATTGATTAGGTACCGTAGAACGAACCCAAGAGTTCAACGCTGAACCAGATCCTGATTCACCATGTTCCACCTCTCATAACCCTAGGGGAGTCCAAAATCAAGATCAATTTATGGAACCCAACCCTAGGAGAACCCAGAATTAGGACCAATTTATGGAATCCAATCTTAGGAGAGTCCAATACCAGGAACCATATCAAGAACCAAAATTTAGGAGAGTCCACTACCAGGAACCATATCAGGAACCTAACCCTAGTAGAGTTCAACATCAGGATCCATATCAGGAACCCAACCCTAGGAGAGTCCAAGACCTTGACCCTATCCAGGAACCCAATCATAGAAGGCCCCACCATGAAGTATGTGATAAAGATGAGAGGGCCATAAGAAGCATTAGGGTAGAGGCACCCACCTTTGATGGTAGTTTGGAACCAAAGGTCTATGTAGACTGGGTAGGAGACATGGAATATTATTTTGAATGGTATGACAAGAGTGAGGAGATGAAGTACAAATTTACAAAGATGAGGTTGATTCGTTAGGCTAGGCTACATTAGGCTAACCTTGAACATATTGGGAGACAACAAGAACTTCCTCCCATAACCACTAGCAAGACATGAAATTGAAACTTAAGGAGAAGTATCTTCCAGAATCCTACAACTATTGGTAGAACCACGGGGTTGTCATTAAGACACCGTGGCTATCAGTTTAAAATCTAACTTCTTAAAATATTTAAAAATACGTAGCAAGAGGAGTCGGGTCGAATCCACAGAGAAGGCGGTGTTTAGGATTTGAAATTTTTGATCTTGTAAAAAAAAAAAAAAAATTTGAAGTCGAAAAATATAAAAATTAAAATTGCAGGAAAACTTGGCACTAGGATCTATTATTTAGATCCTAGCATCTATTTGCAAACAAGATGAAAGACAGGAATTAAAAAAAGATATTGCATTGATTGAAATTTAAGGTCTAAGTACAATGCAGTAAAAACTAAATTAACAAAACAAATAATAAAGACAAGAATAGATCAACGCAGCCTCGTCGGGAAGATAGCTCCTTCCTTCGTACTCCGTGGAGCGAACTGGGCTTCCTTTGCATCTTCTTCTTCGGATCTTGATCTCAAAGAGGGAGAAGGCTGGAAGATGGTGTAGGGACATGCTCTCCTTTGAGAAACCTCACTCCCAAAAGCCAACCCGCAACCCAAGCAATGCCCTCTACCCTGTACCTTGCCCTTTCTCCAAGATACCTCTGTCTTGTGCTATGGGGTTCATTTTATAATTGATCGGAGAGGAGAGCTCGTTGCATATTAGCGATATGGGACAAAAGAAACACCGCGACCGCCGTTGCTGCTCCGTAGATCACGCTGCTCGTGGACTGCACCGTGGAGCTCGTGGATTGCGCGCAACGCTTGTGAAGAATGTGGACTGCGTTCATGCTCGTGGAGAAGCTCGGCTCGCGAAGAATGCTCGTGCCCGTGGACTGCTTTCCCATGCCCATGGAGAAGCTCGACCATGCCCGTGGACTTCTTGCTTGTGCCCGTGGAGAAGCTCGGCAGTGCCCATGGACTGCTCGCCCGTGCCCGTGGAGAAGCTCGGCCGTGCCCGTGGACTGCTCGCCCGTGCCCGTGGAGAAGCTCGGCTCACGAAGAACACTTGGCAACACCACCGCCGGAGCTTCTCCTTTGGCCGTGGACACCTCGTGAAGAACATGGGCTGCTTCCTCTCGTTTGCCGCCAAAAAATGCCACCACCGCCCGTCAAACCACCGTTGGAGCTTCTCCTCCGGCCATGGACACCGCCGACATGCTTCCCGGCGAGTTTCGGCGCCTTTGGAGGGCTATGGTTCATGCCCTGTTCCATGGACCGGCAGCAATGGCTGCCGGTGGACCAACCTGTGGTGAATAAACCCAGCAGCCAGTCCATGATGGACCGGCTGCTCCAAAAACTGTGCAGCATCAAAATGTGTGCAAAAATCTTTAAAAAATTCATAACTTCTTCATTTCAAACCTGATTTAAGTACCGTTTGCGTCGTTGGATTCCATAAATCAAGCTCTACCTATTGGCAGGTTTCAAACTTATTAATTTTACCAATTCCATGATCATTAATTATAATTATTAAATATTTTATTAATCATTTAAATGGGTGTGTGGTGCTTTGACTCGTAATCTATTTTTCATGAACGTACTCTAATTTCACATTTTTCAAAGATATTTTTAAAATAATTAGTTTTGCAAAAAGTTCAAATTAATTATGAAATTAGGTTATTAAAAGAATGTTAGCACCATTAATTAACTAAAATACTTAAAATAAATGTGTAAATCCATGATTTATCACTAGAAACTCCTAGACTAATGGAATAAGCTACGTCAAGGGAATAGGTCTGTATCAGAGTACATCACCTAGTTTGATGATTTTGCAGTTAGGTGCAATGAACCTGAGTCTCTAGCTCAAACTTTATCTAGGTTCAGAATTGGATTACATGAAGATATTCAAAGAGAGCTATACATGAGGGAGGTCATCGATTTGGATCAAGCATACCAGATAGCTAGACATTATGAACAATTCTAAAGGGGACCTACGTATCAACGATCTGAACCTATTGGACCAATACCTCATTCCCAAAACCAAACCCAAACCAGGTGTACCAAGGTCGGCCAAACCTTAATCCCAACCCAGTCAGATTTAACTCCATACCAGTTAGGTCAAACCCTAATCCATTCCAACCCAATCCTAACCCAATTCGATCAAATCCCAACCCAGCCCATCCCAACCCTAACCTATGTCCGAGTCAGTCCAGTTCAAGTAATTTTGCACCAGTTAGAATCGAAAAGGGTAAGGCACCAGTATTTCAGAAAGCCCCAAGCCCCAGCCCCAATGCTTATTTTAGATGCCACAAGGTAGGTCACTATGCTAGTCATTGTCCAGCCAGATCGTTACACATAAAGGAGCTTGAGGAGGAAGAGACTGAACCCAATGTTGAAGAAGAAGAAGAAGTTTATGAAGCTGAGGTAGACTTGATTGAGGCATATGAAGGAGATGATGAGGTATTTGATCAGTCTGACCTAGTAGGGGTAGTTAGATGCATCTTGACCCAAACCCAAACTGAGGAAGATTGGCGTAGAACTAGTATCCTACAAACCTTTATGAAAATTGGGGATAAGGTATGCAAGATTATAATAGATAGTGGGAGTTGTGTCAATGCTATTGCTGCTGATTCAGTTAGATCTTTAGGATTGACCCCAGTTCCCCATCCTAGCCACTATAAAGTCTCATGGATAGACTCCACATCCATTCCAATCAAGTCTTGGTGCCAAATCTTGATTAAACTGCAATCATATAAGGAAAATATTTGGTGTGATATCCTTCCCATGAGAGCTAGTAGCATCATCTTAGGTCGACCATGCTCTACAATCATGATGTAGCCCTATCTGGTTGAACCAATACCTGTACATTTAGTCATCATGGAAAGAAATTTGTGATTCACTCGACTCAGCCCAAAGAACCGATTCAAAGAACTTCTAGTAGCCTTAAGGAGAAGAAATCAGGAATTAATCTAATTAAGGCTAAGGAATTAGAGGAAGAAACTTCTGAACCCATTGAGGAACCAAAGGAAAATGATCCAAAACCCACTATAGTAATTGAAGAACAAGTGACTGAGCCAGGATCAAACATTATCGATAAAATTGAGGGTTCATAGAGGAAACCCAGGTACAAGTCCCTAAGGAACAACCCCGAGAAGTAGATGTGGGTAGTGAAATTATATCTGGTTTTGAGTCCAACAAATCCACAGACCTACTTCATCTGTCTACACTTGCACTGACCTCTACATAGCATTTGCATCAGGAAATTAGTCTAAAGATGAACATAAGTAATGCACCCTATAAAAACTTGGCTAATTCCCGAAAATAAGCTAAAGAATTTTCTGCAGGGGATTATGTGATGATTAGGCTTAGGCCTGAGTAGTTCCCTCCAAGGACCGTAAAGAAATTTCATGCTTGTGAAGTTGGACCATTCAAAATAATAGAGAGAGTTGGATTCGATGCCTATGTGCTCGAGTTGCCACCCGAATTAGGTATTAGTTCCACCTTCATTACTTCATATCTTATGAAGTTTCGGGAGCTAGCAACGATACCTTGCGAGCTCTTTAAACCTCTCTCTTCCATTGAGAGAGAACCCACCCCAGAGAGTCCACTTACAATCTAGCCTATTAGTGAGGAAAGGATTGAGCACAACTAGGATGATCGAGCCATCAGTACCTGGATAAACGACTATCCACGGTATTTGATCCAATGGCAAGGTCAACCAAAATCTGAGGACTCATGGATCACCCTTGAGGATCTGCAGCAACTCAACCCAGACCTTCTTGAGCCATATGAGAGCCACATTGACCCATACTTGAACATGTCGAGTTCCTCCCGCCCCGGGAGATTGGGTGGGGGCACTAAGATCCGACATAGATTACTAGGAACTATCTGGTTTACTGATTAGGGTCTTGAGCCCTTGCCTATGTGTCAAATTTTGTAATCAAGTAAGATTGAGTCCTGTAATAAGTTGAGGCAAGATGCCCAAGTTGGTTTGTCTTAACCCTAGTCCAGTTCAATTGAGTCCCATTGAGTCCTGTACATTTGTATTAGTCCAGTACCAGTCCAATTTTTGTACAAGAGAAGAGGATACCAAGTTTTGGAGTTCTACCAGGCTTCATCCAGGAGTTAGAGGCCCTCACTTCAGTTATAATGGGCCTTTGCTTGCTACCCCAGATGTTTTGATGCCCTAGATGCCAAGATTCCTTCCAAATGCCCAGAGAATAATCCAAGGACCAAGACGCCCCATGATTCTAGGAATATACCAGGTGCCCCAACCTAGGAGTCTCTCAAGCCTAGAAGTCCAGTAAGAGGAGGTGTCCCAGGCTTTTCTCCAAGCCCATATGAAGATTTCAAGAACCAAGATACCCACGGAATATTCTAGGCACCCCAGCCCAGGGTTTCAAGCCCACCTGGAGGCCCATGCACCCCAAGCCCTTTGGAGAATGCCTAAGCCCAATAGAGGATGCCCCTTTCTGCCCTAAAGTCTAAGCCCAAGCCATCTTGGCATCCAAGCCCAAAGAAAGCTCTTTGAGCAAGTCAAATGAAGAGAGAAATCTAATTAGAGCAAGGAGAACAAGTTTTAATTTCATTCAAAGTGTATACTCCAAATTCTAAACCCCTTTGTAATCCATCTCCCACTCTACTTTGTAATTGTGTCCTAACAATGAGAGGACATGGGAAAACACTATAAATACCCCACCCCTTCCCCTCTTGTAAGTAACTCCTTTCATGAATGAAACCTTGCTGAAATTTAGTTCAATTGTGTTCTTGTGATTGAGGTATGTGAGTGCTACTAAGTGTGCCCTAGTTCTTCCAAGCCTTGACTGACCAAAGCATCAGCATTCAAACCATAATCCATCCCAAGGAAGAGAGCCCTAGCCATTCTTCAGCCTGAGTCTTCTTCCAGCTCTAGTAGCCTTTAATAGAAACCTTGATTCCTTTTTCCCTAAACCCTAGTTCTTCTTTTTTTGATTTCTTTTTTGTTCTCTTGCTAACCTCTAATACTTGCAGGATCCCTAAGGTATTCACCTCCAAGGAGGAGGCGCTCTTTTCCTCCAGGACTGATCTCAGATTGCTGCCTGAATCGAGGAACTGAAGGCTTGTCTTCTAGGTGACAATCCTGAGTGCTGTGTGACCCAAGCTTCGAGCAGATTTTTGAATCGGTACTTAGTAAAATCCTTTTCCCTCCTAACTTCTAATTTGTTGAAGGTACGCTATCCTAACCAGGGGTTTCTCAATCTTCGAGATCCTTTCTTTTATTATTTTGCATGAGTTCTTTACGGGTATCATGTTACTTTTCACTACTAGTTTTCCTGCTCATCTTTACTTGATTTTGGGTCATTAGCCTACAAATTAAAATTCTAAAAAAATTATAAAAAAATTAGTTTCTATTTTTCTACAATCATGGTAGTCCTAGGATCATACCGCATCAACTTACCTAGCCAATTTGGTCATATCTAAATCCTAAATTGGAAATGCTAAGTGATTAAGCACACTACAAATTGCCTTCTTTCATGCTAGGCCAAATCCATGTCAAAAACTATAATAGATTTGTTGTGATTGATACAAGGCCTACTCTAGGATTTGATATAATATTTATCTTGGTGCATTTTTATGCTGTATAGCATGATTGGTGGTGTTTCTTTATTGTGATTGACACAAAGGCAACATTTATCAAACATGGCTATATGGAAATGAAGGGTCTGACTAAACTAAGATATTATAGTTTGTTGTAATTAACACAAGGCTATAACTATTTTAGAGGTAGGTGTTATGTTGAGCATTGCATGGGTTGTAATTGGAAAGGATTTTTCCTATCCCTAAACTCATGGGTGTTTGTTGTGATTAACACAAGGCATTCATGAGGAATTGGGATCTCAACCTCACTAGGGAAGCCTTGGCAGGGTTTCCCACTTACCATAGTTGAGGGTTATGGTATTTGAAAGAAAATAGTGGGAGACACAATTAGATGCAAAAGTTCTTGTCTAATTATGAATATCATCATGAGTGGTCTACTTATTGTTGTTCTTTACTTAATGTAGATTTTACATTATGGCTTCTACTCTTTCACTGTGAGGCATCTTGGATGCCAACAAGTTGATCAGTCTAAATTATGTGGACTAGTTGAGGAACCTGAGGATTGTAGTAGCTCAAGAA
Source organism: Areca catechu (assembly GCA_021397845.1). Taxonomy (NCBI): domain Eukaryota; kingdom Viridiplantae; phylum Streptophyta; class Magnoliopsida; order Arecales; family Arecaceae; genus Areca; species Areca catechu. The sequence goes on from CM038038.1 coordinate 41,979,880, forward strand.
AAAACTGCCTATATCCTCGATTCTCTTGACTAAGATCCGGTAAGAGAGAATGTTATTGAGGAGGAAAGAGCCACATATAAAATATGGCAGAATGACAGCATGACTGTCAAGTGCATCTTGTTGGCCTCTATGAGCAATGAATTATAGAGGCAACATGAGAAAATGGAATCTCAGTTCATATTGCTCAAACTTAAAGAGCTTTATGGAGAGCATAGTTGGACTACTCGATATGAGACATCGAAGTAGTTATTTTGTGCATGGATGAGTGAGGGCTCTTTTGTTTAGGCACATGTCCTTAAGATGATTAACCTGATCACTCGATTAGGTCAACTAGAATTTATGATAGATGGAGAGCTTAATCAGGATTTGATCCTATAGTCACTCCCAGACTTCTCATAGTTTGTCATGAATTATCATATGAACAAACTGAATATGTCATTGGCTGAGTTGTTGAATATGCTCAAGATAGCAAAGAGCCACTTTAAAAGGTGATAAGGCTCAGCTTCTTCTGGTTGTTGATGGAAAGAAGAAGAAGACAATGAAGAAAGGATCAAAGAGAAAAAGGAACCCTAAGAGTAGCTTCCAGAAGAAGAAGAAGGTAAGGAAGCCCTCTACTGATGGGACCTGCTATCACGATGGGAAGCAAGGGAACTGGAAGAAGAATTGAAAGTTGTATTTTGCAAGTATGAAGCATGATGCTGGTGGAGCATCAAAATATTTGTACATGATACAAACAAACTTGTCATTGAGTTCTTCAACTTCTGATACATGTGTATTCGATATCACATGTGGGTCTCATATCTACAAGTCATTACAAGGGTTGCATAGACCTAGAAGCTTGAAGAAGGATGACTTCGAGTTGTTTGACATGAGTGGTGATCCCATTTAGGCTAAAGCAATTGGCACCTATCTGCTGTTATTGCCATTGGGCAATATTCTTGAATTAAAAGATTGTTATTATGTACCCAACATTATAAAGAATATTATTTCTGTACCTTTGTTGTTAAAACAAGGTTATGAAATAAATTTGTTAAGCCATGGGTGCTCGATTTTCTTTTCAAAGAAAATTTTTGGTTGGGGTACATTTGCTAATGGTCTTTTGATTCTATCACTCAAGATGAAGTCATGCTTGTTGAAAACAAGAAAAGAAAGAGAGATGATGTGAATGTCACTTATCTTTAGCATTGTCATTTGGGTCATATCAGTGAGTCTAGGATAAATAAGTTGTATAAAGAAATTTTTTTGAATATTTTGATCTTGAGTCATTAGGAACTTGTGAGTCTTGTTTCATGGGTAAGATGACCAAATCTCCATTCACAAGACATGAAGAGAGGGCAACTAAGTTGTTAAGTCTAGTATATATAGATGTTTATGGTCCTATGACAACCCAGGCCAGAGGAGGATACTCTTATTTTATCAGTTTTACTAATGACTTATCAAGGTTCAGATATGTGTATCTTATGAAACACAAGTCTGAAGCCTTTGATAAATTCAAAGAGTATCAAAATGAGGTTGAGAAACATACTGAGAATAGTATTAAAATCCTTCGATCTGATAGAGGAAGAGAATACTTGTCTAGTGAATTTTTTGATCATCTTAAAGACAAAGGCATACTCTCTGAATGGACTCCTTCACACACACCACAGCTAAATGGTGTAGCAGAAAGGAGGAACCGAACCTTATTAGACATAGTATGGTCTAGATATGCTTCATAGATCTTCTAATATCTCTCTGGGGTTATGCCCTAGACACTGCTACCTACATATTGAATAGGGTTCCATCAAAGGTAGTTAAAAGCACTCCATATGAATTATGGAAAGGGAGAAGGCCAAGTCTTAGGTATTTTAAGATTTGGGATTGCCCTATTTATGTTAGGAATGTTTTTGGATATAAGTTAAGTGCTAGGGCTGACAAGTGAAGGTTTGTAGGATATCCTAAAGAAGGTATGGGTTACCTTTTCTACCACCCTACTAAGCAAAAGGTCTTTGTCAGTAAGTATGCTACATTCTTGGAAAAGGAGTTTATCTAAGAAAGGGGCAGTGAGAGGATATTTAAACTTGAAGAAGTTCAACCTACACCTGAAGCAATTTCTCAACCAGATGTTCCTAACATTCAAGAACAACCACAACACATCTCCTCTCCATAGGTCAGAGAGAGTGCGAAGTGCACCTCTCAAATACTTTGTTATTGAGAATGATAATAAAGCCAATATCATACAGGATGATGATCCTGTGACCTATATGGAAGCTATCACGAGTGGAGACTCTGACAGATGGCTGGAAGCAATGAAATCTGAGATGGACTCCATGTACTCTAATCAAGTCTGGACATTAGTTGATCCACCTGAGGAAGAAAACCCAAGTGGTTGTAAATGGATCTTCAAGAAGAAGATTGGAGTAGATGGTCAAATATAGACCTACAAGGCTAGACTGGTGGTAAAAGGTTTCAGACAAAGACATGGTATTAACTATGATGAAACTTTTTCACCAATAGCCATGCTCAAGTCCATTCAGATATTGCTTGCCATAGCTGCATACTATGACTATGAAATCTGGTAGATGGATGTAAAGACTATTTTTCTTAATGGATATCTTGAGGAAGAAGTCTATATGTCATAATCAGAGGGGTTTGCCTCAAGTGATAGACCAAACCAAGCATGCAGGCTTAAGAAATCCATTTATGGATTGAAACAAGAATCGAGGAGTTGGAACATTTGCTTTGATGAAACAATTAAAGAATTTGGTTTCATCAAGAATGTGGATGAACCGTGTGTGTAAAAGAAGACAAGTGGGAGTGCCCTTGTTTTCTTAGTTTTGTATGTCGATGAAATACTCATCATTGTGAATGATATATATTGGCTTTAGCTCCTTGATTTTGATGAATAACAAAATATTGAGTATGTGTTTGGACTAATATTGCAAATTAAGTATGAATTTTAGGTCACAGGTACATAAAATTTCCCATTCAAGTGTATCAAGCTCACTAATATCAAAGCAAGATATTTCTCAATGTTTGAGTGATCGCCTAACCTTGGAATATTTTTTTTGGCCTTTATGGAGAAGCATCTAAAGGATTTTTGGATGAGATCTTGAAAATTTCTGAGTTTGGCATGCATTTTTGATTTGGCACAAAGCAAGTGTCGACTCATGGATTAAGTATCGACACTTTAGAAGACTGGCATGTAGAAATTTTAGACTGGTATGGCAAGTGTCAACTCAAGGTAATGACTCGTGGTTAAGTGTTGACACTTCAAAGATCGACTCATCACCTGAGAACAAAATGAATAGAACATGTGTTTTCTAAAGTTTCTCAAGTGTCGACTCACAGGCGAAGTATTGACTCAAGGTGTCGACTCATAGCCTGAGACCAGAAGTGGAGTAGAGCACAGAAAATTCAAATTTTTTCCTTGAGCTGATCCAAGTGTTGACTCAAAGTGTCGACTCATGAAGAACTCAAGTGTTGACACTTGGTGCAATGGCTAGTTTTTCAAAAATTCTGATTTATCTCTAAATGACTCCGAATGGCTAGTTTGATCCCTCCAATGGTCTCTAACAATTTTTTCAATGGATTTGAGCTATTTAACAGTCACCAAACCTTTAAAAGAAACAAAATCAAGAAGATATAAGTTCCAATCATTTGAAAAGACAAAGAGAGCTTTTAAGAGATTCCACCTAACAAAGGTTTCCATTTTTGAGAGTTTGAGCTTTCAAGTCTTTAGCCAAAAGTATGCATTTAAGAGATTCCAAGAAGGAGTCAACTCAAGCAATCGAGAGAGCTTCAACGACATTTATTTCTGCTCATTAAGGAGCTAATTTGTGTGTTTTCTTTCTGTACACTTGATTTCATTTATTTGTTCTAATTTCAAAGGTAATGAAACTAGTGTTAAAGGTTGTTGGTGAGCCTAAGAGACAAAACCAACTTGGGTTTGACTTGTTAGCCAAGATTAAAACAAGTTGTAAAAGTTGTTGGTGAGCCTAGGTGATAAAACCAACTTAGGTTTTGACTTGTGAGCCTTGAAAAATAAGTTGGCTGTAATCTTGAAGAGATTATAGTGAAGTTCCAAAGGAGAAGCTTGGAAAGTGGATATAGGTGCTTGGAGTGCACCGAACCACTATAAACCTTTGTTTTATATGTGATTGTCTCCTTTATTACTTTGTATTTAATTTATTATTTTTGCTGCATATATTCTTAGCACAATCACTTAGTTACACAAACACATAAAGTAAAGCACATAACTGCTTAAATTTTTTAAAATATCCAATTCATCCTCCTTCTTGGGCTACCTAGCTGGGCAACAAGTGGTATCAGAGCTTGGTACTCTACTTGTAGGTCCAACGATCTTGAGTTAAAGATCATGGCAGCTCAAATTGGAATGGGTATTGTAGAAGGACAAGCCTCTAACCATCCCCTATTATTTAATGGCACAAACTACACATATTAGAAGACACACATGTACATATGCATTCAAGCTCTTGATTATAATATTTGGAGAATTGTAGTTAAAGGTCCTCATCAGCCCATTCTCTTGGTTTATGGCATTCCTACTCCCAAGCTAGAAGAAGATTTGGATTAGAATGACAGTAAGCAAGCTGAGCTTAATGCTAAGGCCATGAATTTATTATTTTGTGCACTTGATCCAAGTGAATTTAATAGAATATCAAATTATGTTTCTGCTAAAGAGATTTGGAATATACTTCAAGTTACCCATGAGGGTACATATCAAGTGAAGACGACCAAAGTAAACATGCTCATTCATACTTATGAGATGTTTAGGATGGAACTAACCGAAACTATTAGTGAAATGTATACTAGATTCACAAATATTGTTAATGGCATGAGGAGTTGGGGAAAAGTAATTTCTAATGCTGAACTTGTTAACAAAATCCTCAGGTCTCTTTCGGCTTCTTGGGATCCAAAGGTCACAGCCATTGAAGAAGCGAAAGATGTCAATACACTTCCACTTGAGCAGCTTTTAGGTTCATTGATTACATATGAGCTGTCCTTGAAGTAAAAAACTATGGGTAATGATAAGAAGAAGAAAGCCATTGCATTCAAGTCTACTACCAAGGAAGATCAAGTGATAAATCCAATGAAGAGGATGAAGAAGATGAGACAACCCTCATTACAAGAAAGTTCAAGAGATTTATGAGGAGGAAAAAGAATTTTTACAAGAAAAGGCCTCAAAAAGGAGATCATAGTAAGGAGAAAGAAAAAAAAAAGGAAAGGGAGCAACTAATATATTTCAAATGTAAGAAACCAGGTCATTACAAGTTGGATTGCCCTACTCTCAAGAAAGGCAAAAAAATTTAAGAAAAATGCTATGATGGCAACGTGGAGCGAAAATGAAGACTCAAGTTTTGATGAAGAACAACAAGAGGTGGCCAACTTTGGTTTTATGGCCAATGAAGAAGAGGTAAGCCTTGAACCTAAAAATGACTTTACATTCAATGAATTATGTGATATTTTGATGAGCTAGTTATGGAATATCAAAAACTTAAATTGAAAAACAAAGATTTGAAAAAGAAAAACCTAGAGCTTTCAAAATCAACAAATGAGTTTTGATAGAAAATGAAAACTTGATTCAAGAAACAAAAACTTGAGTGAACAAATCAATGTTTTGAAAAATGAAAAAGAAGATCTTTTAAAAGAAAAAGACTCTTTGAAGAAGGATAAAATTTTGCTACAAATGAAAATCTTGCAAAACAAAACAAGGAGTTTTTACTAGAAAATAAGAAATATAAAGAAGAACTTAAAAAAGTAAAGCCTTTTGTTGAAAAATTTACATACAGTTCTACAAAATTAAATATGCTTTTGAATAACCAAAGGGCAGTTTTTAACAAAGCTAGGTTAGGATTTAAACCGTAAAAGCAACAAAAGTATTTTAAAAATTTCTTTGTACCTGCTTTCTCTAGTTTTACTTGTTATGATGTGGTAAAGCAGGACACAAATCTTATATGTGTAATAAAAAAAATTAAATACTGTTAGAAAAGTTTGGATTCTAAAAGGAACTAATTTAACTAACCCTAAAGGACCCAAGATGACTTGGGTACCTAAAGTTTCCACTTGATTTATGTTGTAGGTATGTCTTGCAACCAAGGATAAAAGAAGAATGTGGTATCTCGATAGCAGTTGCTCAAGATATATGATTGGGGATGTGAGACAATTCTCATCTCTAGAAGCTTTGAATGGTGGAAATGTGATATTTGGTGATAATGGAAAGAACAAAATTATCGGTATCGGTAAAGTCCATATCACCCCTACTACTTATGTTGATAATATTTTGTTTGTTGATGGTTTAAAGCATAATTTGTTTAGCATAAATCAATTTTGTCATAAAGGATTTAAAGTAGTTTTTGAATCTTCTTTGTGCATGGTATCTAGTCTAGATGACAATGGCATTAAGTTCATCGATCTTAGGCATGGAAACATTTTCATGGTTGATCTTGATGGTACATGGAAAATGGTCAATGCCTAGTGGCAAAGGAAGCCAAGACAAATGAAACTAGTTGGCTTTGACATCGTAGGCTAGGGTATGCAAGTATGCATTTGATTTCAAAATTGAACAAAAAGAATCTTGTAAAAGATTTCCCAAAACTCACTTTTGAAAAAGTTGAGATTTGTAGTGCATGTCAACTTGAAAAACAAACAAAATCTTCTTTCAAACCTAAAGGAATAGTATCTACCACTAGACCCTTAGAATTGCTTCATATGGACCTCTTTGGACCAACTAGAATAACTAGTTAGGGAGGTAAGAAGTATGGTTTAGTAATTGTAGATGACTATTCATGTTTTACATGGGTTATGTTTTGGCACACAAGGATGAACTTTTTCTGCATTTATCAAGTTTCATAAAAAGGTTTTAAATGAAAAAGGTGTTTCAATCATTTCTTTATGTAGTGATCATGATACTGAGTTTAAAAATCATGATTTTGAAATATTTTATAATGAAAATGGAATTGATCATAATTTCTCTGTACCTAGGATACCTCAACAAAATGGGATGGTAGAAAGAAAGAAAAAGACTCTTGAAGAAATGGCACGTACAATGCTTTGTGAAAATGATTTACCTAGATATTTTTAGATGGAAGCTATAAATACTGCATGCTATGTTTTAAATTGCATTTTAATCTGACCTATTTTGAAGAAAACACCATATGAACTTTGAAAAATAAAAAACCTACTATTAAATATTTTCATATTTTTGGATGTCGTTATTTCATTCTAAATAATGGTAAAGACAATCTCAGTAAATTTGATGCCAAGTCAGATGAGGGTATCTTCTTAGGATACTCTACTTCTAGCAAGGCATACAGGGTCTTCAACAGAAGAACTCTTCTAGTTGAAGAATCCATCCATGCAGTGTTTGATAAAACTAATGAAAAATCTTCTAGAAAAGAAGATACTATTGATGATGAAACAGGTATTCAAAAGTTTGGAAAAATGACAATCAATGAAGGAGCTACCAAAGAACAAGATGGTGATTAAGGAAATGATGAACAAGTACAAGAAATTGGAGCATCAACACCTAAGCCATTGCTTAAAGAATGGAGGTATGCCCATAGACACCCTAAAGAGCTTATCATTTGTGATCCATCAAAAGGGAAAGTACTCATTCCTCAATAAGAAATGTTTGTGATTACTAAGCATTTGTTTCTTAAATAGAACTAAAGTCAATTGAAGAAGCTGAAAATGACTGCAATTAGATAAATGCTATGCAAGATGAATTGAATCAATTTAAAAGAAATAAAGTTTGAACTTTAGTTGAAAGACCATCAAATGTTTCAATAATAGGAACAAAATAGGTTTTCAGAAATAAACTTGATAAAAATAGTATTGTAACAAGAAATAAAGCTAGGCTAGTTGCCAAAGGCTACAATCAGGAGGAATGGATTGATTTTGATAAAACCTTTGCTCCTGTTGCTAGACTTGATGTAATTAGACTATTATTAGCTTTTGCATGTTTCATGGATTTTAAACATTTTCAAATAGATGTCAAAAGTACTTTTCTAAATGGATTTATTGAAGAAGAAATTTATGTTGAATAGCCTCCAGGTTTTGAAAATCGTGAATACCCTGATCATGTTTTTAAACTTCATAAAGCTTTGTATGGCTTGAAATAAGCTCCAAGAGCTTAGTATGATAGATTAAGTAAATTTTTGCTTGAAAATGATTTTTCTAGAGAAAATGTAGATACTACATTATTTTTGAAAAAGAAGAATGGTGATCTCTTAGTAGTACAAGTATATGTTGATGATATCACTTTCGGTGCTACTAATGAAGTTCTTTGCTAAGAATTTGCCAAGCTTATGCAGGGAGAGTTCGAGATGAGCATGATGGAAGAGCTTAATTTCTTCCTCGGACTCCAGATCAAGCAAACAAAAGAAGGGATCTTCATCAACCAAGCTAAGTATACAAGAGAAATCTTAAAGAAGTTTGGAATGGAGACTACTAGATCAATAGGTACACCTATGAGTCCTTCTTGTAAATTAGATAAAGATGAATCAGGTAAAAGTATAGATCAAAAATTATATAGAGGTATCATTGGTTCATTATTATACTTGACTGCAAGTAGGCTAGATAAAATGTTCAGTGTATGTATGTGTGCTAGATATCAGTCTGCTCCTAAAGAGTTTCATTTATTGGCTGTTAAATGCATACAAAGATATCTGTCTGGCATTATTGATACTGGTACTCTAAAGATTCATCTATTAAACTGATTGCATATTCTGATACTGATTTTGCTGGATGTAAGCTAGATAGAAAAAGTACTAGTAGAACTTGCCAGTTTCTTAGAGTTAATTTGATTTCATGGTTTAGCAAGAAATAAAATTTAGTTGCTCTATCTATAATGGAAACCGAATATATAGCAGCTGGAAGTTGTTGTGCTCAAATCCTATGGATCAAATAATAACTCGAAGACTTTGGCATAAAATAAAGTAAAACTCCCATAAGATGTGATAATACTAGTACAATCAATTTAACTAAAAATCCAGTACAACATTCAAGAAGCAAACACATTGAAATAAAGCATCACTTCATAAGAGATCATGTGCAAAATGATGATGTAATGCTTGATTTTGTATGGACTGATAGACAACTTGCTAATATTTTCTGAAAACCCCTAAGAGAATATAGATTTTGCATGATTAGAAGAGAGTTAGGAGTCATTGATCCTTTTATCTAAACTCTTTAAATTCTTGATGAAATCCTCTAAAATGATTCAAATCCCTTCAAATACTACTTAGAATGACCCCTAAACTCTTCTTAAATTTAATTGGAATTTATTTGATTTTATATTGATTTTCTATGGTCAGGTGTCGACACTTACAAAATGCCCAAGTGTTGAATCACGTGAAGTGTCGACACTTGAACAATTTCGAAGTTTCGACTCATGACCATCGGGTCTGTGCTTTTTAGGGCATCTCGTAAACCTCTTTGACCTATTCTTTTCTCCCTCCTTAGCTTCTTGTGGTCCCAAAAACCTTCCTAACTTCCGTGAACTGTGGATTTCCAACCCTATCCATCCATTTTTGGGTAATCTTTTTTCTTTTCTTCTCATTTTATCTACAATCCATCCATTTTCTCACCGTTCTTCATAATTTTTCTATGGTTCAGCCTGAGTTGTCCTTGTTTCTTTCATGTTTTTTTTCTCTGAACCCTTTCTTCCCTTTTTGGTCCACTTTTGGTTCGATTCTTGCTTGATTCTCCCTCTTTTCCCATCGGTTTTTCTCATCTTTGGTCCATTCTTTCCTTTTGGTCCACTGTTGGCTAACACTTTCTCTCTTCCCTGTTTCCTTCCCCGGTTCACTCATTCTTCCATATCTACTCAACTTTGTGTTGTCTTTAAGTGGAATGGCACCAAGGAAGCAGTTAGCTTATCGCAAGAGGAGGTCTGAGCAGGGTTAGTCCAGAAGAGAGAGAAGGACTAAGGTCCATCAAGACCCCACGTGTCAGCATGAGCAGGAGACCCAGGATCAATCTCCACTAGTTTTTCCTGGAGCAGCATGAGTGGCTGGGAAGGCTATTGCCTCTAGTAGGAGAGTAGATGTGCAATTCTGGGATTCAGAGAGCTTTATCAATGGAGATCTGCTTAGAGGAGCTGGACTTGTCCCATTCTGTACTCTGACTGAGAGATATTAACCCCAGCTCATTAGGGAGCTCTACGGGTCCTTAGCCACAGATGGATTGAGATGGATTGCTGAGGTCAGGGATATTTGGATTCCAGTGACCCCTGAGCTTATCAGTAGAGTGTGGTAGATTCCACTTCATGGCAGGGCCATGAACTGTGTTGGAGACAGAGCTGCTGCCTTTTGATGTATACTGGAGAGGGATGATGTCAGTGGAGTGTCAGTTGTTTCTGCGAATCAGCTGTCAGTAGAGATGAGAGTCTTACACCATATTATCACTTGGATCTTGGTCTTGAAGATCGGTAGGTTTGATTTCATTACCGAGCGAGAGCTTGTATTGATGGTATCTTTGAGACATCAGGTTCCCATCAATTTGTCGATGATCATGGTTCACCAGATGGGTTAGGTCGCCACTCAGTGCCATCTTTGTTTACCCTATGCCATGGGACTCAGCAGGATCTCTCGTGAGTTTGGTATTCCATTGGAGGCAGAGCCCTCCAAAGAGATCCTCCATACAGATATGTATTGAGAGAAATCTCTTCATAGGAAGGGTTACTGGAGAGTAGCTAGTCATTGGGTGCACAGAGTCTGGTCAGGAGCCAGAAGAGGAGCATGAGCTTCTTATAGCCAAGGCAGGGCCATCTGGACCTGCTGAGCATACTATCCCTTCGAGGCCTGCACCAGTCACCGCATCAGGTTCTGAGCCAGCTACACCAGCTTCTGCACATACTCTAGCTACTGCTCCTCATGTTTCTTTAGAGACAGTATCCACTTTCAAGGAGCAGATTATAGCATAGATAGTTGATGTTAGAGAGCAGGTTATTGGACTGGCTATTCGGGCTACCAAACTTCAGATGGAGATTCATGGACTGAGGGCTCATATGGATGAGTAGCCTTAGGTATCCGACAGTCAATGGAGGATGGCATCACTGAGATACGATATCTATTAAGATCCTTATTGCCTCTGGCAGGACCTTCAGGACCTCCACTAGCAAATGACGATGATCACGGTGATACACATGATGCCTCTCCTGGTGGTGGTAAGCCTCCTGATCATGGTGATGCAGCTGTAGATGGTGATGGCATAGCAGATGGTGATGCAAGTGGTGACACTGATGTTATTGATTCTGACAGCGATGACAGTGGTGGAGTAGCAGACTTCCAGATTATCAGCAGGTGATGCGGAACTAAAATACATGCATAAGTATTTTTATATTTTTTTATATTAAGAGTTAGATATTTAAATCTCGAAGATCAGACCAAGAACCTAAGTAGATAGCTCTATGCAAATAAGAAGCAATCACATGCAAAATAGGACCTAAAAGTAATAGAAGAGAGGACCACCGAGACTGAAAAGTCTCGGTTAGGCTAGTTCCCCTTCAAGAATGCTATTGGCAAGCAGAGGGGGTGTACCTGACAATGGCTGAAGCACCTGATGAAGATAGTAGACAAGAGGATCAATCTAGCTCCCGGATGCGGCTTGGATGATCAAGCAGGCGACCCACAAATTCTTGTGTTTCAAGCCAGTGTTCTGATCGCTGCTCGGTTGGAGTCGTTGGATTCGTAGACGTCGAGGGACCTACAAACAGCCTTTTAAGGGTTAGAAATTGAAGAAGGGATGAAGGAATTATTGAAAAATAGCAAGGGGAAGAAGAGATTTGATGTGGGCAGCCAAGGCTTGGAGATGATGCTTCTAGGGTTTGTTGGCGGCCGGAGATTAGGCACATGAGGCAAGGAGGAAGGAGTGGCTCACACAAAATCTCCTTAGCACATAGCAAAAGCATATAGTAGATGAGAAAACTCAATAATATTCATTCAAAAGTGCTTCATACAAGAGAGGAGGGCTTTTTTTATAAACTCATAAGCTTACCCCCCAAGTAAGGATAAAAATATCTTTACAATTGAATTTGCATCCCTCCAAACCCTAGCTACAAAAATATGGAAACTCCTTAGCCCTCATTCGCTCAAATTTCTCCTCTCTTCATGCCTTGGTCGGCCAAAGGTGGTGACTCTAGTGGCTGACCAAGGGGGGTAAGCATAAGAAATGGCACCCCTCGGTTCCTCTCATGGGCCTTGGCTGGCCCAAATTATTTGCGGCTACAGTCCAGGGCTTCAAGCTGCTCTCCATGGTTCCAGGACTTTGAGTTTCTTCTGCTGGGCCTTCCATGGTCTTCATAGCTTCCAGTTGGGTTGATCTTCTCTTGTACTATCTTGGTCTTGAGTCTTCATTGACTTGGACTACATTTACAAGACTCAGAAAGAAAACTAGCTCAACATGAGCTGACTTGTATAGGACTTAAATAATGAAAATGACAACTTAATTAGGCTAAGCCCTTATTACAAATGGACTCAAACACTACTAAGTAATCCATAGAGGGTTTAGAAGCCTCTATCTTATTCTGGTGCCTCTGGTGTCCACACCAATTCTCCCGGGATGGGAGGAACTCGACCTTGTCGAGCAAGGATCACCCTGGCTCACATATCTCTCGAGAAGGTTTGGGTCGAGGCCCTGCAAGTCCTTTCAAGAAATCCATGAATCATCCAACTTTGGCCGGCTTTGCCATCGGACCAGGTAGCATTGATAGCCACGGTCCCGGGTCATGATGGCTTGATCATCTAAGATATGCTCGATCCGTTCTCCTCTCTCAGGCCAAATAATTGATGGACACTCTGGGCTTGGGTCACTCATAATGGAAGGAGTAGGTCCAAAGGCCTCACTAGGTATCGTTGTCGGTTCCCTATACTCAACCAGGTCTGCAATATTGAAGGTTGAACTAATGTCAAAATTCAGAGGCAAATCTAATACATAGGCATTTGGTCCAACCTTTTCTATCACTCTAAAAAATTCGGCTCCGCGAGCATGAAGCTTCTTTTTAGGCCTAAGCCTTACTAAGATAGAATTCCCTACATTGAATCCATTGTCTCTTATTCAGGAATTAGCCAGTTTGTTAGATGTTTCATTACTTAAATTACACTTATGGCTAATATCTTGATGCAAATGCTGTGCGGTGTTTAGTGCAGGTTTGGACATGCTGGGCACATGCAGACTCCTAATAGGGATGCAAAGCACTCAAACTAACACCTAACAGACTCGACTATGCATTCCTATCGAAGGAAACTTTATTGAACTCTTTGGACCTAAACCTAATAGATTATAAGTTCTCTAGGTTTGATCCTAGCTTGACATGCACATGAAAATTTATAGTGGACTCTTAGCAAATTTCACAGAGTATGCTAGAAGTATGATGCAAACCTAACATGCATAATGAATATATGCAGTATGCTAATCTCAACTAAACACAATCTAATGATCCTAGAAATGCTGAAGGTTTCTGGAAAGGATAGAAAATAAGAGGTGGGTTCAGGATTAGTCTGGTAGGGTAGGGAAAAAGGTTCAAGGTTAGTTAGAAAAAGTAGGATATAAGAAGGCATGTCAGGGACTAATCCTAAACTAATGAGGCTAACCTTACAAGGCTGAGATATATTTACAGGGTTTGCATAATGGAAGGATGGGTTACTAATCTCAGGGAAGAGGTCCTTAATGGGAACTATAGGAGGGGGCTCATCCTGAGGGTACTGATTCAAAGAGATCAGGTTCTTAATAAATTCTTTTGGTTCTTGTATTTTAGGACTAGACTTTATATTTTGGCTCTCCTCTATGGTTTCTTCAGGTAAGGTTCTAGTAGCAGTATCTAGGTTCTCTTCCTCTAATTATTCTTCCACTATAGCTTTACGCTGGGTATAGTCAGGGTCAACTAACTCTAGACTAATTTCTACTTGGGTACCTATGGGGTCAACTAATTCTAGGTCTTCTAGAGGTGTCTCCTCTTCGCCCTCATACTCATCCACTAAGCTCACATCAGCTACATATACTTCCACTTTATTGTCACTCTTGTGAACCAGTGGAATGGTAGGTAAGAGTCGACTAAGGGAAGATTAGCTAGGTCCTAGTTTCTGATTAAGGGCACTACTCCTAGTGGATGCAGATTGACTAAGGGGTAGTGGATTATTACTGGGCTCATATCTAGGGATACTAGCCTTATGGGGTCCAGTCGATGGCCTATGGGTTCGGATCTATAGGTCATGGGTCTACTAGGCTTATAGGGAGTGGGTGCATAGGATCTATGTTCATAGGTTTTGGGACATAGGTTCTTTGTTCATATAATTTGGGTAGTGTAGGTAAAGGTGGCTCAGGTTTGGATCTGGTCTGGGTCCTACAGGTTTTCTCTAGCTGATCAAACCTATTGGCTAAGTGGTCAAGTTTATTCTGGGTTTGGGTATTGGACGGGTCAATGACTCATCTGGGTATTCACCTGGGCAAAGGATTGGGCTAGCTGCTCAATAAGGGCTTTAATATGGGCTTCAAGATTATCCATGGATTCAGCCAGTAGTGGGGGTGGTAGATGATATGAAGCTCCTGATCTAGTGCACATGCAAGACTCAACACTGACTTGAATACAACTGCCTAGACCTAGAGCCCAATCAGAATGGATTGACTCAACTTACACACAACTCAAATCCTAGTCCTTCAATTGGCTAGGTAAGAGGTGGGATGGTGGGAGGCCCCCTACTCTCGCAGGGACCCAATTAAGGAACCATCAATCTGCTTAGGTTGTTTGACACTGTATCTCTATCCTAGACACTAGTATCCAGTAATAGGAAATAAATTGGATGCACTAGTCATCCCACAATGGTTGAACCCGAACTGTTGATGTCCCTAGCCCTCTAGGGAAAATTAAGTCTACTTGATTTTAATTAGGGTTGGGTTTAGATGCAAGGGTGGTGGTTTCTGGGCTAAGGAAAGGTAATTACCTCCTTCCCTTATCTTCGATATTGATGCCCTTAAGTTAATTATGCAATGATGGCAGGCAGATGAGAATGCAAATTAGGGTTTTCAGTATTTTTTGGTGTTTTATGAATATATGTAATTTTCTTTTTTTGTTTTGGTATTTTTATAAATAGAAAGCTAATATGTAGATAATGACCTAATATGCAGGAAATATGCCAAAATTTTAAGATATGCAAAAATATACTAAAACAACCCTAACCTTGCTAAAATTTACTTTGCTGCCAAAAATAGGGCAAAACTGTTCTCAGGCGATATTCCGGCTGGCAAAAAATCTGCAGATTGAAATAATTCTTATAAAAATTTGAAAATTAATTTCAATTATATGGAACTTATCAAAAAAAATATTATATTTTCCTGATTTTCATGTGGATAGAAACAATTAAAAAAGTAGGCTATGTACTGAAAAGGCCGAGATGCAAAAAAATCCTAAAGAACTCTTGGTTTTCTTCTCCAGGGGTCAAATCATAGTGGCACTCCTACACGTCATAGGAGATCCCATAGATTGGGAAGAGAAGGTCTTGCAGCCCTACTTGTCTCCTATGACCGGATGGCCTTGGTGAGCAACCAATCCGAATATTCAAAGAGAACCGAGCCCAAATAGGCTCTGATACCAAATGACGCGGAACTAAAATGCATGCATAAGTATTTTTATAATTTTCTTATATTAAGAGTTAGATATTTAAATCTTGAAGATCAGACCAAGAACCTAAGTAGAGAGTTCTATGCAAATAAGAAGCAATCGCATCAAAATAAGACCTAAAAGTAATAGAAGAGAAGACCGCCGAGGCTGAGAAGTCTCAGTTGGGCTAGTTCCCTTTCAAGAATGCTACTGACAAGCAGAGGGGGTGTACCTGACAATGGTTGAAGTACTTGATGAAAATTGTAGATGAGGGGATCATTTTCGCTCCCGAATGTGGCCTGGATGATCAAGCCAGATACCTGCTGATTCTCTGCTTTAAACCTGATGATCCGATCGCTGCCCGGCTGGAGTTGATGGATTCGTAGATGTCGAGGGACCTGCAAACAGCATTTCAAGGGTTAGAAATTGAAGGGATGAAGGAATAATTTAAAATAGCAAGGGGAAGAAGGGGTTTGATGTGGGAGGCCAAGGCTTGGAGATGATGCTTCTAGGGTTTGTTGGCGGCTAGAGACTAGGCATATGAGACATGGAGAAAGGAGGGGCTCACTCATATCCCCTTAGCACATAGAAAAAGCACATAGTAGATGAGAAAACTCAATAATATTCATTCAAAAGTACTTCATACAAGAGTGGAGGTCTTCTTTTATAAACTCATAAGCTTGCCCCCCAAGTAAGGATAAAAATTTGTTTACATTTGAATTTGCATCCCTCCAAACCCTAGCTAGGAAAATATGGAAACTCCTTAGCCCTGATTCCCTCAAATTTTTCCTCTCTTCATGCCTTTGTCTGCCAAAGGTTGTGACTCTAGTGGCCGACCAAGGGGGGTAAGCATAAGAAATGGCACCCCTTGGTTCCTCTCATGGGCCTTGGCAGGCCCAAATTATTTCTGGCTGCAGTCCAGGGCTTCAAGCTGCTCTCCAGGGTTCCAAGACTTTGAGTTTCTTCTACTGGGCCTTCCATGGTATTTATAGCTTCCAGTTGGGTTGGTCTTCATTTGTTTTGTCTTGGTCTTGAGTCTTCATTGGACTTGCACTACATTTATAGGACTCAGAAAGAAAACTAGCTCAACATGAGCTGATTGGTACAGGACTCAAATAATTAAAATGACAACTCAGTTAGGCTATGCCCTTATTGCAAATGGACTTAAACACTACTAAGTAATCCACAAAGGGTTTAGAAGCCTCTGTCTTATTCTGGTGCATCTGGTGTCCGCATGAGTAGGGTGGGACAGACACCGGATATTCATGATCACCTACAGATACTCCCAGTATTGTTCAGCCTGACACTACTTCAGCCTTTCAAACTCCTATAGAGACCCGTCCTTTTGTTTCTCGAAGGCTTTTCAAGCAACAAGGCTTCTTCTTGAGGGCTACCTTCCTTTCTCTTTTTGTGTGAAGTCACGAAGTTACGGTAGGTTAGGCTTCCTTCCTTCTTTCGTTCCTACTTCCTTCTCCTTTGGCATGTGATGGGGAAGTACCTTTGTTAGGGTTCCTAGATCTTCGTCCGTCTTTTCCTCCATCTCCATCATTTCTAATGAGTTCTTCTGATGAGGGGCTCCACCTTCAGGGGCCCACCAATAGTGCCGGGGCTTCTCAACCGCTGCCTCCTTCCCTGGATAGTGGGGAGGGGGGAGGTCCCGCTAAATCACGCGGGAGTCCCCGCCGGACGGGGATCATGGTCGAACCACCTGCAGTTTCTTCCCAGCCGTTTCCTCTATCAGGGAGTCTGGGGGTCCCATCGGCATTGCTTTGGTGATAATCGACAGGGATCTAGTCCACGTCCGGAGGTCATTTGGGGTCCCTGACTTCATCCAACTTTTTATTCCTGGGCCGGAGGATAGGGTTATCTCTAGCGGACTGGGCCTGATTGCCTTATACGAGGACTTCTTCTTTGCTGGCCTTCGTCTTCCTTTCTTACCTTTTTCTCTGCTCTCCTTGGCCACTATCATCTGGTTCTGGCCCAACTTACCCCTAATGCCCGTCAGATCATTTTTTGTTTCATTGTCCTTCATAGTCATAATAGGATTGCCATCCGTTTCTCCCTCTTCAAGGCTTTGTTCACCTTGATGTGCCACCCTTTTTATAGTGGGTGGTGGTCTGTGTCTCCCCAGAAGGGGTGTCTCAAGCTTGATCTACCCACCTTCATGAAGGGGTGGAAATACCGATTTTTCTTTGCTTTAGTCGAGGGGGCGGATGGGGTCTAGGGCGATCCAGGCACTTCCCCCAATCGATAATCCTCAGTCAAGCTGGTTGATCAGGAAGATTTGACCAACTCGTTTCCTCCTAAATTCCATCTCCTCGGGCCTTACTGTGCAAGCAAAATCTTGCCAAATCTGGGGTCACTCAGGCCAGCCCCGGGGTAAAACTCCACATCGGGCCTCGTTCCTCTTGGTGGTGGGCCTGGTCTAGAAACAAGGCTAACAAATTTGCTTCATGCTGCAGGGATGAAGTTCATCTCTAAGGATCTTTGAGAGATGTCTCGAAGGAGGAGGGCTGCCACCAAAGAGTCTGTGGGGGAGCCCAGGAAGAAGGCCCGAGAAGAAGCTGGGCAAGGACCTCATTATGGACCCGATGGGAGGGTGCAAACGATCCCGCCTATGGTGTCCGAGTCGCTGGGTTAGGACCCCACTGGTCGGCAAGAAGATGATGTTGGGGACATGGAGGAAGTCGCTCCCCCTCTGAAGGTCTCTTCCTATGCCACAGACTTGGCTTGCTCTAAAGCGATGGATGTGGAAGGTGTGGCTGCCACCGAAACACCGGTTCCACCCACTGAAGCCAGGATTTCTAAGGATAGCCCAATCGGAGCGATGCCTGTGCCTCGTGCCTCACCTAGGCCTGATCAGCTACCTAGCATGCCAAGCCAAAAGGGCAGAACCCTCCCCATCTTCCTCCTTAAGGGTTCCTTGATCACCCATGATGGGGGTATGGCGGAGGGTATCCTAAACTCTCTCATCCAAGGAGTGGATCACTAAGGGTAAGTTGAGAGGCCGGTGTCGAAACTTGCCACCGGCTTGTTTCTTCAATTGATGTCAATGAGCATTCTCTAAGGCTGCTTTGCTGTCTTCCTCTCCCTCGAGGGGAATTGATCACCACTTTTCATGCAGGTGGTGGTGGACATCCAAATCTTGTGGGACACCAACTGAGTGCTGCTAATGCGCGGGCCTACTTCCGCCACAAGAGGGATGAAGCTCGGAACATGGCTGGCCGGGCATAGGAGATGGAAAGTCAGCTAGCTGCCACCCAAGCTAGGGTAGTAGAGCTGGAGAAGAAGGTGGCTGAACTTGAGGTGGGTCTCACCGTAGAGAGGGACACTAACTCTCTTCGGGTCGGGGAGATGGCCCTTGAGATGGTTCGCCTAGAAGGGAGAGTGCAGACCCTCTAGGCTTAAATGGAGGAGGAGAAGGCTCGAGGCATGGAGGTGGTCGAGAGGCCGGTGGAGGCTAGAGGTGACCAAAAAGGAAACCACTGAGGCCATTCCCAAGTTCAAGGTATCCCGGGCCTTCTAGGATGAGGTCGTCGAGGCTATCTTGGATTCTTTTCACTAGGGATTCAGGGATTTCAAGAGTAAGACCTTTTGTTTTTATGGGCTGAAAGGTCTTGACAACATCAAGCCTTCTCTTCCATTCCCTAAGTAGCAGGAGGAGCCCGACCTTGATGAGGAGTACGAATCAGAGGAGGTTGAGGTCGAGATGAGATCTGAAGCACCTTCGATGCTTCATAGGAGGCTAGGACTGCCCACTAGCCTGGAAAGGAGCCGACGATCGATGCTTAGATCTTTCTTTTTTTTGGAAGGTTCCTGGGAGCCTGTCATTCCTTTGTCTTTAGTCTTCAGGTGCCAGACTTCCAAATCTTCTTGCTTTGCCTGGCTGTGAGCCCACCGGTAGATGGTGGGACTTGGATTTCCTATCTGATATCTCTGAACTATGAGCAAGGCGATGAGACTGCTTGTTTCTGGGTGCCGGTCCTTGTATATTTTTTGGCTTAGAGTGCTGGGCTTCATAAGTTTCAAGGCTTAGAGTGTCGGGCTTCATAAGTTTCCGGGCTTAGAGTGCTGGGCTCCGTAAGTTTTCGGGCTTAGAGTGCCGGGCTTTGTAAGTTTTCGGGATTAGAGTGCCGGGCTTCGTAAGTTTCCAGACTTAGAGTGTCAGGCTTTATAAGTTTTTGATCTTAGAGTGACGGGCTTCATAAGTTTCCGAGCTTAGAGTGCCGGGCTTCGTAAGTTTTCGGGCTTAGAGTGCCAGACTCGGAGTCAGACGGATGAGTTTCTGCACAAGTAAAAAATAAAGTTGCACTAAAACGGAACTCAAATTTATTGTGAAAGAGCGTTACATTTTGATGGTACATCATTAAGTTGCTGGCATTCCAGGTTTATGGGAAGTGAGCTCCATCGAGCCTAACGAGTTAATATGCCCCACCTGGCAAGGCCTCAATTATCTTGTAAGGACCTTCCCATTTCGAGGAGAGTTTCCCACACTCTTTCGATTCGGAGACTTCCGCCCGCCCGAGAACAAGGTCACCTGGGTGGAATACCTTGGGCCGCATGCAGGAGTTGTAGTAGCGGGGACCAGCTGCCGATAAGCCACCATCTGGAGTCGGGCTTTGTCCCTTGTTTCCTCCAGCAGGCCTAGATTGGGAGGAGACGGGTCAGATTCTCAACTTCATCATACTACTCTATTCGGAGCATGGGTAGGCCAAGTTCTACCAGGATCACTACTTCTATCTCGAAGATGTGGTTGAAGGGCATCTAGCCGGTGGTCGTGCGGGGTCGGTGTGGTAGGCCCATAGTACACTAGGCAGTTCATCTACCCATGACCCTTGACTTCGTCCAACCACGTATGAAGTCCTTGTAAAATGGTCCAGTTAGTCACTTCAACCTCCGCATTTGTCAATGGATGAGCTACTAAGGTAAAACAAGGGTGGATGCCGAGATCGGAAAAGAATACTTCAAAGGCCTGGTTGTTAAACTACCTCCCGTTGTTGGTGATGATCGTGTGTGGGAAGCCGAATCTGTAGATTATGGACTTCCAGAAGAATGATTGGACCTTCACCTCCGTTATCTATGCTAAAGGTTTGGCCTCGGCCCACTTGGTGAAGTAGTCAATGGCCATGATCAAGAACTTCCATTGACCGGATGCTGTAGGAAAAGGGCCTAGGATATCCATCCCCTATTGGGCAAATAGCCATGGAGCTGACAACTGGGAAGTAGGTGCCACCGGTTGTCTCTAAATGTTGGCATGACGCTGACACATTCGTATTTCTTCACAAAGTCGGCAGCATTTTTCTGCATGGTCTCCTAGAAGTATCCTTGTTGGATCGCCTTGTAAGCCAGGGTTTTGCCCCCCACGTGGTTGCCATAAATGCCTTCATGTATTTCTTGAAGCACATAAGTAGCCTCTGAGGGCTTTAGGCACTTCAGCAGGGGGTAAGAGTAGGACCTCCGATAAAGCTGCCTATCCATAATCACACAATGCATGGCCTTCTTCTTAAACAGGCCAGCCTTTTTTCGATCCTCAGGCAGGGTGCCAATTGTGAAATACTTGATATATGGGTCCATCCAGCTGACCTTGATGGTGACTTACTGGACATTGGCCATAACCTCATAATTGGGGGCCTCGATATATTCGACAAAGGTGCACCACAAGGAGGACTCTGGCAAGGTGGCCAGTCTGGAAAGGATATCAGCCCGGGCATTCTCTGTCCGTGGGATATGAGAGATGCCAAAGTACTGGAGGACCGACATATAAGAGCGCATCTTGTCTAGGTACCTTTCCATCATGCGATCCCATGCTTCGTATTCACCTGAGACTTGGCCAACAACTAGCTATGAGTTTGTGAAGACCTTTAGCCTCTTGATGCCCACCATGCAGAATACCTTTAGCCCCATTAGGAGTGCCTCATATTCAACCTGGTTGTTGGCCGCCATGAAGAGGAAGAGTAATGCACATTCCACAATGACCCCATCAAAATTGGCAAGGATGAGGCTAGCACTACTCCCTCCTGCATTATGGTGCGGGCACCAGACTCAGAAGAAGACTTCAGGGCTCCATCTGGATCTCTGATTGACCTTGCCCGAAGAATTAGGGTTTTCTGGTTTTGTAATAAGGGTTGACATGGTCAACTCAATTTTAGTTGAGTCTGTATTTCCCTGCAATTTAAATTTTGTTGAGTCATGTTGACTCAGTTCAAGTCCTAGTAGTGGTCTAGGTCTTCTCCAGGGTGTCACATTTTCTCCCAAGACCAAGCAAGTGGGCGCCACACTCCCAGCCATACTCCCAGCCACACGCCTGAGTCCAGGGGGTGCCACATCTCCATCCAATATGCTTTGGTCCCCACACCACAAGATAGCAGGTCCCTTCTCTTATGCACCACTTAAGGAGAAAATAATCTGGGATCCACAATTCAAGGGGGTGGCCAAAACATTTCCATAAAAGCCAAGCTATGTAAAGAAAGAAGCACTTCTTGGGGATCACTTCAAGGGGGCACCCAATCTATGTCTAAAATGCCCAAAGCAAAGATGGGTAGAACCATGACTTAGGGAGAAAGAAAAGGAGGTGTCCAAAAGAGTTGAGCCATGGAAGGAAAGAAATTTTCTCTTGAAGATCAAGGCTAGGAGGCGCCACCTACTTACCTTTTGGAGCCACCAATCAACACTTTAGGAACCTCTTGGCCGGCCATATGTGTGGGAATTGATTCTACAAACCTAATTTGAAGATCTATCCTATTAGTCCCACATGGGAAGATGTAAAACCGTGCTCTCTTGTAAAGTCTTATAAATTAAACCCCTCTTGTAAGTTTTAAAGATATCTGATGAATGAATCCAATTTATGTGTGAGCAAACTTTGTGTTTCTCTCTTTCGCACTTGCATCCAGGTGTTGAGCTCCATGAGGGAGTAAATCTGGGTTCCCTAGGAACCTTGAGGAGGTGTGAGATCTCCAATCCTAAAACCATAGGTTAGCCACTTCACTTCCAAACCATAGCCGCCCATCATCCTCTTCTTTCCACCAAACCCTAGCCTACCCAATCTCTCACGGCCACTCTCTCCGCATCCAGGTCTAGTCTGGATACTATAGATTCAGAGCAATTCCCAGAGGAAGTCAGATCAGCCTCTAGGAGAATCTAGATTTCAGCAACATCAGCTTTCAAGTTCTTCTATCTGGTAAATCCTTCCTTGAGTATCTGGTTCCATAAATTATTCTTCTTCTTTCCCAGATCTTGAGTTCAGGAGAAGCCAACTCTGCCAAAGGACCAGTATTGGAGGTTCCATTGCGAAGATATCTGAATCCAGGGATCCAACAATCTGCTCAAGAGAGTCCTTCCACTAAACTCTGTGAAGATCATTGCCTGGTCTGTAACCCTTCTCTTCTCTTTACTTTTGTCCTGTTGAAAGTTCAGAGCGAAACCCTAGGTCTGGGAGTTTCTCAACCCCCAGCGATCCTTTACTTCTGAACTACTCTGATAACCTAGTTTCTTTAAATTATGCTTTCAATTATTACATAGTTTCTTTCAATTTAGTTTAACTTTCCTTTGAGTCAAAGCTGACTTCTGAAAACATAAAAAAAAAAAAATAATAACAAAAAAAGAATTAGTCTTAATTTACTTCCGCATCGCATCATCTCCTCTTTTGTTCTGCATCATTTTTGGTATCAGAGCCCTGTCTAGGGTTTCTGATTTGCTTGCATGTTTTGAGTATCTCTCTTTTACTTTGTCTGCTCGAAGTAGACTCCCCAGGACGTCCGGTCTTAGGAACGAAGCGAGGTGCAAACCTCCTCTTCCCATTCCATGGGGTGTTCCTAGGGCGTGTAGGGGATCCGCTGGGTTATAACTTCGTAGCAGGAATTGTAAACGGGGGAAGCACTCTGTTTTCAGTCTGTAGCTGCCCTGTTGAAGGAATTGTTTCTCTTTGAAAGTAACTCCAAATTATGTGATTTTTATTTTTCTGGAACCAGTATAATTAAGTCTATTTTACATAATTTTTTATGATTTATTGGTTTCTGTGAAATTTTTGAGAGTTAAATTACAGCAACTCTGTTTCTGTGTTTCTGCAATTCAATTATTTTGAGTGATCATCTCCTAATTCATCTTAAGGGCAATTGAGCATCTAAAATAAGGGGAGGAGTTGATAACCTCTCCTTAGCCCAAAACCACCACCCATTCATTCGATCCTAAGCCTAATTTTAAAATTGATTACACTTAATTTGCCCTAGTGGGCTAGGGACATCAACAAGTCGGGTCAAGGCTAGTGTTGAGTCAGTTTGTCTAGTTACTCTGTGTGTGCTTTGTACTCAGTGTCTAGAACGGTGGTTCAGGAATTCTATCCTGAAGGGCTTGTGTGCTGGTCCGCCTACCTGGCCAATCACTAATTAGTGTCTAGGATTGGCATCTTGGGACCTAACACTCCCCTTACACCTGCCTGGCTGAGTCCCGAGTTACTACAGGCTAGCTTGCCACTCTGATTGGGCATCTAGTTTGGGCTCTAGGTCTAGTTAGCCCGTAGTCGTTTCAGTTGTGTCTCATATGGTGTGTTTGCTTGCATCATCATGTCTACCCGGAATGGAGTACCCTACCAACCTGGTCAAACCCAACCTGATTTAGAGGCCATGGTTAGAACTCTTACTGAGAGTATGAACAAATTGAGTCAGGATGTGACTGCTACTGTTGCCCAGTTTAAAGAACAGGTCCATGAGAATTTTGCCCAGCTTAGGGATCGAGTCCAAGTACTTGAGGAACCCAGGCATCAGAATTGGACTCCTGACCCAGATTTTAATGTGCCTCAACCTCACCCACACCAAGAGCCTAGAAGACCTTTATACAGAGATCCTGAACCTAATCATAGGAGGCCTGACCCAGAACTTGAAGATAGAGATGATAGGATCATTTGGAACATCAAATTAGATGCACCCACTTTTGATGGTAGCTTAAACCCTAAGGTGTATTCTGATTGGGAGGGTGAGATGGACCAGTACTTTGAGTGGTATGCCATGTCTGAGGAAAGGAAGTTCAAGTTTGCCAAGATGAAGTTAGTACGTCAAGCTAGGTTATACTGGGGGAACATTGAGCTAACCACTAGAAGACGAAATGTTGAGCCCATAACCACTTGGCAGGGTATGAAAGAGAAGCTTAGAGATAAGTACCTACCCATTTCATACCAGCAGAATCTGTTAGACCAATGGCAGACCTTGAAGCAAGGGAACTGATCTGTGTCAGACTACATAACCGCCTTTGATGAATACTTGATGAGATGTGATGTGAGTGAAGCCCATGAGGTCACTTTGTCAAGGTTTAGGGCTGGACTTAGGGAAGACATTAAGAGAGAGTTGTTTCTGAGAGAGGTTACTGACCTAGACCAAGCCTATCAGATTGCACTGAACACTGAGAAGTTTCAGAGAGGACCCATGCCTTCTAGGGTTAGTGCCCCAATCCCAAGAAATGGACCTAGCCAAGTTACCCCTAGCAAGCCTAATCAGGGTATTCCCACCCCTAGGCCCATGGACAAAGGTAAGGCACCTGACACCCAGAGAACCCCTAGTATCATCTGTTTTAAGTGCTAGAAGCCCGGTCATATCTCCAGCCAGTGCCCAGCCATAGCTTGTTTTAAGTGCCATAGGGTAGGTCATGTTTCTAGCCAGTGCCCTCGTAGATTCCTTTACATAGAAGAAGGAGAGGGAGAGAATTCCGGGCCCAATGAAGAATTTGAAGAAGATGTTTATGAGGCTGGAATGAATTTGGTCGATGAGTATGAAGGAGAGGAGGAATCCACAGAGTCTGACCAGTTAGGGGTTGTGAGATGCATCCTGTCCCAGAATAGAATTCAGGAGGATTGGCGTAGGACTAACATCCTACAGACTTTTCTTAAACTAGGGGAAAAGGTATGTAAGATCATCATAGATAGTGGGAGCTGTGTGAATGCTATTTCTGCTAGCACAGTCAAAATGTTAGGCTTAACCCCAGTCCCCCACCCGAACCCCTATAAGGTTTCTTGGGTAGACTCTACCTCTATACCCATCTAGTCTAGATGTCAGGTCTAAATCCAAATGCAATCCTATCTAGAGAAGATTTGGTGTGATGTCTTGCCCATGGGGGTGAGCAGTATAATTCTTGGAAGACCTTGGTTATATGATCATGATGCCACCCTCTTAGGAAAATCCAATACCCATGTCTTTAGTTTTAATGGAAAAAAAATCACAATCCATTCAGTCCCTCCTAAGGACAAGGTAGCTAAAGGATCCAATAAGGTCAGAGAAATGAAGACTGGAGTGAACCTAATTAGTGCTAAAGATCTAGAACGAGAAATTCATAGTGCTTCACCTATTTGGATGTTGACTGCTAAGGAACTTAGGATTCCTACACCCTCAGAGCCTCCTCAGGAAGTCAAACCTTTGTTGGAAGAATTTGAGGATGTTTTTCTCGAGGATCTGCCGGACCACCTTCCACCTCTTAGGAATATCCAGCATTCCATAGATTTAGTCCCAGGAGCTACTTTACCCAACTTGCCCCATTATAGGATGAATCCATCTGAGCATAAGGAACTACAAAAGCAGGTTGGAGAATTGTTGAGGAAGGGGTTCATTAGAGAGAGTCTTAGCCCTTGTGCAGTCCCTGCACTTCTGACCCCAAAGAAGGATGGCACATGGAGGATGTGTGTTGATAGTCGTGCCATCAACAAAATCATAATCAAGTATAGGTTCCCCATCCCTAGACTAGATGACATACTAGATATGATGGCCGGTGCAATGGTTTTTTCTAAAATTGATCTCAAGAGCGGCTATCATCAGGTTAGGATTAGACCAGGGGATGAGTGGAAAACTGCTTTCAAAACTAAGGATGGTCTCTATGAATGGGTTGTTATGCCTTTTGGGTTGTCCAATGCCCCTAGTACTTTCATGAGGATAATGACTCAGGTGCTTAGAGCTTTCATAGGGAAGTTGTAGTGGTCTATTTTGATGACATCCTGATCTATAGTAAGACCCCTACAGACCACCTAGGCCACCTTAGACAAGTCTGCCAAGTTTTGAGGAATGATAGTCTCTACGGTAATCTCAAAAGTGTGAATTCTTGACCAATAGAATTATCTTCCTTGGTTTTGTAGTAACCCCTAACGGCGTGGCTGCCGATCCAGAAAAGATTAGGTCCATAGTAGAATGTTCAAAGCCGACCAGTGTGCATGAAGTCAGAAGTTTCCACGGCTTGGCTACCTTCTATAGGAGATTCATTAAGGGGTTTAGTACTGTAGTTGCTCTTATCATAGACTGTATTAGGAAGGGAGAATTTCAGTGGACTAAAGCAGCACATAAAGCCTTCCTAGATCTTAAGGATAGGATGACCCAGGCACCCATTTTGAGGTTACCCGACTTTTCTAAAGTATTTGAGGTTGCCTGTGATGCTTCAGGAGTAGGCATAGGTGGAGTCCTTAGCCAAGAGAACCATCCCGTAGCATTCTTTAGTGAAAAACTTAATGATGCTAAGCTTAGGTATTCTACCTATGATAAGGAATTTTATGCTGTAGTGCAAGCTTTGCGTTACTGGAGACATTATTTGCTACCGCAAGAATTTATGCTATTTTTGGACCATGAGGCTCTTAGATTCTTGAATTCCCAGAAGAAGCTTAACCCTAGGCATGCTAAGTGGGGTAGAGTATATCCAGTCCTATACTTTTGTTTTGAAACATAAGGCTGGAACTGAAAATAAGGTAGCTGATGCCCTTAGTCGTCGATCTTTGTTATTGAATTCTGTTAGGGCTGAAGTCGTAGGGTTTGAGCAGATCAAAAAAGAATATGAGTCGTGTCTAGATTTTAAGACTGCGTACCAGGATCTAACTCAAGGACCATCTAGTGATCATAAGGATTATATCATTTTAGATGGCTTTCTGTTCTTTAAGAATAGGCTTTGCATCCCTAGAACTTCTCTTAGGGAATTTTTGATTTGGGAAATTCATGCTGGAGGTCTAGCTGGCCATTTCGGAAAAGACAAGACCACCCTGGCTATTGAAGACCACTTTTTCTGGCCTAGCTTAAAAAGAGATGTAGCACACATTATGGCTAGGTGTCGGACCTGCGCTGTTGCCAAATAGCGGAAACAGAATACCGGCCTTTATACCCTACCCCCTGTCCTAGATCGTCCTTGGCAAGATGTGAGCATGGACTTTGTGTTAGGTTTTCCTAAGACCCAGAGGAGGCATGACTCTATCTGTGTTGTAGTCGACCGATTTTCCAAGATGGCCCATTTCTTGCCTTGTTCCCAAATATTTGATGCATCTAAGGTAGCCACCCTATTCTTTAATGAGATAGTTCGACTCCATGGCCTACCTAAGACCATTGTTTCAGATAGGGATGTCCGGTTCACCAGCTATTTATGGAAAACCCTTTGGCAAAAGTTAGGGACAAAACTTAAGTTTTCAACTACCTATCATCCCCAAACTGATGGCCAAACCGAAGTAGTGAACCATAGTTTAGGCAATATGTTAAGGTGTCTTGTTGGTGAAAACATTAGGAACTGGGATTTATACTTACCTAGAGCTGAATTTGCATACAATGACTCAGTCAATAGGTCTACAGGTAAGAGTCCATTTGAAATTGTGCATGGTTACAAACCTCACACACCTTTTGACCTAGCTCCTTTACCAGTCCACACACGAGTCTCCGAGTCTGCCGAAGTTTTTGCACAGCATTTAAAAGACTTGCATAAAGAAATTCATGCCAAAATAAATTTAAGTAATGAAACTTATAAGAAGTTGGCTGATTCTCAAAGGTGAGTCAAAACTTTTGATGAGGGAGACTATGTAATGATTAGGTTAAGGCCTGAATGGTTTCCTCCTGGAACCATTAGAAAGTTACATGCTAGAGGAGCTGGACCATTTAGAGTGGTGAAGAGAGTAGGATCCAATGCCTATGTGCTCGAGTTGCCTCCAGAACTAGGCATTAGCTCCACTTTCAACATTACAGACCTAGTAGAGTACAGAGAGCCAGCTGTGATTCCCAGTGAGCCTTTTGAGCCTAATCCTGCTCTTGAGAGTGAACCCAACCCTGTGTGTCCACCAACAAACTGGCCTGTGAGGAAAGAGCAGATTGAAAAGATCCTGGATGATCAGGTTATCACTACTCGTAATCGAGGATACCAAAGATACCTGGTCCGCTGGCAAGGAAGGCCAGATTCTGATGACTCTTGGATCTCCCGAGAAGAATTACAAGAATTGGACCCAGACCTCTTGGAGAGATACCAGAGCCAACATGATCCATACTCGATAGGGTCGAGTTCCTCCAACCCCGGGAGAATTGGTGCGGGCACCAGACTCAGAAGAAGACTTCAGGGCTCCATTTGGATCTCTGATTAACCTTGCCCGAAGAATTAGGATTTTCTGGTTTTGTAATAAGGGTTGACATGGTCAACTCAATTTTAGTTGAGTCTGTATTTCCCTGCAATTTAAATTTTGTTGAGTCATGTTGACTTAGTTCAAGTCCTAGTAGTGGTCTAGGTCTTCTACAAGGTGTCACATTTTCTTCCAAGACCAAGCAAGTGGGCGCCACACTCCCAGCCACACGCCTGAGTCCAGGGGGCGCCACATCTCCATCCAGTATGCTTTGGTCCCCACACCACAAGATAACAGGTCCCTTCTCTCATGCGCCACTTAAGGAGAAAATAATCTGGGATCCACAATTCAAGGGGTCGGCCAAAACATTTCCATAAGAGCCAAGCTATGTAAAGAAAGAAGCACTTCTTGGGGAGCACTTCAAGGGGGCGCCCAATCCATGCCTAAAAAGCCCAAAGCAAAGATGGGAAGAACCATGACTTAGGGAGAAAGAAAAGGAGGTGTCCAAAAGAGTTGAGCCATGGAAGGAAAGAAATTTTCTCTTGAAGACCAAGGCTAGGAGGCGCCACCTACTTACCTTTTGGAGCCACCAATCAACACTTTAGGAACCTCTTGGCCGGCCATATGTGTGGGAATTGATTCTACAAACCTAATTTGAAGATCCATCCTATTAGTCCCACATGGAAAGATGTAAAACCCTGCCTCTCTTGTAAAGTCTTATAAATTAAACCCCTCTTGTAAGTTTTAAAGATATCTGATGAATGAATCCAACTTATGTATGAGCAAGCTTTGTGTTTCTCTCTTCCGCACTTGCATCCAGGTGTTGAGCTCCGTGAGGGAGTAAATCCGGGTTCCCCAGGAACCTTGAGGAGGTGTGAGATCTCCAATCCCAAAATCCTAGGTTAGCCACTTCACTTCCAAACACTAGCCGCCCATCATCCTCTTTTTTCCACCAAACCCTAGCCTACCCCATCTCTCACGGCCACTCTCTCCAAGTCAAGGCCGACCACCAGCATCCAGGTCTAGTCTGGACACTTCAGATTCAGAGCAATTCCCAGAGGAAGTCAGATCAGCCTCTAGGAGAATCCAGATTTCAGCAACATCAGCTTTCAAGTTCTTCTATCTGGTAAATCCTTCCTTGAGTATCTGGTTCCATAAATTGTTCTTCTTCTTTCCCAGATCTTGAGTTCAGGAGAAGCCAACTCTGCCAAAGGACCAGTATTGGAGGATCCATTATGAAGATATCTGAATCCGGGGATCCAACAATTTGCTCAAGAGTGTCCTTCCACTAAACTCTGTGAAGATCATTGCCTGGTCTGTAACCGTTCTATTCTCTTTACTTCTGTCCTGTTGAAAGTTCAGAGCGAAACCCTAGGTCTGGGAGTTTCTCAACCCCCAGCGATCCTTTACTTCTGAACTACTCTGATAACCTAGTTTCTTTAAATTGTGCTTTCAATTATTACATAGTTTCTTTCAATTTAGTTTAACTTTCCTTTGAGTCAAAGCCGACTTCTGAAAACATAAAAAAAAAAAATAACAAAAAAAGAGTTAGTCTTAATTTACTTCCGCATCGCATCATCTCCTTTTTTGTTCTGCATCACATTAGAGGCACCGTCCATGTGGAGTGTCCACGTCTCTTCCACCAAGGTCCGGTCCTTCCTGAGATTGGCTTGTCAGTCTGCTTCCTTTGAGCTTTCCTCGGCCCAGGTGCATTCCACCAAGAAATTTGCCAGGACCTGGGCCTTCTATGCTTACCGTGGGAGATTGGTGATGTCGAATTCATTGAGTTTCAATGCCCATTTGGCCAAGCACTCGAAGGTATCGGGATGGCTCAGAATAGCCCTCAAAGGCTGATCAATAAGGATGGTAATGGAGTGTGCTTGGAAGTAGGGCTTGAGATGCTACACATACATTATTTGTGCAAAAATAAATATCTTAGATCGAGTATACCTAGTTTCGGCATCATGGAGCAGCTTGGTGGTGTAGTAGATCGGCTGTTGAGGGTCATCCCTATTAGTATGAACCAACGCTAAGCTGACTGCCTCTGGTGAGATCGCTAGGTATAGAAGGAGCTCTTCTTCAGGATCTGGTCTGGATAACAGTGGTGGAGAGGCGAGAAACTTCTTTAGCCCTTCGATCGCCTCTCGGCACTCTTTTGTCCAGGTGAAGTCATTCATCTTCTGGAGCACCTTAAAAAATGGCTGCCAGTGCTCGGCAGAGCATGAGATGAAGTGGCTCAAAGCCGTGATGCGCCCAGTTAGGCACTGGACTTCATTTTTGGAGGCGGGATGCCTCATGTTCGTGATTGCCCAGATGTTCTTAGGGTTAGCCTCTATTCCCCTCTAGGTCACCATGAACCCCAGGAACTTTCCCGCCATGACATCGAAGGTGCACTTGGTAGGATTCAGCTTCATTTGATAGCGATGGAGGTTGCTGAAAGCTTCTGCTAGGTCGACGATATGATCTCCCTCTAGGCCACTCATGACAAGCATGTCATCCACATTTACATGCATGTTGCAGTCGATCTGATCTCTGATGACCATGCTGACCAAGTGCTGGTAGGTGGCCCCGGCATTTTTTAGGCCGAAGGGCATCATCTTATTGCAATACAAGCCTCAATCGGTCACAATGCTATGCATTCTTCATCCTCCGAGTGCATACGGATTTGATTATATCTGGAGAATGCATCCATGAAGCTGAGGTACTTGTGACCCGAGGTCGCGTCTACCAGCTGGTCAATCTTGGAGAGCGGGAAACTATCCTTCAGGCATGCCTTGTTGTGGTCGGTGTAGTCCACACAGATCCTCCACTTCCCGGAGGCTTTTCTAACCATCATCACATTAGCAAGCCAGTCAGGGTACCGTACCTCTCGAATGAAGCCCACCATGAGAAGTTTGTCGACCTTCTCATTAATAACTTTCTACCGCTCTGGGGCGAAGCTCCTCTTCTTCTTCTGAACTAGGCGATGGTTAGGGTCAATGTTCAGCCTGTGGGTAATCATGTCTGATGGGATGCCGGGCATGTCGGTGACAGTCCGGCAAAAATGTCCATGTTGGCTTTCAGGAAGTTGAGAAGACGGGATCTCTCTTCTTCGGGTAGTAGAGCCCCATCCTGTACAGTCTACGAGGGATCCTCTTCCAAGGGGAAGGATAACAGGGGTTCAGCTGGCCCGCCCTTTAATTTTGGCATCGCGGAGTTAGGCTGGTTTATGGAAGGGCTGGGAACTGTTCCTCTTGGGCCCGGGATAGTTTGCCAGCAGTGCTACACTGGCTAACGAGACTCTCTCATCTCCCCGATCCCCCATGGGGTTGGAAACTGAACAAGGAGGCATTTCGTGGAGATGGTGGCATCAAGCAGATTGAGCACCGGGCATCCTAATATAGTGTTGTAGGGCAAGGGTGATGCGGAAGAAAAAAAGGGATGAAGATGATGATGCTAGCACGGATGATGCAAAGGTGGTTATATCTTGTTTTCTTTTTTTTTTGGGTTTTATATTTGGTTCCTATTTGCAAGCAAAGAGAACCTAGGAAAACTGAAAGCAAAGAGGTCTATGCGAGCAGATCAATCCCTAAGAAATGATAGACCAGGACCCTGAGATTAGGGAACCCCGGGATTAGGACTAGCTCGATACAATCAATACCTACCTAGGAGATAGGGATGCAAACCTTTCAACACTCTGATGCTCTTGGTGCAGAGATCGCTCAACCTTGATGGATGTGACCTGGATGTCCGAGCTGTCGAACCCGCGGATAGGCTGGCTTTCGATCGGGTGGTCATAGTGGCAAAGCATACCTTCTCTGATGGTCGTGGCACCAAGGGGACCTGTAGGCAAACAAAGAGGATTAGTTTTTTATTTTTTTTTTGTTCTTTTTCCTTTTAGATGATGGAAAGGTGGAAAGAAAAACAAAGGAAAGGGTTGAGGAGATGGGGTTCGGATGATGGTGTTGGTGGAGATAACTTGGGGCCTCGCACCCCGCGACATCCCAGAAGGACGAAGGAATGTGGCCTCTCACCACGCGATGCCCTCAGGCTAAGGAATGTGGCCTCTCACCACGCGACGCCCTCAGGCGAAGGAATGTGGCCTCTCACCACGCGATGTCCCGGAGGATGAAGGAAGCTCTCACTCAACCTAGCCTAGGAGACAAGGATTGAAGAAGAGGAAGGAACACACAAGCTTTCTTTCATTAATCATCAATTATCCTTTACAAGAGGGGTTTGGGTCCTTTAAATAGGCACCCAAGAGCACTTTGAAATTTAAACTACCCCATTACACTTTGCGCCCAAAATTTGGAGGAGAACTTCTTTCTTTGCTTGCTTGGTTTTGGTAGAAAACATGAAGTAAGGCTAGCTTGGAGGGATTTGTCCCACTTTGACTTTTCTTGGCTTGATTCAAGGCCGACCAAATGGGAATAATCCTGGGCATGGTATGATTGGAGGCTTGGAGAGGGGGATTGGTCTTTGACCTTCCTTCCTTGCATGGCTTATTTTGGTAGAAGGCTTGGATTGAGGCTTGATGTCTTCACCATGCCTTTCTAGATTAACTTCTTTATGGAAGAAGGCTTGAGTGGAGGCATGCATCAAGGGATTTGAAACTTCTTTCCACTTGGAGAATGGAGGATGCCTTTCTTGCTTGACTTCTTTATGGAAGGAGTCTTGAGTGGAGGCATGCATCAAGGGATTTGAAACTTCTTTCCATGACTGCCCATCCTAGATTAGAAGAGAGCTTGAAAAGGGGAGGGGAAGGGGGCATGGATCATGTGAGTGGTCCCCTTTCTTGGGCTCCCAAAACAAACCACATGTCATCACCTCAGTGCGCCACATAAATAGATAAGGTGGGCCCTGAGCTGACATGTCTCCTTGCCTTTATTAGGCTTAAAAGAGACTTAACTTTTGAACCACTAAAGACTTCATGGGCTTAGACTCGGCCCGACTTATTACAAGACTCAGCTTGACCCGATGGGTCGAGGTACAGACTCCATTTAAGCAAATAAACTAGAGGCTGACAGCCTTATTACAGGACTCGATAAACACAGAACCCTAATCAGAGATCCCCCGAAGTTTGAAGGGCTCAAGTCAAACCCTGATGCCCACATCAATTCTCTTGAGATGGGAGAAACTCGACCCTATCGAGTGGAAGTTGATTTGGCTTTGGTACTTCTCCAGTAGTCGCTGAATGGCAGGTCCTCCTGGGTGATCCACGAGTCATCAGATTTGGGGTCAGCCTTGCCAACGGACCAAGTAACCTGAAAGCCTTTGCCCTGGGCTGCGGTAGCTCGACCATCCAAGATACATTCGATCCGGACTCCTTACTCATGTCAATTTGGAAGTGGACACTCTGGTCAGGTTTACTCTCCAAAAAGGATTAGGCTCAAATCACTCACTAGGTGGTTTGCTGGTTCCCTATACTCAACTAAGTGCAAGATATTGAGAGTCGAGCTAATGTCCCAAATCAGGGTATTAGGGTCACTCTCCTATCACTCTAAGGGACCAATTCAGCGAGCATAAAAATTTCTTTATTATTTCAGAATCCCCAATTCTCTACTTAGCTTGCTTTCAGGAATGACCAAATTTTAATTATTAATTTTCGTGTCCCTTGTATGCAATGCAAGAGATCATGCAGATTCTGAGACTCAAGTAACACTCAACAAAAGCAAACTAAACTAGGTATTCCTAGTAAGAGGAATTTATTGGGGTCCTAGGGCCTAAACATACTAGACCATTGGTTCTCTAGGCTTGACCCTAGCCTAGTATGCACAAGAAAAATTTTTTAGGATCCCTAACAGATGCCATAAAGTATGCCAGAAGTAGAGGGCGAATGGGATGGGCTCTAAGGAGTCATGCAAAATGATAATCTCAACAAAAAGTGCACTCATAGCCCTAGAAATGTGCGAAGGTTCGGGGAAGGGTAGGAAATAAGGAGGATACTCAAGGACTGGTTCAAGGTTTAGGCTACTGACCTTAATATGTGAATGTAGGTCTACAGGCATGCTCATCTTAACCTCTCATGGTCAGTACTAGGAGGATCGATAGGTGCAAGTCCTCAGGTAGGTGGGATGCTCCTGATAGGCTTTCGGGAAGGTCTTCAGAACATTCATCTTGAGAACCTATACCTTCATCTACTTCGTTTGATCCTGGCTTGGTCAGTTTTGCTTCAAGGTCTATAGTGGATTCAGGATCATTATCATTTGGGTCCTTGCTAAGTTCTGGGGTATCCTTAATGATTCCATCAGGTGGGAGCTGATCAATTAAATTATCAGGCGATACCTCCTCACATTCTTCTTCTTCTTCTTCATATTCATTAATCAAGCTTATGTCAGGCTCATATATGACTTCCTCAAACTCACAGAAGGGTTCTAATCTTTTCTTCTTTGATTCCTCAATGGGTTTGGGTTCAGTTTCAATCGGTTCATCTATAAGTAGGGCAGGGGCGGTGCACTGACTGGCAAGATGCTCAGGCTTATGACACCTATAGTTGTTACCTTGTGATTCGGGTCTCCTCTGGACTTCAATAGCCTTACCCTTGTCCTCTCTACTGTATTGGTGTCGATTTAGACTGGGACGACTAGGACTGGGTTGGGCTAGGCTTGGTCGACTGGGGTCAGATTGGTTCGGGCTTGGTCGACTTGGGTAAGCCTGGCTATAACCTTAGGTGGATCCGGGGATGTGGCTTTGGTTCCTAAAAGGCTCAGGTCTTCTGTAGGTGGGAGCTCTCTGGAAACGCTCATGGAGCCTAGCGGCTTCCTCTATGGGACCTAGTCTGGCCTCTACTTGATCACATCTATCATCTAACCAGGTGCTTAACTGAGTTATGGCTCGAGTCAGGGATTCGTTCATGGCTGCAAGCTCAACCCGAAGTTGGTCCATGTCTTCGATAGGGGTTGGAGACGGTGGGTGAAAAAGGGCTCCTGATCTAGTGCACATGCAAACACACAAAACGGTACTATGGTGTGCTGGACCTAGGAGATCTCACCAAATGAAAAGTCAAGAAGACGAACCTGGTAGTAGTAACTTGGCACCTGGCCAGGTAAGCGTAAGGTTAGTGGAGGTTCTTTTTTGCTTGACAAGACACCAATCTTGCAATTGGCCAGGTAAGCGAACCAACCCACTTCCCTTCGGGACCAAGTCCCTGAACCGCTTGCCTAGACACCAGCTACACAAGCACACACTTCCAGGCAATCTAGCTTGTCCCGACACTTAGGTTGACCCGACTTCGTGGGTGTCCCTGGCTCACTATAGCAGATTAATGTCTAATTGATTTTAGTTAATGGCTTGGGTTCGAAATGCCGGGTGGTGGTTTTTGGACTATGGACAGGTTATGAACTCCTGACCCTATGTTAACTTATCACCCTTAAGTGTTTTATGAACAATGTATGCACACAAATATCCAAGAAAATGATTTAATATTTTATTATTATTATTATTATTATTATTATTATTATTATTATTATTATTATTATTATTATTATTATTTTATTATTATTATTTTTATTTTTGTGTCTTTCAAATGTATGGATGCTAAGCAAAATGTAAAAATCTAAACATGAACTAAATACATGAACTAATGAAATGAGACAAGAAAGAGATGCTTGCTGAAACTGCAAGCCTTAGATTTTCTCAGGTGGTTTTTCGGCTTGTAGAATATCTACAGGTTGAAATAAAATCTGAGAAAATAATAGAAAAATCCTCTAAATTCAAAAGATCTGACAAAAGAAAAATGAAACGAAACAGAGATTCCTACAAAAAGAAAAAATTAAAATAGTAGATAAATTACGAACTGGACAGAATGCAGAAACTAAATGCAAGAGCACTAGTCCGAGCCTAGGCTCTGATACCAAGAATGATGTGGGTAAAGAAAGGGATTGGGATGATGATGCTAGCATGGATGATGCAAAGGTGGTTATATATTGTTTTCTTTTTTTTTTTGGGTTTTATCTTTGGTTCCCGATTGCAAGCAAAGAGAACCTAGGAAAACTGAAAGCAAAGAGGTCTATACTAGCAGATCAATCCCTAAGAAATGATAGAAAGGACCCCGAGATTAGGGAACCCCGGGATTAGGACTAGATCGATACAATCAATACCTACCTAGGAGATAGGGATGCAAACCTTTCAACACTCTGATGCTCTTGGTGCAGAGATTGCTCAACCTTGATGGATGCGACCTGGATGTCCGAGCTGTCGAACCGCGGATAGGCTGGCTTTCGATCGGGTGGTCATAGTGGCAAAGCATACCTTCTCTGATGGTCGTGGCACCAAGGGGACCTGTAGGCAAACAAAGAGGATTAGTTTTTTTTTTTTTTTTTTTGTTCTTTTTCCTTTTAGATGATGTAAAGGTGGAAAGAAAAACAAAGGAAAGGGTTGAGGAGATGGGGTTCGGATGATGGTGTTGGTGGATATAACTTGGGGCCTCGCACCCCTCGACATCCTGGAAGGATGAAGGAATGTGGCCTCTCACCACGCGATGCCCTCAGGCGAAGGAATGTAGCCTCTCATCACGCGATGCCCTCAAGCGAAGGAATGTGGCCTCTCACCACGCAACGTCTCGGAGGACGAAGGAAGCTCTCACTCAACCTAGCCTAGGAGACAAGGATTGAAGAATAGGATGGAACACACAATCTTTCTTTCATTAATCATCAATTATCCTTTACAAGAGGGGTTTGGGTCCTTTAAATAGGCACCCAAGAGCACTTTGAAATTTAAACTACCCCATTACACTTGGCGCCCAAAATTTGGAGGAGAACTTCTTTCTTTGCTTGCTTGGTTTTGGTAGAAAACATGAAGTAAGGCTAGCTTGGAGGGATTTGTCCCACTTTGACTTTTCTTGGCTTGATTCAAGGCCAACCAAATGGGAATAATCCTAGGCGTGGCATGATTGGAGGCTTGGAGAGGGGGATTGGTCTTTGACCTTCCTTCCTTGCATGGCTTATTTTGGTAGAAGGCTTGGATTGAGGCTTGATGTCTTCACCATGCCTTTTTTGCTTAACTTCTTTATGGAAGAAGGCTTGAGTGGAGGCATGCATCAAGGGATTTGAAACTTCTTTCCACTTGGAGAATGGAGGATGCCTTTCTTGCTTGACTTCTTTATGGAAGGAGTCTTGAGTGGAGGCACGCATCAAGGGATTTGAAACTTCTTTCCATGACCGCCCATCCTAGATTGGAAGAGAGCTTGAAGAGGGGAGGGGAAGGGGGCATGGATTATGTGAGTGGTCCCCTTTCTTGGGTGCCCAAAACAAACCACATGTCATCACCTCAGTGCGCCACATAAACAGATAAGGTGGGCCCTGAGCTGACGTGTCTCCTTTCCTTTGTTAGGCTTAAAAGAGACTTAACTTTTGAACCACTAAAGACTTCATGGGCTTAGACTCAGCCCGACTTATTACAAGACTCAGCTCGACCCGATGGGTCGAGGTACAGACTCCATTTAAGAATATAAACTAGAGGCTGACAGCCTTATTACAGGATTCGATAAACACAGAACCCTAATCAGAGATCCCCCGAAGTTTGAAGGGCTCAAGTTAAACCCTGATGCCCACATCAATTCTCCCGGGGTGGGAGAAACTCGACCCTGTCGAGTGGAAGTTGATTTGGCTTTGGTACTTCTCCAGCAGTCGGTGAATGGCAGGTCCTCCTGGGTGATCCACGAGTCATCAGATTTGGGGTCGGCCTTGCTAACCGACCAAGTAACCTGAAAGCCTTTGCCCTGGGCTGCGGTAGCTCGACCATCCAAGATATGCTCGATCTGCACTCCTTACTCATGTCAATTTGGAAGTGGACACTCTGGTCAGGTTTACTCTCCAAAAAGGATTAGGCTCAAATCACTCGCTAGGTGGTTTGCTGGTTCCCTATACTCAACTAAGTACAAGATATTGAGAGTTGAGCTAATGTCCCAAATCATTGTATTCGGGTCACTCTCCTATCACTCTAAGGGACCAATTCAGCGAGCATAAAAACTTCTTTATTATTTCAGAATCCCCAATTCTCTACTTAGCTTGCTTTCGGGAACGACCAAATTTTAATTATTAATTTTTGTGTCCCTAGTATGCAATGCAAGAGATCATGCAGATTCTGAGACTCAAGTAACACTCAGCAAAAGCAAACTAAACTAGGTATTCCTAGTAAGAGGAATTTATTGGGGTCCTAGGGCCTAAACCAACTAGACCATTGGTTCTCTAGGCTTGACCCTAGCCTGGTAGGCACAAGAAAAATTTTTTAGGATCCCTAACAGATGCCATAAAGTATGCCACAAGTAGAGGGCGAA
This sequence comes from Areca catechu, assembly GCA_021397845.1. Lineage (NCBI taxonomy): Eukaryota > Viridiplantae > Streptophyta > Magnoliopsida > Arecales > Arecaceae > Areca > Areca catechu. The sequence goes on from CM038038.1 coordinate 42,019,054, forward strand.
TGGTATGGGCTCTAAGGAGTCATGCAAAATGATAATCTCAACAAAAAGTGCACTCATAGCACTAGAAATGTGCGAAGGTTCGGGGAAGGGTAGGAAATAAAGAGGAGACTCAAGGACTGGTTCAAGGTTTAGGCTACTGACCTTAATATGTGAATGTAGGTCTATAGGCATGCTCATCTTAACCTCATGGTTAGTATTAGGAGGATCGATAGGTGCAAGTCCTCGGGTAGGTGGGATGCTCTTAGATAGGCTTTCGGGAAGGTCTTCAGAACATTCATCTTGAGAACCTATACCTTCATCTACTTCATTTGATCCTGGCTTGGTCAGTTCTGCTTCAAGGTCTATAGTGGATTCAGGATCATTATCATTTGGGTCCTTGCTATGTTCTGGGGTATCCTTAATGATTCCATCAGGTGGGAGCTGATCAATTAAATTATCAGGCGATACCTCCTCACATTCTTCTTCTTCTTCATATTCATTAATCAAGCTTATGTCAGGCTCATATATGACTTCCTCAAACTCACAGAGGGGTTCTAATCTTTTCTTCTTTGATTCCTCAATGGGTTTGGGTTTAGTTTCAATCGGTTCATCTATAAGTAGGGCAGGGGCGGTGCACTGACTGGCGAGATGCTCAGACTTATGACACCTATAGTTGTTACCTTGGGGATCGGGTCTCCTCTGGACTTCAATAGCCTTACCCTTGTCCTCTCTACTGTATTAGTGTCAATTTAGACTGGGACGACTAGGACTGGGTTGGGCTAGGCTTGGTCGACTGGGGTCAGATCGGTTCAGGCTTGGTCGACTTGGGTAAGCCTGGCTATAACCTTGGGTCGATCCGGGGATGTGGCTTTGGTTCCTAAAAGGCTCAGGTCTTCTGTAGGTGGGAGCTCTATGGAAACGCTCACGGAGCCTAGCGGCTTCCTCTATGGGACTTAGTCTGGCCTCTACATGATCACATCTATCATCTAACCGGGTGCTTAACTAAGTTATGGCTCGAGTCAAGGATTCGTTCATGGCTGCAAGCTCAACACGAAATTGATCCATGTCTTCGATAGGGGTTGGAGACGGTGGGTGAAAAAGGTCTCCTGATCTAGTGCACATGCAAACACACAAAACGGTACTACGGTGTGCTAGACATAGGAGATCTCACCAAATGAAAAGTCAAGAAGATGAACCTGGTAGTAGTAACTTGGCACCTGACCAGGTAAGCGTAAGGTTAGTGGAGGTTCCTCTTTGCTTGCCTAGACACCAATCTTGCAATTGGCCAGGTAAGCGAACCAACCCACTTTCCTTCAGGACCTAGTCCCTGAACAGCTTGCCTAGACACCAGCTACACAAGCACACATTTCCAAGCAATCTAGCTTGGCCCGACACTTGGGTTGACCCAACTTCGTGGGTGTCCCTGGCTCACTAGATTAGATTAACATCTAATTTATTTTAGTTAATGGCTATGGTTCGAAATGCCGGGTGGTGGTTTTTGGGCTTGGGACAGGTTATGAACTCCTGACCCTATGTTAACTTGTCGCCCTTAAGTGTTTTATGAGCAATGCATGCACACAAATGTCCAAGAAAATGATCCCTGTTCAGGATTTTTCCTACCCCACAGGATATCATCCCCACTAGCTTCTTGATGGGGTGGTTGTCAATGGTGAGCAATTAGAGCTCTTCATTCTGGACCACCGGGGCTGCCCCACCATCCACAAACTTGTCAAGGTGGCCATGCTGGATCAACTCTTCTATCTCCCTCTACAGCTGGTGATATTTCTCGGTGTCATTGCCATGGTCCTGGTGGAAACAGTAGTAGCAGGACCTATCTTGCCCAACGAATGACTTCAGTGGGAGAGGTTGATGTAGGAAGCGCTCACCCTCAATTTCTATGAGGATTTTTATTTTGGGGGTGAGGAGAGAGGTGAACTTCTCTTCTTTGGTGGGGTCAACTCTAGGCCTCGTCCCCGACCATTGGACTAGCATCACTTTTTAAGGAGGAGCAGACGACCCCCCTATGGCCTATTTCTTCAAGGGCCTCCTGTCCAGCTCCCTCCTCATATGATCGGCCTTCTCTGCCCAGATGTACTTATGGGCCTGGAGGAAGAGCTCCGAGTAACTCTTTAGAGGCTTCTTGTCGAGGGAGTAGGTGAAACAGGAGGTCCTCAACCCCCTCTTTAGGGCTAGCATCGTAACTAGCTCGTCAAGGTTGTTGATCTCTAGGGTAGCGATCTTGAACTGAGACATGTAATCTCGAAGAGGTTCTTGGTCCTACTGTCAGATTTAGAAGAGGCTGTTGGCCTCATGTGGCACCTTCCTAGAAGATTGAAGTATGCCACGAACTTCTTCTCTAGCTGCCAAAAGGAATCAATACTTTCAGGCACGAGCCTGGAAAACCAGACCCAAGCAGCTTTCCATAATATGGTGGGGAAGGCGATGCAGAAGAGGGCATCGATAGCCCCTTGGAAACTCATAAGGGCCTTATAGCTCTTTAGGTGGTCCAGGATGTTGGTCGTCCTGTCCTAGGGGTCGACCTGTGGCATGCAAAATTGGCTAAGGATCGGTTCCTCTTGGATCCTTCGAGAGAAGGGGGGATGGGTATCATAACCTGCAGGCTCACTAGGGGAGCCCTTAGCTTCTACAAACTGGTGGGCTAGATCTGCCAGCTTACACTCTTGTTCTTCGAGGTGCTTGTCTGCCCAATGGTGGATGTCCTTGTTAGTGGACCCCTCGGCAGAAGATGTTGGGACTGGTGGAGGGTTGGAGTGGAAGAACTCTCACCTAAGTTCTTGGCCATGCCAATGTCATTGATCCAAGGGTGCTCCTTGGTCCGAGGTCGAGTAGTGACTTTCCTGGCTAGTCGGAGTATGGTTTGGCCCCTTCCCATTCACCTGATGGTCCCCTCTCGAAGAGGAAAGCACACGTAGTGGCCCCTCATAGAAGGATCGTAAGCTAGTATGGGGGTCGATGGCGTGAGCGACAGGGGTCCCTTGTTGTTGCTGGGTTTCCAGGGATCGTTGCTTTTGATGGAGCTGGTACACCATCACAGCCAGGGCTTGGACCTGATGGGCGAGTGCGATGAACTGAGGGTCCACCGAAGGTGGCTACGATGGGGCGTGAGGCTCCCTCTCCGGGCCTCGGTCACCTTGACGAGAGGGGTCCTCCACCCGGCCGGTGGAAGTGTCGCGTGCCCATGTGGTCAGCATCTAGTCATGGGCTTCTAGAGATGTTTTCATCGCTATTGGGGACCTGGTATCTTTATCCACAACCCACCTACCTAGTGTGCCAATCTATTGCTACCATGACCATTGTGGCCTTAACTCCGGTGCATCGGGTTCCAACTGGGAGCTTGTCCTTCTGTTTTATGGCCAGCTCACTCGTCCGAAAGTCCTGCAAAATAAAGGAGACCTGGGCTGGGGATTCCAATGAGGACACTTCGATGATCAATTTAGTAGATCGATCGAGGGGAACAAAATCTCTGCGACACAGAGTTTGTGGGACTCTCTACGTCCAGAGGAAGTATCAAGAATTCTTTGAAAGAAAGATAATACTTCACCAAAAGCGAGTTTGTTGCTTACCTTCACTTACCTTCCCTTGCGGGTCTTATGTGGATGAATGAATTTTGTCAGTTTTTGGGTCCTCCTTTTCGAAGAAAGCTTTCTGTTATTTGCTGTCGCCCCTCTGTTGGGCCAACTTTCCATTAAGCCTTGAGTCATGACAGGATATTGCCATTTTAGGAGGGACCATCGGAGCACTGCAGGCCCTTGGGCCTGAGTGGGATGTCCTTCTTAGGAAGGTCCAGGCATCCTATCATGGAGGTTGCAGTCTCCCAGCAGTGTGGTTGTCAACATGGCGGCACACTGCAAGGCTATGAGGTTGGTGATGCTCAGATCATGCAAGTTGTGCTCAAGGTGGGTCACAGAACCTACGCTCATGGCAGAGCACGCGCCTCTTCTCAGGGGTGGTGAGTGATCAGGCTTTCTCTTGTCATAGTTTTTGAACTTTTGTTAGCCCCAACCTTTGCTAGCGGGGAGCGAGGCATCATTTCAAAGCCCTGACTCTTGGAAGGAGGGGCTCAACCCCGGCTGGGAGCTGTCCTCAGACGAGGGCTCGTCCAATGAGCCCAGCCTTCGCTAGGAGCTAACCTCAGCAGGGAGGCCTGCCTCGGAAGGAGGGGCTTTACCCCGACCAGGAGCTATCCTCAGATGGGGGGCTTGCCCAATGAGCCCGGCCTAGACTTGGAGCTGACCTCAGCAGGGAGGCCTGCCACGGAAGGAAGGGCTCAACACCGACTAGGAGCTATCCTCAGATGGGGGGGCTTGCCCAATGAGCCCATCCATGGCTGGGAGCTGACCTCGATAGGGAGGATTGCCTCAAAAGGAGGGCCTCGACCTTGGCTGGGAGCTATCCTCAAATGAAGGGCTTGCTTAATGAGCCCGGCTTCGGCTGGGAGTTGACCTCGATAGGGATGCCTGCTCAGAAGGAGGGGCTCAACCCTGGCTAGGAGCTATCCTCAGATGGGGGGCTCGTCGTCCAATGAGCCCGGCCTTGGCTGGGAGCTAACCTCCGTAGGGGGGCCTGCCTCAGTTCTTTGTTAGGCTATCTTATCCAAGTGGTGGGTCTCTTATCATCATGGCCGCCCAAGTGCTCCATGTCAACGAATGTTGCCACATCACTCACCATTCTGGTATTATGGCTAGTGGACACTCAGGGATAGGTTCTCTCTCAAAAATGGGATCATGTCCTAGAGGCTTGCTAGGTATCATTGTTGGTTCCTTATACTCTACTAGGTCTGAAGTATTGAAAGTTGAACTGATACCTAAGTCAGATGGTAGCTCAAACACATAGGAATTAGGTCCAATTTTCTTTTTTATTTTGAAAGAACCCACACCGTGAGCATATAACTTTTTCATGGTTCTAGGTGGGAACCATTCAGGCCTAAGCCTAATCATCACTTAGTCTCCTTCATAAAATTCTTTAACCCTCTTACGGGAATTAGCCATATGCTTGTAAGTTTCATTGCTTAAATTAATTTTTTTACTAATCTCTTTGTGCAATTCTTTAACATGCTGTGCATATGACTCTGCATACTTAGAAACTCATGCATGAATGGGTAAAGGAAATTGGGTATTGTTCCTAACAGGTTCAGATTTCTGATAGGTAGGTCCTCTTTGGACATGTTCATAATGTCTAGCCATTTGATAGGCTTGATCCAAATCATGGACCTCCCTCATGTATAGTTCCCTTTTAATGTCCTCATGCAATCCAATTCTAAACCTGGATAGGGTTTGGTCTAAGGACTCGGTTACACTACACCTAACAGCAAACTCATCAAATTCAGCAATATAATCTGACACTGATCTATTCCCTTGATAAATTTTGTTCCATTGGTCTAAGAGCTGCTGGTTGTAGGATTCCGGTAGGTATTTCTCTTTGAGTTGCAATTTCATCTCTTGCCAAGTAGTTATAGGTGGAAGGGCTCGTTGTCTCCTAGTACGCTCAAGATTAGCCCAATGTAATCTAGCTTGATGAATCAACTTCATCTTGGCAAATTTATATTTCATCCCTTTACTCATTTCATACCATTCAAAATAATAATCCATATCACCTACCCAATCTACATAGACCTTTGGTTCAAGACTTCCATCAAAGGTAAGTGCTTCTATCCTAATATTTCTCATGGCCCTTTCATCTTGATCATGGACTTCATGTTGGGGCCTTCAATGGTTTGGGTCTTGGATAGGGTCAGGGTTGTGAACTTCCCTATGGTTGGGCTCTTGGTATGTTTCCTGAGGTTGAACTCTCCTATGGTTAGGCTCTTGGTATGGTTCCTGAGTTTGGGTTCTACTAGGGCTGGGTTCCATGAATTGAACCTGGGTTTGGGTCCTCCTAGGGTTGAGTTCCATAACTTGATCTAGATTTAAGGTTCCCCTAGGGTTTTGAGAGGTGGAATAGGATGGGTCAGGATTAGGTTCAACATTGGAGTCTTGGGTTTTCTCTATAGTCTCTAGTCGATTCTCTACTTGGTTTAATCTAGTGGTTAATTGGTCGATTCTATTGGTTGCCTGGTCAAATTGTTGGTCTACTTGGTTAAAGCTGTAGTTCATTTGGGTTATTTGGTCATTGGTTTGGTCAAGCTTGTTATTAATTTGGGTATTGGATTGGTTTATTTGGGCAGTTAATTGGGTAACCATCTGGTCATTCATGGCTTTTATGAAAGCCTCAAAATTGGGATCCATGGTTGGATTTGGTTGGGGTTTAGACTTTTGATATTGGGTTCCTAGTCTAGTGGTCATACAATCAAGCAATCAGTCAAAATGAGATGGTGCAGCCAAGCATGCAAAATTGGGTTAGCTTAATCTAGGGTTTCCTAGACCTAGAGCCAAAACTGGATGAGTCAGCTCAACTTACACTTAACCCAGTAGCTAATCCTTCCACTGGCCAGGTAGGGGGTTGGGTGGTGGGAGGCTCCCCCTACTTGTCACAGGGTCCTAATTATAAACCACCAGTCAACTTAGGTCGTTTGACTCTGGATCCCCAGCCTTAGACACCAGCTTTCAGTAATAGCCACAAGATTAAATGCACTAGTTGGCCCACACGGTTCGGACCTGACCTGTTGGGTGTCACCTAGCCAACTAGGGCCAATTAAGTCTAATTAATTTTAATTAAAGCTTAGGTTAAAATGCTGGATGGTTGTTTTGGGCCCGGGATAGGTTATGACCTCCTGCCCTGATGTTATATTGATTGCCCTTAAGATTATATTAAAAGATGATGAACCTTCAATGGTCCTAATGCAATCTAAAACAATCAGAAAATAAAATATTTTTTAATTAATTTATGAGATGTCAAGTTAAGTTTAAGTTTACTGGGTTAGCAAACAAAATTTGGCTTGGGATTGGGGGGTTTGGACGTTGATTAGGTTAGGTTGAGTCAAAATGCAGAAATAGCATAATTCAGGATATTAAGGTTTTAATTGATGTAAAAATTGACATAGATTTTGATGCAAAAGAAAATCAAAAAAATTTTAGAACAGAGGATGTACAGTGATGATTCTACCTACCAAATTTTATGCAGAAAAAAAATCAAATGATGATGCAAATCTTAGGGGTTTTGGACTACTGCAGAGATTTTTAGGATTCTGTTAGGGTTCCTATGATGCTGACTTTTAGTACATTAGGAGTTATGTAAAACTAATTAAAAATTATGATAATTACTAAGACATAACAGAGGACATGCAGTGCAAATTTCATAAAAAAAATAAAATTTTGAGGATGCTAAAATTAAATGAAACTTAGAGACCTAATGCAGTGGATAGAATGTTGAATTAGGGTTTGTGAATGCAAATCAAATAGAAAACTATCCTAAACTCGCTCTGATACCAAACTGATGCGAGATGACTCTAAGATTTCTAAGAATACAGGAAAAATAGTAATATAATTTTTTTGTGATTTTTATAATTTAGTTTGTAAGCTAAATTTCCAAATAAAAGTAAGAACTAGCAAGAAGAAGAGCAATGCATAGAATCATCGTATCGCAGGCAAACTCATGCAAAATAATAAATTCCAGGACTTGAAAATTAAGAAACTCCCAGATTAGGATAGCTTATCTTCATCAAATCAATAATTAAAAAAAGAGAAGGATGTTACCAATCAGTGATTTGAAGGATTTCCGATGAAGAGATCATACAGCACTCTGATTGGAGTCTGGATGATGAAGTTTGGTTCCCTTGATTAGATGGCTGATTTGGATGGCTCTAGATACAAGGAAAGCCTCCTCTGGGGAGGTGTAACACCTCAGCAATCTTGTAAAATGTCAAGGGTCAATCAAAATAGCAAGTAAGAAAAAGAAAGGGGACTAGGTTTAGAAAGAAACAGGTTAGGGTTTAGAAGCGAGGCGGCTTGAAGCTTGATGAAGATCTCCTTGCTTGGTAGCCTAGGGCACTCCTTGTTGGACGTGTGAAGCTTGGATGGAAGTGAGTTAGGGTGTGGAAGGATGCTAGGGCAGCAAAGAAACACAAACACAAACCAAAGAACCAAAAAAATAAAGTAACGCAAGCTCGCAAGCTCAAAATAAATACACCAGGATTTTTGATATCATGAATAAAAGTTGGTTAGAAGAGGAGGAGGGGTGGGGTATTTATAGAGTTCCTATGCCCTCACTAACCAAGGCTACACTTGGGTTACATGTCCTCTTCCAAATTGGAATACAAGTCCTTTCCTAGCTAGGTTAGTAAAACAAATCCCCATTAGGTTAGGAATTGACCTAGTCTTCTCCTTTTCCCTTCATGCTTTGACTATTCCACTCAAGGACACCTCTTGGACTTGGTCAACACTTAAAGGATGCCTAGGGGGCATGTTGAGCCTCTAGGAGCAGCTAGGGGCCAGCCCAATGGGGCTTGGGTGCATGGGTTTGGGCCTCTGGAAGATGGGGTGGCCTATAAGCCTGGTAGCAGAAATATTCCATGGAATCTTGCTTCTTTATGGCTTGGGCTTAGCACTTGGACTTGATTTCTTTGGGCATGGATGCAGGTGGACCTCTGGAATCATGGGTGCCCTATTCTATGAATATGCTCTGGCATCTGGAAGGAAATCTGGATATCTGGAGGACATCTAGAAAGAATCAGGATTTCTGGAAGCATCTTGGATCCTGGGTTGCCACACAAGATCCAATGGACTGATGTAGTGGCCTTTGACACCTGGATATGGCTTGGTGGAACTCCAAAATATGGTATCCTCCTCTCTTGTACAAAAATTGAGCTCATATTGGACTCATAACTGATATACAGGACTCAAAATAATGACAAGGTTAAGGGTTGAGACAAATCAACTAACCTCAGCTTATTACAGGACTCAATCTTAATTGATTACAAAATTTTCAAAACTTTGACACAAGACTAATTAAACCATATGGGATCCAGGGATCTGTGTCTGATCATGGTGTCCCCACCAATTCTCCCAAGGCAGGAGGAACTCGACCCCGTCGAGTATGGGTCAATTTGGCTCAAGGAGGGTCTAGGTTGAGGCGCTGCAAATCCGCACCAGCATTCCACAAGTCCTCAGATTCTGGCTGACCTTGCCACCAGACTAAATACCACTGACAGTCTCTATCCTGGGTACCAATAGCTTGATCATCCAGAGCTCTTTCAATCTTTACCTCACCATAAGGCCAAATTATATGTGGTCGCTCTGGGATGAGTTCTCTCTAAAAGAATGGGGGTGACTCAAGGGGCTCGCTGGGTATCACTACTGGCTCCCTAGACTTTACAAAGTCTGAGAAGATGAAGGTGGAGCTAATACTTAAATCAGGTGATATCTCAGGCACATAAGCATTGGGTCCACTACTATTCATTATGTTGGATGGGCTAGCTTCACGAGCAGAAAATTCTCTGACAGTCACATATTCCTCTACAAAAAAATCTTCATCTTTCTTTTGGGAATTAGCCAAGTTGTTATTTAGTTCATTAATTATGTTCAGCTCTTGACTAATTTCATGATGCATATGATGTGCAAAGGCTAGTGTAGGTGCAGACATATAGATCGAGTCTATGGACTCACATTCAGATGTTGTTTCATTACATATACCTATGTGTTTTGGTTGTTCTTTAGGGATTTGATCTTAGGCTTCCTCTATCAATAACTCTTGTAATTTCTCAGTTTCACCCATAAAGTTTGATCCTGGCTTACTTAATTCTTCAATTACGAAAGTGGGTTCAGGATCAATTCTCATGACTTCCTTAGTGGGTTCAGAAGGGTCTACATCTAATTCTTTAGCCTTAATTAGATTTACTCTTGGTTTTGCTCTAAGGCTACTAGAATTTCTTAAATTCTTTGGCTGACTGGGGTAAATCACAAACTTTTTTCCATGACGATGAAAGGTACAGATGTTGGTTCGACCATATAAGACAGCATCATGATCATATAGCCATGGTCGACCTAGAATGACACTTCTAACCTTCATGGGAAGGACATCACACCAAATCTCTTCTTCATATGATTGCAATTTAATTAAGATTTGGCACCTAGACTTGATTGGTATAGAGGTGGAATCTATCCATGATACTTTATAGGGGTCAGGGTGTGGAACTAGGGTCAAGCCTAAAGATTTAGCTGTCTCAATAGCAATGGCATTGACACAACTACCACTATCAATTATAATCTTACATACTTTATTCCCAAACATAAAAAAAGTCTGTAGGATGCTATTCCTACGCCAATCTTCCTCAGGTTGGGTTTGGGTTAAATTACATCTAACTATCCCTACTTGATCAAATTCCTCCTCATCTCCTTCATATTCCTCTATCAAGTCTGGTTTAGCCTTATAAACTTCTTCTTCTAGGTCATTAGCATTGGGTTCAGTCTCTTGTTCTTCAAGCTCCCCTATGTGTAATGACCTGGTGGGACACTGACTAGCATAGTGACCTACCTTATTACATCAAAAGCAGGCATTGGGGCTGGGGCTTGGGGCTTTTTGAGACATGGGTGCCTTACCCTTGTTGATTCTAGTAGGTGCAAAATTACTTGCACTAGATGGACTCGGACTCAAGTTAGGTCGAGATGGGTTTGGGTTGGGATGGTTTGGGTTGGGATTGAATCGGGTTGGATTAGGGTTGGGTCGGACTAGGTTATGGTTTGGCATAACTGGGCTGGAGTTAAATCGACCTGGGTTGGGGTTAGGATTTGGTCTACCCTGGTATACCTGGTTTGGGTTTGATCTTGGAAATTGGGTATTGTTCCTAACAGGTTCAGATTTCTGATAGGTAGGTCCTCTTTGGACTTGTTCATAATGTCTAGCTATTTGATAGGCTTGTTCCAAATCATGGACCTCCCTCATGTATATTTCCCTTTTAATGTCCTCATGCAATCCAATTCTAAACCTGGATAAGGTTTGGTCTAAGGACTCGGTTACACTACACCTAACAGCAAACTTATCAAATTCAGCAATATAATCTGACACTGATCTATTCCCTTGATAAATTTTGTTCCATTGGTCTAAGAGCTGCTGGTTGTAGGATTCCGGTAGGTATTTCTCTTTGAGTTGCAATTTCATCTCTTGCCAAGTAGTTATAGGTGGAAGGGCTCGTTGTCTCCTAGTACGCTCAAGATTAGCCCAATGTAATCTAGCTTGATGAATCAACTTCATCTTGGCAAATTTATATTTCATCCCTTTACTCATATCATACCATTCAAAATAATAATCCATATCACCTACCCAATCTACATAGACCTTTGGTTCAAGACTTGCATCAAAGGTTAGTGCTTCTATCCTAATATTTCTCTAGGCCCTTTCATCTTGATCATGGACTTCATGTTGGGGCCTTCGATGGTTTGGGTCTTGGATAGGGTCAGGGTTGTGAACTTCCCTATGGTTGGGCTCATGGTATGTTTCTTGAGGTTGAACTCTCCTATGGTTAGGCTCTTGGTATGGTTCCTGAGTTTGGGTTCTACTAGGGCTGGGTTCCATGAATTGAACCTTGGTTTGGGTCCTCCTAGGGTTGAGTTCCATAACTTGATCTAGATTTAAGGTTCCCCTAGGGTTTTGAGAGGTGGAACAGGATGGGTCAGGATTAGGTTCAACATTGGAGTCTTGGGTTTTCTCTATAGTCTCTAGTCGATTCTCTACTTGGTTTAATCTAATGGTTAATTGGTCGATCCTAGTGGTTGCTTGGTCAAATTTTTGGTCTACTTGGTTAAACTTGTAGTTCATTTGGGTTATTTGGTCATTGGTTTGGTCAAGCTTGTTATTAATTTGGGTATTGGATTGGTTTATTTGGGCAGTTAATTGGGTAACCATCTGGTCATTCATGGATTTTATGAAAGCCTCAAAATTGGGATCCATGGTTGGATTTGGTTGGGGTTTAGACTTTTGATATTGGGTTCCTAGTCTAGTGGTCATACAATCAAGCAATCAGTCAAAATGAGATGGTGCAGCTAAGCATGCAAAATTGGGTTAGCTTAATCTAGGGTTTCCTAGACCTAGAGCCAAAACTGGGTGAGTCAGCTCAACTTACACTTAACCCAGTAGCTAATACTTCCACTGGCCAGGTAGGGGGTGGGGTGGTGGGAGGCTCCCCCTGCTTGTCACATGGTCCTAATTATAAACCACCAATCCACTTAGGTCGTTTGACTCTGGACACCCAGCCATAGACACCAGCTTTCAGTAATAACCACAAGATTAAATGCACTAGTTGGTCCACACTGATGCTGAACGAATGCTCTGATACCAAAATTGATGCAGAACAAAAGAGGTGATGTGATGCGGAAGTAAATTTAGACTAATTCTTTTATATTTATATATATATATATTTTAAGAAGTCGGCTTTGACTCAAAGGAAAGTATAACTAAATTGAAAGAAACTATGTAATAATTGAAAGCATAATTTAAAGAAACTAGGTTATCTGAGTAGTACAGAAGTAAAGGATCGCTGGGGGTTGAGAAACTCCCAGACCTAGGGTTTTGCTCTGAACTTTCAACAGGATAGAAGTAAAGAGAAGAGAAGGGTTATGTTCCAGGCAGTGATCTTCACAGAGTTTGGTGGAAGGACTCTCTCGAGCAGATTGTTGGATCCTCGGATTCGGATATCTTCGCAATGGATCCTCCAATACTGGTCCTTTAGCAGAGTTGGCTTCTCTTGAACTCAGGATCTGGGAAAGAAGAAGAACAAGTTAAGGAACCAGATACTCAAGGAAGGATTTACCAGATAGAAGAACTTGAAAGTTGATGTTGCTGAAGTATTGATTCTCCTGGATGCTGATATGGCTCCCTCTGGGATTTGCTTCGTATTTCAAGCAGCCGAACTGGACCTGGATGCTGGTGGTCGGCCACTACATGGAGGGAGGGGCCGTGAGAGATGGGATAGGCTAGGGTTTGGTGGAATGAAGAGGATGATGGGCGGCTAGGGTTTGGAAGTGAAGTGGCTAACCTAGGGTTTTGGGGTTGGAGATCTCACACCTCCTCAAGGTTCCTGGGGAACCCGGATTTACTCCCTCACGGAGCTCAACACCTGGATGCAAGTGCGGAACAGAGAAACATAAAGTTGCTCACACAAATTTTGAATTCATTCATTAGTTGTTCTTTAAAACTTACAAGAGGGATTTATTTTATAGGTCTTTACAAGAGGTCAGGTTTTTACATCTTCCCATGTGGGACTAATAGGATGGATCCTCAAATTAGGATTGTAGAATCAAATCCTTCTCATATGGCCAGCTAAGAGCTTCCATAAGTGTTGATTGGTGGCTCCAAATGGTAAGTAGGTGGCGCCTCCTAGCCTTGCTCTTCAAGAAAAACTTTTTTCCTTCCATGCTTGGTTTTATTTGGAAGTATTTGGGCGCCTCCTAGTCTTGCTCCACAAGTTTAGGCTTCTTCCTTTCATGGCTCAACTCTTTTGGACACCTCCTTTTCTTTCTCCCTAAGTCATGGCTCTTCCCAACTTTGCTTTGGTCTTTTTAGCCATGGATTGGGCGCCCCCTTGAAGTGCTCCCCAAGAAATGCCTCTTTCCTCCTTTAGCTTGGCCTTTTAAGGTATATATGGGGCGCCTCCTTGATTTTGGCTTCAAGAAAAATTCTTGCTCCCTTGGGTGTGGGGACCAAGACACTTGGATGGAGATGTGGCGCTCCCTGGATTCTGGTGTGTGGCTGGGAGTGTGGCGCCCACTTACTTGAGCCTGGGAGAAAAATGTGGCACCCTGGACCTTGACTTGAAAAAAAGGTGGCACCAACCTGGAGAAGACCTAGACCACTACTAGGACTTGTACTGAGTCAACATGACTCAACAAAATTTAAATTGCAGGGAAATACAGACTCAAGACTAAAATTGAGTTAACCAAGTCAACCCTTATTACAAAACCAGAAAATCCTAATTCTTCGGGCAAGGTCAATCAGAGATCCAGATGGAGCCCTGAAGTCATCTTCTGAGTCTGGTGCCCACACCAATTCTCCCGGGGTGGGAGGAACTCGACCCTGTCGAGTATGGATCAAGCTGGCTCTGGTATCTCTCCAAGAAGTCTGGGTCCAATTCTTGTAATTCTTCTCGGGAGATCCAAGAGTCATCAGAATCTGGCCTTCCTTGCCAGCGGACCAGGTATCTTTGGTATCCTCGATTACGAGTAGAGATAACCTGATCATCCAGGATCTTTTCAATCTGCTCTTTCCTCATAGGCTAGTTTGTTGGTGGACACACAGGGTTGGGTTCACTCTCAAGAGTAGGATTAGGCTCAAAAGGCTCACTAGGAATCATAGCTGGCTCTCTATACTCTACTAGGTCTGTAATGTTGAAAGTGGAGCTAATGCCTAGCTCTGAAGGCAACTCGAGCACATAGACATTGGACCCTACTCTCTTCACCACTCTAAATGGTCCAGGTCCTCTAGCATGTAACTTTCTAACGGTTCTAGGAGGAAACCGTTCAGGCCTTAACCTAATCATTACATAGTCTCTCTCAATAAAAGTTTTGACTCGCCTTTGAGAATCGGCAAACTTCTTATAAATTTCATTACTTAAAGTTATTTTGGCATGAATTTCTTTATGCAAGTCCTTTACATGCTATGCAAGTGCATCAAGAGACTTGTGTGTGTGGGCTAATAGTGAAACCAGATCAAGTGGTGTGTGAGGCTTGTATCCATAAGCAATTTCAAAGGGACTCTAGCCTATAGACCTATTGATCGAAATATTGAATGGAATTTTAGCCCTGGACCAAATACAAATCCCAATTCCTGGTGCTCTCAATCAAATCAAAATCTGATCCAAAGCCTAGTAAAGGGTCAAGAAAAACTAAATTAGACTGACGACGCATTCCTAAAGAATGGACTTTATTCCAAAGGAACCCTAGGTCTAAACCTAACAAACTACGGCTCTCTAGGTTTGACCTTGGGTCGGAAGATGGCATGCAGAGCATGAAAACTTATCATGGGTGCCTAGTAGGTGCCATATGGTCTTCCAGAAGTAGGTGGCAAACCTAATAGGTTCTAACACATGGTTCACTCTAAAGACTTCGACAAAGTATACTTGGATGGTGTAAGAAGCATTGGAAGTCCTAGAGAAAGGGAGGAGATATGAGGTGGGGTCTCGAATTACCTGTTGACTAAAGGTGGTAACCTGAAGGTTTGAATGGTGATTTATGAGTGTCAACTGGTCATCCTTACGAAAGGAAAAGTTTGCTACTCCCAGGAATGGATCAAGAGATGGTTCGGGAAGTACCCTAGGACATGTGATTGCAATGGTTAAGGTTTGTTCTCTAAGAAAATAATGATCCACTTTCTCAAAAACTGGATTAGAGAATGATTCATGGAAGGGCCTATGGATGATGACCTCAAGACTTGAAATTTGACCTATGGGTGCGGAAAGGTATACTCTATAGAAGGGTAGGTCAGTCTTGCGAAGGAAGGGGTCTGGGGCCATAAGGAGGACTTCCACAAGACTGGGTGAATCAATCCGCTCAAGACATTCAACTGAGATTACGGGAGAGACCTTAGTGGCTGGGCATGGGACAAGGTCCAATTGTAAGAGGCTTGATTCAGTCATCCTAAGGAGAGGATCTACCATAGGGTGGGCAAACTTAAATAGTTCAGTGCAAAGATCTTCAATTGGTACTTGGGGAATGACTGTCATTAGAGGGTACGAACTGATAGCTCGGGCTAACACTATGAGTTCTTCCTAGGGGTATTTGACTAAAGGAACCTGGTTCTCACAAATCTCTTGAATTTCTGAACTAGGTCCTACCACTTGGTTGCTTTCCAAGGTCTCCTCAGGTAAGGAACCAATAGTATCGATGTCACATTCTTCAAGTTCTTCCCCCTCATATTCATCAACTAGACTCAAGCCAGCATCATATACTTCCTCGATGCCATCTTCAATGGGTTTCGGGTCAGTGGTAATCGGGTCAACTGATTCTAGGCTTGTCATACCTAACCTTTCTTCCTCATTGGTATCCTTCTGGTCAAGAGGTGACACAAGTGGGAATTGACAAACAAAAGTCTGGTTCACTATGGATGTCGGATCAATCGAAACTTGACTCAAGTTGGTAGAAGTTGGCTTTAAGTCCAAAGTACTTGATTGGTTATATCTTAAAGACAACTCATAGTCTTGGGCTTCTTGGTAGGCTCGGTCTAACTTATTGGTCTTTTCAAGGCATAGCTTCCTATAAATGTCTGGGTGTAACCCAACCCTAAACCACGATGTGATCTGAGCTTCGGTCTCAATGGTATTGCATTTCATGTCATACCACTGGAAGTCCTTGATATATTTAGATACAGGCCTATTATCTTGTCGCAATTGGTACCATTGGTCTAAAAGTCTTTTCTCATAGGATCTATCTAGGTACCTATCTCTCAACTTACTTCTCATATCTCTCCAAGTATATATTTCCTCTTTTCTTTGATAACACTCACGCTCAATAGCATACCAATGCGACCTAGCATGTTTGGTGAACTTGGTTTTGACCAACCTAACTTGTCCTAATTCCAATATGTTAGTGCACTCAAAATACCGATCCATTTGTTCTTCCCACTTAATATATGTCTCTTGTCTTCCATCAAAAGTGGGTGCATAAGGTTCGGTGCTCCTAACGGGTCCCTTCTCTGAGTCAACCAAGTATGGGTATAGGCTCCTAGGGCTAGACTCAGGGGCAAGATCATGGTCATAGGCTCTTAGATCAAACCTCCAATGATTAGGTTCAGGATCCCTGTATAAAGGTCTCCTAGGCTCCGGGTATGGGTGAGGTTGGGGTGTACCAAATTCTGAGTCAGGGGTCCAATTTCGGTGCCTAGGCTCCTCAAGTACCTGGGCTCGGTCTCTAAACTGGGCAACAGTATCAGTCATATCTTGACTCAATTTGGTCATACTTTCGGTAAGAGTTCTAATCATGGTCTCTAAATCAGGTTGAGTTTGACCAGGTTGGTAGGGTACTCCGTTCCGGGTGGACATGATGATGCCAGCAAGCACACCAAATAAGACTCGACTGAAATGACTACGGGCTAACTAGACCTATAGCCCAAACTAGATGCCCAATCAGAGTGGCAAGCTAGCCTGTAGTAACTCGGGACTCAGCCAGGCAGGCGTAAGGGGAGTGTTAGGTCCCTAATTGCCAATCCTAGACACCAATCAGAGATTGGCCAGGTAGGCGGACCAGCACACAAGCCCTTCGGGATAGAATCCCTGAACCACCATTCTAGACACTGAGTACAAAGCACACACAGAGTAACTAGACAAACTGACTCAACATTAGTCTAGACCCGACTTGTTGGTGTCCCTAGCCCACTAGGGCAAATTAAGTCTAATAAATTTTAAAATTAGGCTTAGGATCGAATGAATGGGTGGTGGTTTTGATGCAGAACGAAAGCTCTAATACCAAAAATGATGCAAAACAAAAAGATGATGCGATGCGGAAGCAAATTAAAATTAATATATATATTTTTTATATATTTTCAGAAGTCGGCTTTGACTCAAAGGAAAGATAAACTAATGTTGAAAGAAACTAAGAAATGATAGAAAGCACAATTAAAAGAAACTAGATTATCAGTGTAGTTCAGAAGTAAAGGATCGCTAGGGGTTGAGAAACTCCCAGACCTAGGGTTTCGCTCTGAACTTTCAACAGGACAGAACTAAAGAGAAGGGAAGGGTTATGTACCAGGCAGTGATCTTCACAGAGTTTGGTGGAAGGACTCTCTCGAGCAGATTGTTGGATCCTCGGATTCGGATATCTTCGCAATGGATCCTCCAATACTGGTCCTTTGGCAGAGTTGGATTCTCCTAAACTCAGGATCTGGGAAAGAAGAAGAACACGTTAAAGAACCAGATACTCAAAGAAAGGATTTACCAGATAAGAAGAACTTAAAAATTGATGTTGCTGAAATCCTGATTCTCCAGGATGCTGATCTGACTTCCTCTGGGATTTGCTCTGTATTCGAAGTAGCTGATCTGGACCTGAATGCTGGTGGTCGGCCTCTACTTGGAAGAGAGGGGCCGTGAGATGATGAGGTAGATTAGGGTTTGGATGATTGGTGGAATGAAGAGATGATGGGCGGCTAGGGTTTGGAATTGAAGTGGCTAACCTAGGATTTTGGTAGGGTTTTGGGGTTGGAGATCTCACACCTCCTCAAGGTTCCTAGGGAACCCGGATTTACTCCCTCACGGAGCTCAACACCTGAATACAAGTGCGGAAGAGAGAAACACAAAGTTGCTCACACAGAAATTGATTTCATTCATCATTTTTTTCAAGAGTTACATAGAGTTGAATATATAGACATAACAAAGAAATAAAATTTCATACACTTCCCATGTGGGACTAATAGGACTAACCCACACTTTAGGCATCAAATTCTCTTCCCAAGACTCCTTCCATGAGTAGGCAGCCCAAAAACTCCAAGAAAACTTGAAAATCAGCTCCAAATGGCAGGTTATGTGGGTGTCTCCTAGTATCTCTCCATGAATCAAGGATTTTCCCTTCATGGTTTGGCTCTTTTGGACACCTCCTAGTCTTGCTCCACAAGTTTAGGCTTCTTCCTTTCATGGCTTTGGCACTTTAGGAAACTTTTGGGTGCCTCCTTGATTTTCTCCCCAAGACATGCTCTATTCCCTTTTATAACTTGGGTTTTTATGGAACATTGTGGGGCACCTCCTTGATCATCTCTTCAAGAAAAATTCTTGCCATCCTGGCTTGGATTTATCTGGAAAGAAGTTGGCTCCTCCTTGGATTGAGGTATCTTGATGGATTTCTCCCCTAAGTGGCACATGAAAGAAGGGACCTGCTTTCTTGTGGTGTGGGGACCAAGGCACACTAGATGGAGATGTGGCGCCTCCTGGACTCTGGCGTGTGGCTGGGAGTGTGGCGCCCACTTGCTTGGTCCTGGGAGAAAATGTGGCACCTTGGAGAAGACCTAGACCACTACTAGGACATGTATTGAGTCAGCATGACTCAACAAAATTTAAATTGCAGGGAAATACAGACTCAAACTAAAATTGAGTTGACCAAGTCAACCCTTATTACAAAACTAGAAAATCCTAATTCTTCGGGCAATGTCAATCAGAGATCCAGATGGAGCCCTGAAGTCTTCTTCTGAGTCTGGTGCCCGCACCAGGTTTTGGGCTAAGGAGAGGTTATCAACTCCTCCCCTTATCTTAGATGCTCAATCACCCTTAAGATGAATTAGGAGATGATCACTCAAAAATTGAATTGCAGAAACACAGAAACAAAATTGCTGTAATTTAACTCTCAGGAATTTCACGGAAACCAATAAATTACAGTAAAATTATGTAAAATAGTTTCAATTATATTGGTTCCAGAAATACAAAAATCACACAATTTGAAGTTACCTAAAATGAAAAACAATTCCTACAACAGAGCAGTTACAGACTAAAAACAGAATGCTTCCCCCGTTTACAATTCCTGCTACGAAGTTGTAACCCAGCGGATCCCCTACACGCCCTAGGAACACCCCGTCGAATGGGAAGAGGAGGCTTGCACCTCGCTTCGTTCCTAGGACCAGACGTCCTGGGGAGTCTACTTCGAGCAGACAAAGTAAAAAAGAGAGACACTCAAAACATGCAAGCAAGTCAGAAACCCTAGACAGGGCTCTGATACCAAAAATGATGCAGAACGAAGGCTCTGATACCAAAATTGACGCAGAACAAAAGAGGTGATGCGACGCGGAAGTAAATTAAGACTAATTCTTTTATATATATATATATATATTTTAAGAAGTCGGCTTTGACTCAAAGGAAAGTTAAACTAAATTGAAAAAAACTATGTAATAATTGAAAGCACAATTTAAAGAAACTAGGTTATCAAAGTAGTTCAGAAGTAAAGGATCGCTGGGGGTTGAGAAACTCCCAGACCTAGGGTTTCGCTCTGAACTTTCAACAGGACAGAAGTAAAGAGAAGGGAAGGGTTATGTACCAGGCAGTGATCTTCACAGAGTTTGGTGGAAGGACTCTCTCGAGCAGATTGTTGGATCCTCGGATTCGGATATCTTCACAATGGATCCTCCAATACTGGTCCTTTGGTAGAGTTGGCTTCTCTTGAACTCAGGATCTGGGAAAGAAGAAGAACAAGTTAAGGAACCAGATACTCAAGGAAGGATTTACCAGATAGAAGAACTTGAAAGTTGATGTTGCTGAAGTCCTGATTCTCCTGGATGCTGATATGGATCCCTCTGGGATTTGCTTCGTATTCGAAGCAGCCGAACTGGACCTGGATGCTGGTGGTCGGCCACTACATGGAGGGAGGGGCCGTGAGAGATGGGATAGGCTAGGGTTTGGTGGAATGAAGAGGATGATGGGCGGCTATGGTTTGGAAGTGAAGTGGCTAACCTAGGGTTTTGGGGTTGGAGATCTCACACCTCCTCAAGGTTCCTGGGGAACCCGGATTTACTCCCTCACGGAGCTCATCACCTGGATGCAAGTGCGGAAGAGAGAAACATAAAGTTGCTCACACAAAATTTGAATTCATTCATCAGTTGTTCTTTAAAACTTACAAGAGGGGTTTATTTTATAGGTCTTTACAAGAGGTCAGGGTTTTACATCTTCCCATGTGGGACTAATAGGATGGATCCTCATATTAGGATTGTAGAATCAAATCCTTCTTATATGGCCGGCCAAGAGCTTCCATAAGTGTTGATTGGTGGCTTCAAATGGTAAGTAGGTGGCGCCTCCTAGCCTTGCTCTTCAAGAAAAATTTTTTTCCTTCCATGCTTGGTTTTATTTGGAAGTATTTGGGCGCCTCCTAGTCTTGCTCCACAAGTTTAGGCTTCTTACTTTCATGGCTCAACTCTTTTGGACACCTCCTTTTATTTCTCCCCAAGTCATGGCTTTTCCCAACTTTGCTTTGGTCTTTTTAGCCATGGATTGGGCGCCCCCTTGAAGTGCTCCCCAAGAAATGCCTCTTTCCTCCTTTAGCTTGGCCTTTTAAGGTATATATGGGGCGCCTCCTTGATTTTGGCTTAAAGAAAAATTCTTACTCCCTTGGGTGTGGGGACCAAGACACTGGGATGGAGATGTGGCGCCCCTTGGATTCTGGCGTGTGGCTGGGAGTGTGGCGCCCACTTACTTGAGCCTGGGAGAAAAATGTGGCACCCTGGACCTTGACTTGAAAAAAAGGTGGCACCAACTTGGAGAAGACCTAGACCACTACTAGGACTTGTACTAAGTCAACATGACTCAACAAAATTTAAATTGCAGGGAAATACAGACTCAAGACTAAAATTGAGTTGACCAAGTCAACCCTTATTACAAAACCAGAAAACCCTAATTCTTTGGGCAAGGTCAATCAGAGATCCAGATGGAGCCCTGAAGTCATCTTCTGAGTCTGGTGCCCGCACCACACACGGTTCGGACCCAACCAGTTGGGTGTCACCTAGCCCACTAGAGCCAATTAAGTCTAATTAATTTTAATTAAGGCTTAGGTGGAAATGCTGGATGGTTGTTTTAGGCCCAAGACAGGTTATGTCCTCCTGCCCTGAAGTTATATTGATTGCCCTTAAGATTAGATTAAAAGATGATGAACATTCAATGGTCTTGATGCAATCTAAAATAATCAGAAAATAAAATAATTTTTAATTAATTTATGAGATGTCAAGTTAAGTTTAAGTTTACTGGGGTTAGCAAACAAAATTTGGCTTAGGATTGGGGGGTTTGGAAGTTGATAAAGTTAGGTTGAGCCAAAATGCAGAAATAGCAGAATTCATGATATTAGGGTTTCAACCGATGCAGAATTTGACATAGATTTCGATGCAAAAGAAAATAAAAAAAATTCTAGAATAGAGGACTGATAGTGATGATTCTACCTACCAAATTTTATGCATAGAAAAAATCAAATGATGATGCAAATCTTAGGGGTTTTTGACTACTGCAGAAATTTTTATGATTCTATTAGGGTTCCTATGATGTTGACTTTTAGGACTTTAGGTGGTGGGGACACCGGAGGCACCAGAATAAGATAAAGGCTTTTTCAACCCTCTGTAAATTGATCAATAATTTATGAGTCCATCTGTAATAAGGGCTTAGCTCATCTGAGTCCATTTTAGTTGTTATTTGAGTATTTTTAGTTGTTATTTCAGTTCTGTACTAGTCAGCTCATGTTGAGCTAGTTCAGTCCAATGCTAGTCAGCTCATGTTGAGCTAATTTTATTTTTTTGAGTCCTGTCCAAGCATACTGAAGACTCAAGACTATATCATACAAGTGAAGATCAAGTCCAACTAGATTGAAGACATGGAAGTATAGCACAAGTCCAACCCAGCTTGAAGATTTGAAGACCCCAGGAGGAAAATTCAGAAAACCCTGATTTTTTGCAGATGCCCTCCAGATACCCCAGATTCCCTTCCAGATGCCAAAGTATATTCATAGTTAAGGGCATCCATGATTCCAGAGGTCCATCTGCATCCTAGCCCAAAGAAATCAGGCCCAGGTGCCAAGCCCAAGCCCCTAAGAAGCAAGATACCAGAGAATATTCCTGCTACCTGGCTACCAGGCCACCCCAGCTTCCAGAGGCCCAAACCCATGCACCCGAGCCCCTTTGGGCCGGCCTTTTGCTGCTCCTAGAAGCCCAACACGCCCCCCTAGGCGTCCTTGGAGTTTTGACCAAGTCAATAAAATTTTTAGGGATTTTTCTACCTAATATTTCCTTATTTTTTAGCTAGGGTTTGAGAGGGAAATGGATTCTTATGTAAAGACTTATGTACCCTTACTTGGAGCCCAAGGTTAAGGGACTATTTAAGGGACCCTAGCCTCTTGTATGAGGGGAATTTTTGATGAATGAAAACCTTGAGTTCTTCTATTGAGTGGTGTGATACCCTGCTGTGTGCATAAAGGGGTTTGTGAGAGTTCTTCTTCCCGGTGTTTGCAATCATCTTCCTGCTGCCAACAAACCCTCCAGATCCCTGGACGCCCACTCCAAAAGAAGCCTTCCCTTGCTGTTTTTACTTTGTTTTCTTGTTCCTTTGTGAGCTTTCTAACCCCTGACAGGTCGTTTGCAGGTCCCTGAGTTCCTACGAATCCAACGACTCCAGCCAAGCCTCAATCGGATCAACGAGCAGAAAGCCGGGTATCCGCGGGTCTTTTGCTCGGTTTTCTAGGCTGCATCCATCGAGGAACGAGAGACCCCTTCACTGCGATCTTCACAGATGTTGTCAGGTACACCCTTCTGCCTCCAGTAGTTTTATTGTAGGAGAACTTGCCCTAACCGAGGCTTCTCAGTCCCGGCGGTCCTTCTTTGCTACTTTTCTAGGTCCTAATCTGCATGCTGATCTTCAAAAATTCATACAAAATTCCTTACAAATAATTTTGATCTGAAATTTGGGAATTAATCACCTAACTCAACATGTAAAACATACAAAAAAAATTGCATGCATATTAGTTCCCCATCATTAGGGCTTCTATAAAAATAATTAAAAATTATGATAATTACTAGGACACAAAAAAGGACATGCAGTGCAAATTTCATAAAAAAAATAAAATATTTAGGATGCCAAAATTAAATGAAACCTAGACACCTAATGCATTGGATAGAATGTTGAATTAGGGTTTATGAATGCAGAGCAAATAGAAAACTATCCTAAACCCGCTCTAATACCAAACTGATGCAGGATGACTCTAAGATTGCTAAGCATGCAGGAAAAATAGTAAAATAATTTTTTTGTGATTTTTATAATTTAGTTTGTAAGATAAAAATTTTCAAATAAAAGTAAGAACTAGCAAGAAGAAGTGCAATGTATAGAATCATCGTATCGCAGGCAAACTCATGCAAAATAATAAATTCCAGGACCCGAGAATTGAGAAACTCCTAGATTAGGATAGCTTATCTTCATCAAATTAGAAATTAAAAGAAGGGAAGGATGTTACCAATCAGTGATTTGAAGGATTTCCGATGAAGAGATCACACAGCACTTTGATTGGAGTCTGGATGATGAAGTTCGATTCACTTGATTAGATGGCTGAGTTGGATGGTTTTGGATGCAAGGAAAGCCTCCTCTGGGGAGGTGAAACATCTTGGGGATCCTTCAAAATGTCAAGGGTCAATCAAAATAGCAAGTAAGAAAAAGAAAGGGGACTAGGTTTAGAAAGAAACAGGTTAGGATTTAGAAGCGGGGCAGCTTAAAGTTTGATGAAGATCTCCTTACTTGGTGGCCTAGGGCACTCCTTGTTGGATGTGTGAAGGCTTGGATGGCAGTGAGTTAGGGTGTGGAAGGATGCTAGGGCAGTAAGGAAATACAAACACAAACCAAAGAACCAAAAAAACAAAGTAACACAAGCTCGCAAGCTCAAAATAAATTCACCAGGGTTTTCGATATCATGAATAAAAGTTGATTACAAGAGGGGGAGGGGTGGGGTATTTATGGAGTTCCCATGCCCTCACTAACCATGGTTACACTTGGGTTACATGTCCTCTTCCAAATTGGAATACAAGTCCTTTCCTAGCTAGGTTAGAAAAACAAATCCCCATTAGGTTAGGAATTGACCTAGTCTTCTACTTTTCCCTTCATGCTTTGACTATTCCACTCAAGGACATCTCTTGGACTTGGTCAACATTTCAAGGATACCTAGGGAGGCATGTTGAGCCTCTAGGAGCTGCAAGGGGCCAGCCTAAAGGATCTTGGGTGCATGGGTTTGGGCCTTTGGAAGCTGGGGTGGCCTGTTAGCCTGGTAGCAAGAATATTCCATGGAATCTTGCATCTTTAAGGCTTAGGCTCGGCACTTGGACTTAATTTCTTTAGGCTTGGATGTAGGTGGACCTCTGGAATCTTTGGTGCCCTGTTCTAAGAATATGCTCTGGTATCTGGAAGGGAATCTGGGTATCTGGAGGACATCTGGAAAGAATCAGGATTTCTGAAAGCATCATGGATCCTAGGTTGCCACACAAGATCCAATGGACTGATGTAGTGGCCTTTGACTCCTCGATGTGGCCTGGTGGAACTCCAAAATATGGTATCCTTCTCTCTTGTACAAAAATTGAGCTCATATTAGACTCATAACTGATATACATGATTCAAAATAATGACTAGGTTGAGGGTTGAGACAAATCAACTAACCTCAACTTATTACAGGACTCAATCTTAATTGATTACAAAATTTTCAAAACTTTGACACATGACAAAGTAAACCATATGGGATCCAGGGATCTGTGTCTGATCCTGGTGTCCCCACCATAACATGTGCCATAGGGTCTTTGGTGGGGACACCTGAGGCACCAGAATAAGACAGAGGCTTTTCAACCCTCTGTAAATTGATCAATAATTTATGAGTCTATCTGTAATAAGGGCTTAGCTCATCTGAGTCCATTTTAGTTATTATTTGAGTTTTTTGAGTTGTTATTTCAGTTCTGTACTAATCAGCTCATGTTGAGCTAGTTCAATCTAATGCTGGTCAGCTCATGTTGAGCTAATTTTATTTTTTTGAGTCTTATCCAAGCATACTGAAGGCTCAAGACCACATCATACAAGTAAAGACCAAGTCCAACCAGATTGATGATATGGAAGTTTAGCCCAAGTCCAACCCAGCTTGAAGATTTGAAGACCCTAGGAGGAAAATCAGAAACCCTGATTCCTTGCAGATGCCCTCCAGATGCCCAGATTTCCTTCCAGATGCTAAAATATATTCATAGACCAAGGAATCCAAGGTTTTAGAGGTCCATCTGCATCCTAGCCCAAAGAAATCAAGCCCAGGCGCCAAGCCCAAGCCCCTAAGAAGCAAGATACCAGGGAATATTCCTGCTACTTGGCTACCAGGCCACCCCAGCTTCCAGAGGCCCAAACTCATGCACCCAGGCCCCTTTGGGCTGACCCCTTGCTGCTTTTAGAAGCCCAACACGCCCCCCTAGGTGTCCTTGGAGTGTTGGCCAAGTCAAGAAAAATTTTAGGGATTTTTTCTACCTAATGTTTCCTTATTTTCTAGCTAGGGTTTGAGAGGGAAAAGGATTCTCATGTAAAGACTAATGTACCCTTACTTGGAGCCCAAGGTTAAGGGTCTATTTAAGGGACCCTAGCCTCTTGTATGAAGGGAGAATTTTTGATGAATGAAAACCTTGAGTTCTTCTATTGAGTTGTGTGATACCCTGCTGTGTGCATAAAGGGGTTTGCGAGAGTTTTTCTTCCCAATGCTGCAATCATCTTCCTGCTGCCAACAAGCATCTCAGATCCCTGGATGCCCATTCCAAAAGAAGCCTTCCCTTACTATTTTTCCTTTATTTTCTTGTTCCTTTGTCAGTTTTCTAACCCTTGACAGGTCGTTTACAGGTCCCCGAGTTCCTACGAATCCAACGACCCCATCCAAGCCTCAATCGGATCACCGAGCAGAAAGTCGGGTATCCGCGGGTCTTTGGCTCGGTTTTCCAGGCCGCATCCATCGAGGAATGAGAGATCCTTTTACTGCGATCTTCACAGACTTTGTCAGGTACACCCCCTCTACCTCCAGTAGTTTTATTGTAGGAGAACTTGCCCTAACCGAGGCTTCTCAGCCCCGCCGATCCTTCTTTTCTATTTTTCTAGGTCCTAACTGCATGCTGATCTTCTAAAATTCATATAAAGTTCCCTGCAACTTATTTTAATCTAAAATATGGGAATTAATCACTCAACCCCATATATAAAACATGCAAAAAAAAATTGCATGCATATTAGTCCCCCATCATTTGGTATCAGAGCTTAGATTAGGGCTTATTTTCTGCAATTTTTCAGTCCATATATGCTCTATTTTTTAAATTATTTATCCCTGTTAAAAACTTCAAAAATTTTGAAATTTATTTTTATGGATTCGTCCTAATTCACAATAATTTTCATAATTTTTGTAGATTTTATTATGGCCTATGAATTTTTTCAAGCCGAAATACAGCCTGCAAATTTCTTGCTCTGTTTTTTTTTTCAGCAAGACAAGTTTGGATGTTTTAGGGTTTTATTTAGCATTTTTTGCATATCTTTTAATTTTAGTATATTTCCTGCATATTAGGTCATAATTTGCAAGTTTTCTTCTATTTAAAAAAAATACCAAAAAAAAATAATACTAATAAAATAAAATTACATATTCTCCAAAAAAATACCAAAAAAAAATCTAACCCTAATTTGCATCATTTGCCTGCCATCACTGCATAATCTACTTTTAAGGGCACTCTTGCTATGTTAGATGGGGGGAGGATTTGATCACCTCTCCTTAGCTCAAAACCACATCCCTTGCATTCGGTCCCAAGCCTTAACCTAAAATTAACTAGACTTAATTTGCCCTAGTGGGCTAGTGACACCAACTGGTCGGGTCCGGGCTAGTATGAGATCACTGTGTCAAGTTAACCTGTGTGTGCCTTGTGCTCAGTGTCTAGAATGGTGGTTTAGGGATTCAATCCCGAAGGGCTTGTGTGCTGGTCCGCCTACCTGGCCAATCTCTGATTGGTGTCTAGGATTGGCAATCATGGACCTAACACTCCCCTTACACCTGCCTGGCTGAGTACAGGGTTACTCTAGGCTAGTTTGCCACCCTGATTGAGCATCTAGTTTGGACTCTAGGTCTAGTCAGCTATAGTTGGTCTGATCGAGTCTTGCATGAGCACTAGATCAGGAGTTTCAAATCACCCACCTCCTTCACAAATGTCTAAACCCATGGAAAACTTACAAGCCCAAATAAAAGCCCTAGCTGATCAAATGGCCCAGATGGCTACCCAGATGACTACCTAGTTAACTCAGTTTGCTACCCAAACCAACAATAGAATTGACCATCTTGCCAATAGGTTTGATCAGTTAAAAGTGCGGGTAGGGTCCCCAAGAAAAACCCATGGGTCACAGTCTGAGCCAGATCCTGATTCCCCTCAACCTAGGAGGACCCCAAACCCTGATCTATACCATGAGGTCAAACCTAGGAGAGCCCCTTATCCTGACCCGTACTACAATCCTCAACCTAGGAGGACCCCAAACCCTGATCCATACCGAGAGGTTGAACCTAGGAGAGCCCCTCAGCCTGACCCATACTATAATACTGAACCTAGAAGAACCCCTTACCATGACCCTTATTATACTGAACCTAGAAGAACCCCTTACCATGACCCTTATTATGATACTGAACCCAGGAGCACCCAATATTCTGACCCATATAGGGAGTCCAACCCTAGGAGAACCCAATATTCTGACTCATATAGAGAGCCCAACCTTAGGAGGACCCCATACCATGATCCATCCTTGGAACCTGATCATAGAGATAACCCAAAATCCTATGACCCCAGATCCTATAATCCCATGACCCATAGATCTGCACCCTTGTCCTATGAGCCTAGAGAACCCATAACCCCTAAGTATCAGCCTAGTACTAGTCATGCTTCCCCTAGTCAACTTGAACCCCATAGGATTAGTATCCCTAAATATGAACCCAGTAGTGAGCCACTACCTCTTATACAACCTGAACCTACTAGGAGTAGTACCCATAATCAGAGACCAGAACCTATCCAATTTCCTACTAGCCGACCTTCTCCAACCATTCCTGAGATTCACAAGGCTTACATTAACGCGGAAGTGTATGAAGCTGATGTGAGCCTGGTGGATGAGTATGAGGGAGAAGAGGAGACACCTTTAGATGACCTAGAATTAGCTGACCTAATAGATACCCAGGTAGAAACCAACCCAGAGCGAGTTGACCTTGACCACATCCAACCTAAAGCTATAGTGGAAGAACAATTAGAGGAAGATAACTCTGATACTAGGATTTTACCTGAGGAAATACTAGAAAAGGATCTAATTGTAGAGCCTATTCCTAAATTCCATGAACAAGAAGACTTTATTGAGGATTTGGCTTACTTAACCCATTGCCCTCAGGATGAATCCCTTCCTGCCATTCCTATTAAAGATATCTTCCCAGAAATTGTTGACCCATCCTTCCATAGCATGGACCTTTTCTTGCCCATAGATATATTGCAACACCGTAAGGTTAGCCTCATTAGTCTAGGATTAGTCCCTGACATGCCTTCTTTTATCCTACTGTATCCAACTAACCCGGAACCTTTTTCTCTACCCTACCAAACTAATTCTGAACCCACTTCCTATTTTCTGCCCTTTCTAGATATCTCCAGCATTTCTAGGATCATTAGATTGCATTTAGTTGAGATTAGCGTATTGCATGCACTCATTACGCATGTTAGGTTTGCATCTTACTTCTGGCATACTCTTTGGAATTTGCTAGGAGTTCACTGTAAATTTTCATGTGCATGTCAAGCTAGGATCAAACCTAGGGAACCTATAATCTATTAGGTTTAGATCCAAAGAGTTCAATAAGATTTCCTTCTATAGGAATGCATAGTCAAGTCTGTTAGGTGTTAGTATGAGTCCTTTGAATCATTCGTTAGGAGTCTGCATGTGCCTAGCATGTTCACCACCTACACTAATTTTAAACAAACTGGCTAATTCCCGAAGATGGATCAAAGAATTTGATGTAGTGGATTCTATCTTGGTTAGGCTTAGGCCTAAAAGAAGCTTCATGCTCGCAGAGCCAAACCTTTTAAAGTGATAGAGAAGGTTGGATCAAATGCCTAAGTATTAGACTTGCCTTCGGATTTGGGCATTTGTTCTACCTTCAATATTACAGACCTGGTTGAGTATAGGGAACCGGCAGCGATACCTAGTGAGGCCTTTGGACCTGTTCCTTTTCATTGTGAGTGATCCTAACCCAGAGTGTCCACTAACAAATTGGCCTGAGAGAGGAGAACGAATCGAGCGTATCCTGGATGATCAAGCCATCACGACCCGGGGTCGTGATTTTCAATGCTTCCTGGTTCGATGGCAAGGCCGGCCAGAGTCGGACAGTTCATGGATTTCTCGAGAGGACTTGCAACGCCTCAACCCAGAACTTCTCGAGAGATATGTGAGCCAGTCTGACCTTCACTCGACAGGGTCGAGTTCCTCCCAGCCCGGGAGAATTGGTGGGGACACCTGAGGCACCAGAATAAGACAGAGGCTTTTCAACCCTCTGTAAATTGATCAATAATTTATGAGTCCATCTGTAATAAGGGCTTAGCTTATCTGAGTCCATTTTAGTTGTTATTTGAGTTTTTTGAGTTGTTATTTCAGTTCTGTACTAGTCAGCTCATGTTGAGCTAGTTTAGTCCAATGCTGGTCAGCTCATGTTGAGCTAATTTTATTTTTTTGAGTCCTATCCAAGCATACTGAAGACTCAAGACCACATCATACAAGTAAAGACCAAGTCCAACCATATTGAAGACATGGAAGTTTAGCCCAAGTCCAACCCAGCTTGAAGATTTGAAGACCCCAGGTGGAAAATCAGAAACCCTGATTCCTTGCAGATGCCCTCCAGATGCCCAGATTTCCTTCCAGATGCCAAAATATATTCATAGACCAAGGCATCCTTGATTTTAGAGGTCCATCTGCATCCTAGCCCAAAGAAATCAAGCCCAGGCGCCAAGCCCAAGCCCCTAAGAAGCAAGATACCAGGGAATATTCCTTCTACCTGGCTACCAGGCCACCCCAGCTCCCAAAGGCCTAAACCCATGCACCCGGGCCCCTTTGGGCTGGCCCCTTGCTGCTCTTAGAAGCCCAACATGCCCCCTATGTGTCCTTGGAGTGTTGGCCAAGTCAAGAAAAATTTTAGGGATTTTTTCTACCTAATGTTTCCTTATTTTCTTGCTAGGGTTTGAGAGGGAAAAGGATTATCATGTAAAGACTAATATACCCTTACTTGGAGCCCAAGGTTAAGGGTCTATTTAAGGGACCCTAGCCTCTTGTATGAAGGGAGAATCTTTGATGAATGAAAACCTTGAGTTCTTCTATTGAGTTGTGTGATACCTTGCTGTGTGCATAAAGGGGTTTGCGAGAGTTTTTCTTCCTAGTGCTGCAATCATCTTCCTGCTGCCAACAAGCATCTCAGATCCCTGGATGCCAACTCCAAAAGAAGCCTTCCCTTGCTATTTTTCCTTTGTTTTCTTGTTCCTTTATGAGTTTTCTAACCCCTGACAGGTCGTTTACAGGTCCCCGAGTTCCTACGAATCCAACGACTCCAGCCAAGCCTCAATCGGATCACCGAGCAGAAAGCCGGGTATTCGCGGGTCTTTGGCTCGGTTTTCCAGGCTGCATCCATCGAGGAATGAGAGATCCTTTTACTATGATCTTCATAGACATTTTCAGGTACACCCCCTCTACCTCCAGTAGTTTTATTGTAGGAGAACTTGCCCTAACCAAGGCTTCTCAGCCCCGACGATCCTTCTTTTCTACTTTTCTAGGTCCTAATCTGCATGCTGATCTTCTAAAATTTATATAAAATTCCCTACAATTTATTTTAATCTAAATTTCGGAAATTAATCACTCAACCCCACATATAAAACATACAAAAAAAAATTGCATGCATATTAGTTCCCCATTAGTCTTCCAAAAATAACTAGTTGATGTGGCAACATTCGCTGACATAAAACATCATAACTACCAGCCGTCAGCTGCACGGGTGGGGACTACCACCTGGACATAGCTCTCGGGTGGAAGGCCAAGGCCAGCTTGTAGTCAGGGTCAAGCTCATAGAGGAAACCTCTCTGCTGAGGTCTGCTCCAGGCCAGGGTTGTGCTCATGCTGTCGAAGTTAGCCCTCCTGCTGAGTTCAGGTCCCAGTCGGGGTCGAGCTCGTAAAGCGAGCCCTCCTGCTGAGGTCAACTTCCAATTAGGGTCGAGCTCGTAAAGTGAGCCCTCTTGTCGAGGTCAACTCCCAGTCGGAGTCGAGCTCATGGGGTGAGCCCTCTGGCTAAGGTCAACTCCCGGTCAGGGTTGTGCTCATGCTACCAAAGGTGGACCTCCCTTTGGGACATCCTTCCCTGCCATACGAAGGCCAAAATTCCCACCAGCGATGTAGGAGGGAATGATCAATAGGAATTTAAATCATGGCATGAAGGTCCCTATCCACCTGCAACCTCCAAAAGGTGGTGTTGCCCTGCCACCAATGCTAGCTTTGCAACACGCTACTCGCATGCTTTTCACGAGGTAAGCCCCGTCAGACCTAGGGTGCCGTAATGTGCTGCCATATTGACTATCGTACAGCCGGAGGATGCCGACCCATGCGGTGCAAGACCCAGAGATCCCCAGAAGGGGAATAATATCAAAGCCATAGGCCCTACAATGCTTGTGCGGTCTCTCTAGGAATTGAAACTTCCCACCATGGCACGAGGCTCAATGGCACAGCACCTGCCCCTCTTAAGCAAAAAATGACACCCCTAAGGGGAGGGAGGGGGACGAGTTGGAAGAGAGAGGCCCAGTCTGAGAGAGTGGAAGAACGACACCTACAACAAGGGAGACCACTCCTGAGGCTAGAAGGAGGATAGGTCTGAGAGAGAGGAAGAGGCTCCAAGAGGACCATGGATCACCTCGTCCTTCAGAAGGACTAGGTTGAGAGGTGGGGGGAGGAGGAGAAGCAGCGAGCTGCTGCAAGCCCCTCCACCATGAGAGGGCACACAAAGGACACCAGGACACAGCTAGAAAAGAGGAGGAAGGTAAGTGAGCTGGAGGGGGAGAAGGGCAAGTATGTAGCCAAAACCTCGACCGGCCAAGGGACCGACCAAAGGGATCCTCCTCGCTCCCTGCTCTCCATTCCCTCTTACTTTTTGCTATTTGATCATTATCATCTTCTCACCCCCTAGGGTGAGGGAGTCCCCCAAGCACTCCATCTTAGAGATTGTATTTTCCTCGATCATCCCACTGACTTAATCATCGAAGTATCCTCGTCAGAATCCTCGGCTCGGGTCTCCTCTATTTTGTAGGCTAAGCGGGCCGAAGAGCTGACCCCCGAGGAGGAGGGAGCATTCCAGGCAGGAGAAGGAGGCACCCGATGTAGTGGCAATGCACCGGTGCTATAGGCCACGATAATCTAGACGGTAATAGATTGCATCCCAGGAAGGGGGGACGAGTGGTCGACGATTCCAGAACAAAGAGGATCTTAACCAAGGCTGAGGATCTTAACCAAGGCTGAGGATCCAGGCTCTCCAATTGACGCGATGATAGTAGCCACCTCCCTGGTGGGCAGGCTGGGGACACGAGAGCTCCCTCTTGGGAGCCCACCCAAAGAACGAGAAGAAAAGGGTCTGATGAAAGCAGAGAGAGGGGCTTGTATTCATGGGTTTCCTGAACACTTGCCACCTTTCGCGTTACTCTCCGTTCTACAGGAGGGGCCCCTACACCACCATCGATGAAGAGCACCACGACCTCGCTCATGGTCTGGAGATGGCAGTTGAATGCCACCCATCGCGTGACTCGCAGCGGGGCAAACTAATAAGGGACGGGGCATGATCCCGGGGGGCAGCCTATTTGTAAAAGATGGCATGCTACTGCAACCCCCATAAAGGACCCCAGCGAAGGAGTCGAAACCCAGCTGGACGAAGCCTACTACTTCGCTAGACTCGGCACCTTCCGACACTCGCGAACCTTGAATGTGGGCAACTTAAGAAAGTGCTACTGGTGATGTAAAACCTCTTGTCAATTATCTAAGTCCCTTTTTTATGCAACAGGTCTTTCTCCTGTGCAAGGACATCTCCATCTGACTTGAAGTTCGACGGACATGAGTAAGGCCCCTCCATCAGGCCCGCCTGTATCAACCGTGCTCACAGCTCGAAGGTGGCACCAATGGTGTGGGCACCAAGGTTAAAAGAAGACTTCAATCAAACCTAGTCAACATCAATTCCTTATGGATTGCAAATTAAGTTCCAACCTTGTTAACTTGTTCCTAGTCTGAGTCTTGAGTCTAGTTAAGTCTTTTGTAACCTGAATTATATGTTTGAGTCTTGCTAAGTATTAGGTCTTGAAGCCTTGGGTCAATTGAGTTGTAAGAGTCAAATGTACTCAAGTCCAAATTGAGTTGTAACTTTTCTTTTGATCTTGAGTCAAGTCCAACCAAGGAAGTATATAGCTGGACCAAGAGATTAACCAAAGCTACATCAAGTAAATCTTCAAATCATGGGTGCATGAAATAAGAGCCATTGGATGGATTGAAGCTTTGATTGAAGCCACCTCACCAAGACACCTTATCCAAGAGAATGGACACTTGGCACCCATACATGAAGATTTTTAGATTTGGACACTTGGCACTCATACATGAAGATTTTCAAATTTAGACACTTGGCACTCAAACATGAAGATTTTCATATTTGGATGCTTGGCACCCATGCGTGCAGATTTTCAGATTTGGATACTTGGCACCCATATTTGAAGATTTTCAGATTTAAACACTTGGTACCCATGCATGCAGATATTCAGATTTGGTGCCCCCCTTTTCATGAATTTTGAAATTCAAATTTGTAACTACATTTCCCCCTCTTTTCATGTAAAATCTGAATTTCAAATGGTGCTTACGAGGTTATAAATAGGCCCCTATTCTCTTTGTAAAAGGATGCTTTTGAATGAATGAAATCCAAAATTTTCTTATCTCCATTTGTGTTTGTAAATGCCATCCATGAGGGATTGAGTGAGAGGCTCAACCAAGTGCTTTAGTTCTCAAATTCTAGCAAAGGTTCTTCTTCCATTGATGCCTACCTCATCTTCAAGAGCAGCCGGCCACACTCCACCAAGATCACCAACAATCCTTTACTTCCCTCCCTTTCATTATTTCTATTCCATACTATCTTCCATCTCCTCCACAATACTAATGGTTGTTCTTGCAGGATCCAAAAGAGTATCCAGTCTAGGATGAAGTCCACCTTGCCTTCAACTCAACAGTAGGAACCTCTACTTCCAATGGGTGGGTTAGCTTGATCTGTTGTCGCCAATCTTGAGTGTGAAGGAGTGAACCTAGTGTAAGGTTATTGGAGAGTCATTATAGGTATCTAAACACTTTCCTTTCCTCTTGTGGTCTAAACTTTTGAAGTATAGTCCTAATTAGTTGGTTCTTCTATCTATGTAAGTCTTAGTTCATTAATTTAATTCAGATTTGCACTGCGAAGCATATAAGCCTTCTAATTTAGTCTTCTTTCATGCATCTTAATGACTCCACTATGACTGAAATTAGATCATATGTTTCAGAGTTTTAATTAGCTTAATTGCTTTAGTTATTCATGCCATATTTCCCGTAGGTATACTGCATCATATTTGGTTTCAGAGCATGGTAGGTTAGGGTTAAGTTCTTTAAGTACTTGGATCGGGTGCTTCACCAGACCATCCGATCTTAGGAGAAAAGTAGGATTTAAAGACCCCCTCTTCCCATTCCACAGGGATCTCCTAAGGTGTGTTGGGGTGCCATTGTGATTGATCCATGAAGAAGAAATCAAAGAGCATGTTAGGTCACATTTTCAAATTTCTGCACTTAGGACTTTCTGTTTTCTGCTTGCTATATTTTTGAGTAGGCTGACTATAATTCGTATAAAACTCTAAAAAAAAGTATTTAATTTTTTATTGAATTAATTTTTTTCCTAATCAATATTAAGTTAGCTAACAACATTCATAATTTTATCCAAGAAAAAAAATCACAAAAAAAATGAAAATCCCTACACTCCATCATTATTGCTAAAATTCTTGTATGTTCTGTTCTACTTCTTTTACATTATCTAAATTTTAGGATCTGCTTAGTGTAGCACAGATTTTATTTTTAAATTTCCTTTCATGTGGCATATCATGTATAAGTTTGCAGTCTTCTATAATTTTTTTGAATTTTTTTGAGACTGTTACACAACACTTCTTAGCCCCACTTTGAACTGTAACACACAAAATTTTTGTTGCTAAGATTTGGGTTCAAATGCATGTTTTCACCATCTCATGGCAAATCAATCTAAGGGCATCAATATGATATGGGGGCAGGATTTCATCACTTGTCCTTAGCCCTAAATCACCACCTTACATATCGGACCCAACCCTTAATTAAAATTGAGTAGACAGTTAATTTGGTCTAGTGAGCTAGGGACACCCACAAGGTCGGGTCGAACCAAGTGTCAAGCCAATTTAGACAACTTGTTTGTGTGTGCTTGTGTATCTGGTGTCTAGGCAAGTGGTTCAGGGACAAGAACCCGAAGGAAGGTAGGTTGGTCTGCTTACATGGCCAATTTCAAATTAGTATCTAAGGAAAGCAAAGAGGGACCTCCACCAATCTTACACTTACCTGGCCAAGTGCCAGGTTACTACAACCAAGATTGTCATCTTGACCTAACATTTGGTTTGGACTCTAGGTCTAGCAAACCCCTAGCCCAAGTTTGAGTCTGTGTATTTATGACATTTAGTTCAGGAATTCCCTATCAACATTCACTTGACCATCCCAGTTCTTCCATGGATCCCAATCTAGAAACCCTGATGAGAACTATGCTGAGAAAGCAATTGAACACTAGGTTTGATCAAATGGAAGAGAGAATAGGAACCCTTGAGGATGCCTATTTGGCCCCTACTAAGCCACAATCACCCAGATTGCCACCTGTCCATCATAGAGTCCAACACCAGGAATATTCTCCTGACCCACGTCCAAGGAGAGTTCACCATGATTATGTTGACCAGGATGAGAGAGCCCTAGAAACATTCGTCTAGATGCACCCATATTTGATGGAAACTTGGATCCTAAGGTGTATATAAACTGGGAGGGTGACATGGACCAATATTTTGATTGGTATGAAATGTCAGAAGATAAGAAATTTAAGTTTGCCAAACTTAGATTGGTCCGTCAGGCTAGGTTGTATTGGGGTAATGTTGAGCGCATGAGTCGACAAACGGTTGACATACCCATAGCTACTTAGAGAGCTATGAAAGTGAAACTTAGGGAGAAGTACTTACCAATGTCCTATGAACAGAGACTCTTAGATCAATGGCAACGATTAACTTAAGGGAATAAGACAGTGTATGAATATGTTGCCAAGTTTGATGAGTTCGTGATGAGATGCAACGTGGTTGAGTCTGAGGCTGCAACCTTGTCTAGGTTTAGAGCAGGTCTACATGAGGAGATCTAGAGAGAACTATTTTTGAGAGAGGTCCATGACCTAGACCAGGCCTACCAAGTTGCTAGGGACTATGAGAGGTTCCAAAGGAGACCTTTATTTCGCCAACCTGAACCCACTAGGATTTATCCTCCTTGAAATAGACCAAGTCCAAGCCCAATTACAGCCAATAGATCCAGTCCTACTACTCCATTAGTTCGAAGAGAAGATAAAGGAAAGAGCCCTGAGGTTAGAAGAGAAGGAAATGTCCATTGTTTTAGGTTCCATAAGATAGGTCACTATGCAAGCAAATGTCCCACCAGAGCATTACACATAGGGGAATTAGAAGAAGAAGTTATTGAACCCATAGAAAAATGTGTGGAGGAAGAAGAGGTATATGAGGCAGGTGTGAGTTTAGCTGATGAGTATGAAGGGGATGAAGAGATCATAGACTCATCAAAAATCCTAGGAGTTGTGTGATGTATCTTGACCCATAGTAAAGAGCAAGAAGATTGGCTTAGGACTAGTATCCTACAAACCTTTATGAAGATAAGAGAAAAGGTGTGCAAGGTCATCTTAGATAGTGGTAGTTGCATCAATGCCATATCAACCAATATAATCAAGAACCTAGGATTACCCACTATGCCTTATCCTAATCCGTATAAGGTATCCTGGATAGATTCAACCTCAATTCCCATTAAGTCTAGGTGCCAGGTCACAATTCAGTTCCAATCATACTAAGAAAAGGTTTAGTGTGATGTTCTTCCAATGGGAGTTAGCAACATCATATTAGGCCGACCATGGTTGTATGATCATGATGCTATACTCTATGGTCGATCTAATTTATTTTCTTTCACCCATAATGGAAAGAAGATTGTAATCAATTCCTCACCACCTAAGGACCAAGTTAAGAGGGGATCAAGTCACTTGAGGGATAAGAAATAAGGGATAAACATGATCACTGCTAAAGAATTAGAGCAAGAGCTTAGCAATGGTTCACCTGTTTGGGTTTTAGCAACTAAGGAAAATCAGGACCAGCCCCATAAGGAAAAACCCCAGGAAGTGTTAAGGTTTCTAGAGGAGTTTCAAGACATATTTCCAGAGGACCTTCCTAATCACCTTCTATCCTTGAGAGACAATCAACATGCAATAGATTTGATCCCAAGATCGACATTACCAAACCTCCCCTATTATAGAATGAACCCTACAGAACACTCTGAGTTACAACGTCAAGTTGGAGAACTTCTCCAAAAGGAATTCATTAGAGAGAGCCTAAGCCCATGTGTAGTACCAGCCCTTCTGACCCCTAAGAAAGATGGCACATGGAGAATATGTGTAGATAGTAGGGCCATAAATAAAATCATCATTAAGTACAGTTTTCCTATTCCCTGTTTAGACGACATGTTGGATTTGATGGCCGGAGCAAATATTTTCTCCAAAATTGATCTTAAGAGTGGCTATCAACAAGTAAGAATCAGGCCCGGGGATGAATGGAAAACTGCCTTCAAAACCAAAGATGGCTTGTATGGGTGGGTAGTGATGCCTTTCGGCCTGTCCAATGCACCTAGTACCTTCATGAGGATCATGACCTAGGTTTTTAGGACATTCATTAGGAAGTTCATAGTGGTCTACTTTGATGACAATCTTATCTACAGTAAAACTAAGGAAGACAATTTGAACCATCTAAAACAGGTTTGCCAAGCCCTTATACAAGATAGTCTCTATGCCAACCTCAAAAATGTGACTTTATGACCCATAGAGTTATCTTTCTAGGATTTGTTATCACCACTGAAGGAGTGTCTGCCGACCCCGAAAAGGTCAAGTCCATAGTCAAGTGGCCCATACCCAAAAGCATCCATGATGTCCGTAGTTTCCACGGTTTATCCTCCTTCTATAAGAGATTCATTAGAGGATTCAGCAAAATAGTAGCACCCATTATTGACTGTATTAGGAAGGGAACCTTTGAATGGACAAGATCTGCCGATAGAGCCTTCCTAGAAATAAAGAAGAAAATGACACAAGCACCTATTTTGAGGTTACCCAATTTTTCAAAGGTATTTGAGGTTGCTTGTGATGCCTCTAGAGTAGGAATTGGAGGAGTTTTGAGTCAAGAGAGTCATCCAGTGGCATTCTTTAGTGAGAAATTGAATGAGGCAAGGATGAGATACTCGACAAATGATAGGGAATTGTATGCGGTAGTTCAGGCTTTGAGGTATTGGAGACACTATTTACTACTGCAAGAATTTGTTCTTTATTCCGATCATGAAGCCTTACGATTTCTTAATTGCCAAAAGAAACTGAACCCTAGGCACGAGAAATTGGTAGAATTCATTCAGGCATACACCTTTGTTTCGAAGCACCGTGTTGGCTCTGAAAATAACGTTGCCAATGCATTAAGCCGACGATCCATGCTTTTGTCCTCATTAGTACCGAGGTTGTAGGATTTGATAGACTGAAAGAAGAGTACCCTGAGTGTCCAGACTTTTGTTATATCTATCAATCCCTCCAACAAGGACCATCTAGTGTACATAGTGACTATACTCTCCTAGATAGATTCCTTTTCAAAGGAAATCAATTGTGTGTTCCCCAAACTTCTATTAGAGAATTTTTGATTTGTGAAGTTCATGCTAGAGGCTTGGCAGGTCATTTTGGTAGAAATAAGACCATCTTAGCGGTAGAAGACCAATTCTTTTGGCATGGTCTCAAAAGGAATGTGGCCTAAGTTGTAGCTCAATGTCGAACATGTGATGTTGCCAAACAGCAAAGGCAAAACACCGGTCTGTACACTCCCTTACCAGTCCCTGATTGTCCATGGTAGGATCTTAGTATGGACTTTGTACTAGGACTCCCAAAGATCTCAAGAAGACATGATTCCATCTACGTTGTAGTTGATTGATTTTCTAAGATGGCTCACTTCATCCCATGTTCTCAAATAGTAGATGCTTCTAGAATGGCCAAACTTTTTCTCGACGAGGTGGTTAGACTACATGGTTTACCCAAAACCATTGTATCTGATAGAGATGTTAGGTTCACTAGCTATTTTTGGAAGACCCTTTGGCATATGCTAGGAACCAAACTGAAATTCTCTGCTGCCTATCATCCTCAGACTGATGGCCAAACTGAAGTAGTCCATATGAGTCTAAGAAATTTGCTTAGATGTCTAGTTAGTGACAGTATGGGAAATTGGGATCTCTTACTCCCTTATTCTGAATTTGCTTACAATAGCTTAGTCAATAGATCTACTGGGAAGAGTCCATTTGAAGTGGTCCATGGTTACAAACCTAGGAAGCCCTTAGATCTTATCCCTTTGCCCACACAAGCATGAGTTTCTGAATCAACTAAGTCATATGCACAGCATATTAGGGATATACATAAAGAAATTAACAAAAAGATCCAATTAAGCAATGAAACTTATAAGCATATGGCAAATTCACATAGAAGAGTCAAAGAATTCACTGAAAAAGATTATGTTTTGAAAAGGCTTAGATCAGAATGGTTCCCACCAGGAACCTCAAAAAAATTGCATTCTCGCAGTGCAGGTCTGTTTAAAGTTATAAAGAAAATAGGATCTAATGCGTATGTGCTAGACTTACCATCTGATTTAGGTATCAGCTTGACTTTCAATGTTTCAGACCTAATAGAGTATTAGGAGCCAATAATGATACCTAGCGAGCCATTTGAGCTCGAGCCAATTATTGAGAGTGAATCCATTCCTGAGTGTCTACCAATCATTCTGCCAGAATGGCGAGATAAGATTGAGTGTATTCTGAATGACTAAGCCATCATCACCTGGAATAAAGGTTACCAATGCTATTTAGTTCATTGGCAAGGTCGACCTGAGTTCGAAGACTCGTGGATTGCTCGAGAGGATATACAAAGAATCAACCCAGACTTATTAGAGTACTACCTGAGTAAAATAGATCCCTACTTGACAGAGTTGAGTTCTTCCCACCTCGGGGTAATTGGTGTGGGCACCAAGGTTAAAAGAAGACTTCAATCAAACCTAGTTAACACCAATTGCTTATGGATTGCAAATTTAGTTCCAACCTTGTTAACTTATTCCTAATATGAGTCTTTAGTCTAGTTAAGTCTTCTTGTATCCTGAATTTTATGTTTGAGTCTTGCTAAGTATTAGGTCTTGAAGCCATGGGTCAATTGAGTTGTAAGAGTCAAATGTACTCAAGTCCAAATTGAGTTGTAACTTTTTTTTTGATCTTGAGTTAAGTCCAACCAAGGGAGCATATAATTGGACCAAGAGATGAACCAAAGCTACATCAAGTAAATCTTCAAATCAAGGGTGCATGAAATAAGAGCTAATGGATGGAATGAAGCTTTTATTGAAGCCACCTCACCAAGACACCTTATCCAAGAGAATGGACACTTGGCACCCATACATGAAGATTTTCATATTTGGATACTTGGCACTCATACAAGAAGATTTTCATATTTGGACACTTGGAACTCATACATGAAGATTTTTAGATTTGGACACTTGGCACCCATTCATGCAGATTTTCAGATTTGAACACTTGGCACCTATATATGAAGATTTTCGGATTTAAACACTTGGTACCCATGCATGCAGATTTTCAGATTTGGTGCCCCCCTTTTCATGAATTTTGAAATTCAAATTTGTAACTACATTTCCCCCTCTTTTCATATAAAATTTGAATTTTAAATGGGGCTTAGGAGGTTATAAATAGGCCCCTAATCTCTTTGTAAAAGGATGCTTTTGAAAGAATGAAATCCAGAATTTTCTTATCTCCATTTGTGTTTGCAAATGCCATCCGTGAGGGATTGAGTGAGAGGCTCAACCAAGTGCTTTAGTTCTCAAATTCTAGCAAAGGTTCTTCTTCCATTGACTTCTACCTCATCTTCAAGAGTAGCCGGCCCCACTCCACCAAGATCACCAACAATCCTCTACTTCCCTCCCTTCCATTATTTCTATTCCATACTATCTTCCATCTCCTCCACAATACTAATGGTTGTTCTTGCAGGATCCTAAGGAGTATCCATTATAGGATGAAGTCCTCCTTGCCTTCAACTCAGTAGCAGGAACCTCTACTTCCAACAGGTGGGTTAGCTTGATCAGTTAGTCGCCAATCTTGAGTGTGAAGGAGTGAACCTAGTGTAAGGTTATTGGAGAGTCATTATTGGTATCTAAACCCTTTCCTTTTCTCTTGTGGTCTGAACCTTTGAATAGGGTATAGTCCTTATTAGATTGTTCTTCTAGCTATGTAGGTCCTAGTTCATTAAATTAATTCAGATTTGCACTGTGAAGCATATAAGCCTTCTAGTTTAGTCTTCTTTAATGC
Source organism: Areca catechu (assembly GCA_021397845.1). Lineage (NCBI taxonomy): Eukaryota > Viridiplantae > Streptophyta > Magnoliopsida > Arecales > Arecaceae > Areca > Areca catechu. Next base: position 42,061,169 of record CM038038.1, read on the forward strand.
CTCTTAATGACTCCACTATGACTGAAATTAGATCATATGTTTTAGAGTTTTAATTAGCTTAATTTCTTTAGTCATTCATGCCATATTTTCCATAAGTATGCCACATCAACCAAGATGCCATCTACCACGTGACTCACAGTATGACAATCCATCATTAGCCGAGCTTATAACCCAGAGGTGGCGGTAGGGCAACCCACCATCTACTGCATGACTCATAGTTCAGCATCCTCCTCATCTCCGAGCCGGGCCCTCAAACAGGCTCGTGCTCACTAGCCGAGCTCACAGCCCAGAGGTGGCGACAGTGCAACTTGCTATCTACCGCGTGACTCATAGTTCAGCATCCTCACCAATGAGGTGGGCCCCTCCATCAGGCCCACCCTCATCAACCGAGCTCATAGCCAAGAGGTGGCAACAGGGCAACTTGCAATCTATCGCGTGACTCACAGTTCAGCATCCTCACCAACGAGCTGGGCCCTCTGGTGGGGACACCATAGCTAGAAAGAAGCATCCATGCCATCTTATCTCTATCAGTTGACCCAATCTAGTTTAATTAGTCTTAGGGTCCATTTTGGGTTTTTAATGGGACCTAAGTTATTTTGTATGGAGTTGACTAAGTCTACATAACATGAAAGAAGTTAAAAGGGGACCACATCCACATTTATTTGGCTACCTGAAGAAAAAAAGCCCCAAGAAAAAAACCTTTCACGTATTCTCTCACCAAACAAAGAATTAAAATCGGTGAAAGGAGTTTTATGAAGATAGCAATTAAGGAGCTTTAAAGTTGGAAGGAGTTTCTTGAAGAAAGCTTTATGAAGGTAGTAATTAAGGAGCTTTAAAGGTGGAGGGAGTTTCTTAAAGAAGGCAGCAATTAAGGAGTCTTAAATGAAGAATTAAATGGCACAAGCTTTGAAGGCATTAAATTGCACAAGCTTTGAAGGCATTAAATGGCACAAGTTTTGAAGGCATTTAAGAGAGTTCGTTAAAGCTTTACTACTTTTTACAAATTCTCTTCCCTTCCCCATGAATTTTTTCTTGGAGGTGTTTTAAGTGGGCTCCACTCTCATTAAAATGCAGCAATTTAACTTTAATCGGCCAAGGAAAGAAAAAAGGGAGAAGATCAAATTGGAAGGTGGAACATCAAGTCAAGATAACCATCTTTATGAAGCATTGGCACCTATTACAAAACCTTAATTGTAATTCCCTCTTCTTTTATTTTGAATTTAAATTTCAACCCATCTTTCTACTTGTAATGAGGCTATAAATAGAGCCCAAAGCCCTTCTTTGTAAGCAATGATATTTTGAGTAATATAAAGTGCTATTGCATTTTCTCCAATTCCTCTATAGCTAGTTTGTTTGAAGGTGCGAGGTGAGACACCTAGAACTACTTGGGTGCGACATCCAAGTTTCCAATTCCTCCATAGCTAGCTTGCTTGAAGGTGCTAGGTGAGACGCTTAGAACAACTTTGGTGTGACATTTAAGTTTCCAATTCCTCCATATCTAGCTTGCTTGAAGGTGCTAGGTGAGACGCCTCGAACAACTTGGGTGCGACATCCAAGTTTCGTAGGGTACGATGCTCTACAGTTATCAGTTCTGGTTCTTTTATCAAGTTTGTCATTTGAAGGTTCCTTATGGTCTCCATCTAATCCTTTGAAGAGATTCCTGAAGCAAGTTGAAGAAGAAGATCCTGGAAGCATAATCAACCACCTTTTCGAGATCCAACTCTGAAGATCGGAGTCCTTGCTTTGGAACTGGTGTGACTAGAGTCCAGACACCGGATCGGTCAGTTTTGAAGTCGGGTTCGTCAACTCTAGAGTGTTGTGATCTAGATCTTCAATCGAGAGAATTTCAAAGCGTATTGGTAAATCTAAACCCCTTCCCTTCCTCTAGATCTGAAACTTGAAAGTAGGTAACCTAGTCTAGTGTGGTTTCTCAATCACCGCGATCCTTCCTTACAGTTGTTTGATAAGATCCACATGCGGGTAGGTAATTTCGATAACTAGTTGTCACTTTATTTTTTTTAGGTCTTCTTGTTTGCTTTTGCTATAAAGATATTAGTTATTGCTCTCAAAATACAAATATATATATATATGTATATATATATATATAAATTAAGATAAGCATGGCACATCACTCGACACCATCTCGTCCCGCATCACCCTCCATTAGGCCCGCACTCATCAGCCGTGGTCACAGCCCAGAGGTGGCACCATAATGCCATCTACCACGTGACTCACAGCATGGCAACCCCTCATCAGCAGGTCAAGCCCACTTTATCAGGACCACCGTTTCGGTAGAGCTTATAGCCTAGAGGTGGCGGTAGGGCAACCCGCCATCTATTGCATGACTCATAGTTCGGCATCCTCATCAACAAGCTAAGCTCGCTCCATCAGGCCTGCACTCACCAGCCGAGCTCACAGCCCTGATGTGGCGGCAGGGCAACCCACCATCTCTGCATGACTCACAGTTCGGCATCCTTATTAGCAAGCCAAGCCTGCTCTAGCTGGCCCATGCTTATCTGCCATGCTCACAACCTAGAGGTGGCTGCAGGGCAACCCACCATCTACCTCGTGACTCACATTTTGGCATCCTCACCAACGAGTCGGGCCCTCCATGAGGCCTTCATCACTATCCAACCGAGCTCACAGCCTAGAGGTGGCGATAGGGCAACCCGCCATCTACCGCGTGACTCAGTTCAGCATCCTCACCAGTGAGATGTGCCTTATATTTGGCCCATGCTCACTAGCAGAGCTCACAGCCCAGAGGTGGCACCAAGAAGCGATCTACCACGTGACTCACAGCATGGCAATCCCTCATCAACCGAGCTCACAACCTAGAGGTGGCGGTAGGGCAACCCGCCATCTACCGCGTGACTTACAGTTCGGCATCCTCATCAACGAGCCGTGCCCGCTCCATCAAGCCTGTGCTCAACTATCATGCTCATAGCTTGAAGGTGGCACCAAGATGCCATCTACTACGTGACTCATAGCATGGCAATCCCTCATCAACCATGCTCACAACCTGGAGATGGTACTAAGATGTCGTTTACCACGTGACTCATAACATGGCAAGCCCTCATTAGTCAAGATCATAGCCTGGAGGTGGCTGTAGGGCAATCCACCATCTACTGCGTGACTCACAGCTTGGCATCCTCATCAGTTAGCCGGGCCCTCTATCAGACTCGCGCTTACAGCCGAGCTCATAGCCCAGAGGTGGCTACAGGGTAACACGCCATCTACCATGTGACTCATAATTCGACATCCTCACCAGCGAGCCGGGCCCTCCATCAGGACCACACTCACTAATTGAGCTCACAGCTCGAAGGTGACGATAGGGCAACCCACCATCTTTTGCATGACTCATAGTTCAGCATCTTCATCAGTGAGCTGGGCCCGCTCCATCATGGCCATGCTCATCAGTCGTGCTCACAACCCGGAGGTGATACCAAGATGCTATCTACCACGTGACTCACAGCATGACATGCTCTCAATAACTGAGCTCACAGCCCAGAGGTGGCGGTAGGGCAACTCGCCATCTACCGTGTGACTCATAGTTTGGCATCCTCACCAGCAAGTCAGGCCCTCCATCAGGCCAGCACTCACCAGCCCAGCTCATAGCCAGGAGGTGGCGGCATGACAACCTGCCCTCTACCATGTGACTCACAGTTCAGCATCCTCATCAGCGAGCCAGGCCGGCTCCATCAGGCTCGTGCTCATCAACTGTGCTCATAGCCCAGAGGTGGCAATAGGGCAACCCACCATCTACCGCGTGACTCATAGTTTGGCATCCTCACCAACAAGTCGGGCCCTCCATCAGGCCCGTGCTCACCAACCGAGCTCACAGCCCGAAGGTGGTGGCGGGGCAACACGCCACCTACCGTATGACTCACAATTCGGCATCCATAAGCCAGGCCCTCCATCAGGCCCGCTCTCACCAGCCAAGCTCAAAGCACGGAAGTGGCAGCAGGGCAACCGGCAACCTACCGCATGACTCACAGTTCAGCACCCTTAAGCCAGGCCCTCCATCAGGCCCACCCTCCTCAGCCATGGTCACAGCCCAGAGGTGGCACCAAGATGCCATCTACCACGTGACTCACAGCATGGCGGATCGAGAAGCTTGGCTCGCACATAAGTCTTGCGCCCCATAGCCTCAGCCTCGCTCAAAGCCCAGAGGCAGCACCAAGATGCCATCTACCGTGTGACTCATAGCTTGGCTCGCATATAAGTCTGGCACTCCACAGTCTCAGCCGCACTCACAGCCCAAAGGCAGCACCAAGATTCCATCTACCGCATGACTCACAGCATGTTTAATCAAGAAGTTCAATGCCCTCAGCCTCGCTTACAGCCTAGAGGTGGCACCAAGATGCCATCTACTGCATGACTCACAACTTGGCTCGCACATAAGTCTGGCACCCCATAGCCTCATGACCGCGCTCACAACTTGGAAGTGGCACCAAGATGCCGTCTACTGTGTGACTCATAGCATGGCAAATTGAGAAGCTCGGCACCCTCAACCTCGTTCACAGTCTGGAGGCTGCACTAAGATGCCGTCTACTGCATGACTCACAACTTGGCTTGCACATAAGTCTGGCACCCCATAGCCTCATGGTCATGCTCATAGCCTGGAGACGGCACCAAGATGCCGTCTACCGCGTGACTCATAACATGGTGGATCGAGAAGCTCGGCTCCCACAGCCTTGCTCATAGCCTGGAGGCGGCACCTAGATGCCATCTACCGTGTGAGTCACAGCTTGGCTCGCACATAAGTCTGGCACCCCATAGCCTCATGGCCACACTCACAGCTCGGAGGCGGCTCCAAGATGCCGTCTACCACGTGACTCATAGCATGATGAAATGAGAAGCTCGGCACCCCTAGGTCATAGCCCTGAGGTGGTGGTAGGGCAACCTGCCATCTACAGCTTGACTCATAATTTGGCACTCCATCAGGCTTGTACTTTTTAGCCGAGCTCATGATCTTGAGGTTGTGACAGGGTAACCCACCATCTACCATGAGGCCCGTAGCTAAACAACCTTCGAGCTGGACAGACCCGGCTCAGTCACCCCACTCATAGTCTTGAGATGAAATTGGGGATTCTTAGAATCCTGCCATCTACCATGACACTCATAGTTTGGCACCTATAAGTCAAAAAACTCATGAAGCCCTGTACCCACCCACTGCCTTTCTCACAGTCCAACCGAGAAACTCCTGAATTCCCACCATCTACCCCTTGACTCACAGCATTGATGAGGGACTAAATATGCATGTAAAATATTTTTGTATTTTTATATATTGAGTTATATATCAAAATCCTGAAAATAAGGCCAATAATTTAATTAAAGAGTTCTATGCAAAAATAAGAAGCAACAGCATGAAAAAAGACCTGAAAAGGAATAGAAAAGAGGATCGCTGTGGTTGAGAAGACCCAGTTGGGCTACTTCCCCTTCAATAATGCTACTAACAAGTAGAGGGGGTGCACCTGACAGGATCTAGTAGATGAATCCTCATAGAGGTCTCTCTTCGCTCCCGAATGCAGCCTGGATGATCAAGCCAAAAATCCCACATATTCGCGACTTTTAACCCGGTGATCTGATAGCGGCCCGGTTGGAATCAATGGATTTGTAGACATCGAGGGACGTGTAAATCGCCTATAAGGGGTTAAAAAATAATGCAAGGATGAAGAAATAAATTAAAAATGGCAAGGATGGAAGAGTTTTTGTGTTGCGCGACCAAGGCTTAGAGAGATGGCTTCTAGGGTTTTGAAGGTGGCTAGAGGCTGGGCGTAGGAGACAAGGAAGAAGAAGGGGTTCACACAGATTCCCCTTAGCACACAGTTGAAGTTGGAAAACTCAATTTATATTCATTAAAAATTATTAAATTTTCATACAAGGGGTCCCTTATATAGAGTGATGAGACTTAGGGCCCAAGCAAATGAAAATTAGGAAAATAAGGGATGCCCACTTTTTTTCTAAAGTGTGGGGCTGAATACATGGAAGAAAATACTCTTATGCCATACAAAATCTCTCCAAACAAGGTAGGTAGTGGGTAGCCAAAGGGGGGGACCAAGGGGCACTAACTTCTTACTTCTCTTGGCTTGGGGTGGACTACTTCTTTCCTAAGCAAGCTGGCATAAATCATGCAATTCATGTTTATCTATTTTCACTTTCCTTCTTGTCATGTTGGCATGAGGAGTTGGTGTGCTTGGGGTGTAGAAGGGGTGTGCTGGCGTGTGGTCATCAACTCCTCATGCATGGGCCAAATTCATGATCCACCAAGTAATCCTAGGTGGCGAAATCCAGCATGTGACTAGGACTCCATGCAGTTACTGAGGTGGCTTTGACCAATTAGGTTAAATTGTGTCATGTAATTAAGTCCAGTCTGAGTCTATTTGAAGTATGGGTCAATTAGTCTTAAGATTTGGTCTCCTTGGAGCCAAGTTTGGAAGGAATCCAAGTCAGCTCAGGGTCCACCTTTTCATCCTATGTGGTGCCATGACATATTGCCATGTGGGCAGTACACTTGTCATCCTTGGATGCCCAAAGAGAAGGAACACATCACTAGGAACTAGCCTTTTTTCCCTCCCACTATCAAGCTCCTTTCCAAGAAAGGGTGGTTAGCCAAAGAGAAGGTCAATGGGAGTTGAAGTGGGGAATTCAAATCCCTTATTTCAAGCCCTCCAATCAAGTCTTCTACCCAAATTGTTTGAACCTCTTTGGAAGGAAGAGACAAGATCCATGGGTGCCTCCACCTCACACTCCCCATGTCATGCCTTGTACCAAAAAAGGATGCACAACCAAGGAAGGAAGAAGAACACAAGCCTTGCTCCAAGCCTCTCTTCATGCTTTCTTCCAAAACAAAGAAGCTTCTTTCCAAGTTCAAGGCACCAAGATCCCTCCTCCAAGCCTTGCATCGTGCCACGCCCAATCAAGCAAGCTCTTGGTCGGGCAAAGAGAGAAGAAAGTCAAGGGTTTTGGGTACCCATCCAAGAAAACTTGTATTCTTTCATTTGAAATTCAAAAGGGTCCTAAGGTGCCTATTTAAAGGACCTAACCCCCCCTTTGTAAATTTCAATCTTTGATGAATGAAAAAATACAGTTCTTGAGTTCCAATCTCTTTCAAGTTGCATTCGTTCACTAGGAACGTCGATCTCCATGAGGGAGCGCCTTCGCCTTCGGGCGTCGAGAGGTGTGAGTCCTCAAAGTACCGTCACTTCCGCAACTCCATCATCCAACACCGAATCAAGCAGAACTCCACCATCACTTCAACCACTCTTTCTTTCATTCTTCCACTGCTTTCCTTCTGATTGAAGCTTAACCTTTATCTTCTTTGAATGCTCACAGGTCCTCCAGGTGACATGAGTACGGAGACGGTTACCTTTGCCATCGAGATCTTTGAACAGCCAGCCAACACCTCCGTAGGGTTGACGGCTCGAGCATCCAGGCCGCATCCACCAAAGTGAGTGATCTTTGCATCGGGCACTTTAGATCTTTGAGGTTTGCCCCTGACTCCTAAGTAGGTCTTGATCGGAGAGCTAAGACGTACGGGGTTTCTCAGTCCCAGGGTCCTCTCATTATCATTGTTTAGGGACTACCTGCTTCTTGATAGTTCTTGTTATTGTAGAACCCTAGATCATCTCTTACTTATTTTCGAGAATCCAAAGAAAACCATTAAAACCTAAAAATCACAAAACCCTAAAAATCACTTGCATCATCATTTCATCTTCACATCTAGTTAGTCTCCCATCACTTAGGGCCCAAGCAAAAGAAAATAAGAAAAATAAGGGGTGCCCACTTTCTTCCTAAAGAGTGGGTCTGAATACATGGAAGAAAACACTCTCATGCCATACTAAATCCCTCAAAACAAGGTAGGTAGTGGGTAGCCAAAGGGGGGGACAAAGGGGTGCCAACTTCTTACTTCTCTTGGCTTGGGGTGGACCACTTCTTTCCTAAGCAAGTTAGCATGGATCATGGAATTAATGTTTATCTATTTTGACTTTCCTTCTTGTCATGCTGCCGTGTGGTGTTGGTGTGCTTAGGGTATGGAAGGGGTGTGTTGGCGTGTGGTGATCAAATCCTCATGCATGCGCCGACTTCATGATCCTCAAGTATTCCTAGGTGGCAAAATCCAGGGTGTGACTGTGACTCCATGCGGCTGCTGGGGTGGCATGCAGGGTGTGACTTGAGTCTTCTTTGACTGGGCTTGACTCAATACAACTTGACGTGATTACAAGACTTAGAATATAATTAGCTCAACGTGAGCTGACTTGATCGACTGATCCAAAATCCTAATGGTATGGATCAAATGCTACATATAGGACTCAATTGTGAAAAAGCCAAAAACATGTCTCAGGGAACAAAGTAGGGACTCAAATAGGCTAAGCCCTTAATACAAACTGGACTTAAATAGACTAACACTACTAGGAAATCCATAGAGGGTTGAGAAGCCTCTGTCTTATTCTGATGCCTCTGGTGTCTGTACCAAGCATGGCAAACCAATCTAGGATATTCCAAAAGCCCTGCATCTAGTTACGTTACTCATGGCCCAGGCATGTCAGTGGGAAATCCCTAAACTCCCAACTTTGACCACCTGACTCATGGCTTGGCAAACTAAGGAGACCCCCTAGAAGAAATCCAAGTCAAAGAAAAGAAAAATAGCAAGTGAAGTGAAGGGAATACAAAGCATTTCGATCGAAGGGAACAAAAAAATTACCCTCATTGGAACATCCCTCACATCGGAGAGAGGCCCCTAGTAGCTGGGGAGGCCGTGCAGCAGATTCAAGCCCAAAAAAAAGGAAAAGGGGGAAAAGCAGCATAATGAAAAAGGTTCCTTCATTGATCAAAGATCTCTCACGTCCTATGGAGGCTCCCGACAGGCTGGAGTCCTCCTGAAATCCTAAGATACAAGATGAAAGGAAGACGGGCTGAAGCCCCATCTTCACTCCTTGCTCGATTGGTGAGCGGGTCCCCTCACCGTTGGCGCAACGCCGATTGGAGGGCTTTGACCTTAACCTCTATGATCGATGTAGGAGGCGATAGCAGGGTAGGTCGGCCCTGCACTCTACCATCGAGGAACTCCTTAGCCCAAGTTTGAGTCTAATTGTTTGCATGACAACTAGATCAGGAACTCCTTACCACCCTTCACAAGACCAACCAAGTTCATCCATGGACACTAGTATGGAAACCCTTATGAGATCTATGATTGAGCGACTTGAACGTTTGGATTCTAGGTTTGATCAATTCGAGGAAAGGATAGGAAACCTAGAGGAATCTAGGTTGACTCCAACTGAACCATCTTCACCCAGATTTCCTTCAGTTCGTCTTAGAGCCCAGCAACAGGAACATACACCTGATCCAATTCGTAGAAGGCCACATCAGGGCTATGTTGATCACACTCCAGAACCATATCCTAGAAGACCTCACCATGATACTTTTGATCAGGATGATCGGGCCCTAAGGAATATCCGTTTAGATGCACCAACCTTCGAAGGCAGCTTAGATCCTAAGGTGTACATAGACTGGGAGGCTGACATGGACCAGTATTTTGACTGGTATGATATGTCTGAAGAGAGAAGATTCAAATTGGCCAAAATCAGACTAGTCCGTCAAGCTAGGTTGTATTGGGGAAACATCGAACGCATTGCTAGGCAGAGGGGAGACTTACCTTTAGCGACCTGGAGAGACATGAAGAGAAAGCTTAGAGAGAAATATCTACCTATGTCTTATCAGCAAAGGTTGTTAGATCAGTGGCAACGGTTGACATAGGGTAATAAGACCGTTTCGGAATACGTTGATAAATTTGATGAGTTTGTGATGCGATGCAACGTAGTTGAGTCTGAGTCAGCCACATTGTCGAGGTTTAGATCAGGATTGAATGAAGATATAAAAGGGAAACTATTTTTGATAGAAGTCCATGATTTAGATCAAGCATACCAAGTTGCCATGGACTATGAGAGGTTTCAAAGGAGAGCTACATTTAGGCGACCTGAGCCCATTAGGTTTAATCCTCCTGTTAGTCGACCTAGTTCAGTCCCTGGTACAACCAATGACCAAGATCCAGCTTGAATCCAACCCCTAGACCCAACCATTCCATTCCCCCAATTCCTAGAGAAGACAAAGGAAAGAGCCCTGAAGTTCGAGGTGAGAGGGAGCGAGTCTGCTATAAGTGTCATAAACAAGGTCATTTTGTGAGCCAATGTCCCTCTAGAACTTTATATATAGGGGAGGCAGAAGAAGGAGAATCAGAACCCCTAGAGAATGATGAGGAGGAGGTTTATGAAGCAGGGGATTGCTTGGCTGATGAGTATGAAGGAGATGAAGAAAATGTAGACTCATCAGATGTGTTAGGAGTTGTGAGATGTATCATGACACAGACCAAGGAGCAGGAAGACTGGCGTAGGACTAGCATCCTACACACATTTATCAAAATAGGAGAAAAGGTCTATAAGATCGTGATCGATAATGGAAGCTGTGTCAATACCATTTCCACTAGTGCAGCCAAGAGTCTAGGATTACCCACTGAACCACATCCCAATCCATATAAGGTATCCTGGATCGATTCCACTTCTATCCCAATCAAGCAGAGATGTCAGGTCCGAATCCAACTTCAGTCCTATCAGGAACGAATCTGGTGTGATGTGCTCCCTATGGGAGTAAGTAGCATCATCCTAGGTAGGCCATGGCTGTTTAACCATGATGTGACAATTTTTGGTCGAACAAACTCCTGTGCTTTCAATTTCAATAGCAAGAAAATTGTCATTCATCCAACCCAGCCTAAGGACAACACTAAAAGAGAAGCTAGCAGCCTGAAAGAAAAAAGGACTGGATTAAATTTGATAGGTGCAAGAGAATTAGAAAAAGACATTAAAGAAGGAGCACCTATTTGGATGGTAGCTGCTAAGGAAACTATGGACCATACCCCTGTAGAACACCCTCAAGAGGTGGTCCAATTATTGAAAGAATTTGAAGACGTGTTTCCCGAGGATCTTCCCGATAATCTTCCACCTTTAAGGGACATACAGCATGCCATAGATTTAGTCCCTAGCGCAACTTTACCTAATTTGCCTCATTATAGGATGAATCCAATTGAACATCAGGAGTTACAAAGGCAAGTTAGTGAACTTCTTAGAAAGGGGTTTGTTAGAGAATGTTTAAGCCCATGTGCAGTCCCTGCCAAGTTAACCCCTAAGAAGGATGGCACCTGGAGGATGTGTGCAGATAGCCGTAACATCAACAAGATTACTATCAAATATAGGTTTCCAATCCCAAGACTGGACGATATGTTAGATATGATAGCAGGATCAACGATTTTCTCCAAGATAGACATAAAGAGTGGCTATCACCAGGTTAGGGTTAGGCCTGGAGATGAATGGAAGACCGCTTTTAAGACTAAAGATGGATTATATGAGTAGTTAGTCATGCCGTTCGGTCGGTCCAATGCACCCAGCACCTTTATGAGAATAATGAATCAGGTGTTGAAAACTTTTATCATGAAATTTGTGGTGGTCTACTTTGATGACATTCTTATCTATAGCAAGACTAAGGCAGACCATTTAACCCACCTAAGGCAAGTTTGCCAAGTCCTTGAAAGGATAGCCTCTATGCCAATATCAAGATGTGTGATTTCTTAACACATAGAGTTATCTTTCTAGGATTCATAGTAACATCTGAAGGAGTGTCCGCGGACCCTACGAAAATTAAGTCCATAGTAGAGTGGCCAGTACCCAAGAGTATCCATGATTTCCGTAGTTTCCACGGTTTAGTCACCTTCTATAGTAGATTCATTAGAGGGTTCAGTACGATAGTGGCTCCAATATCTGATTGTATTAGGAAGGGAACTTTTGAGTGGACTAAAGCAGCAGACAAAGCCTTCCTAACAATTAAGGAAAAAATGACACACGCACCCGTCTTGAGGTTACCCAATTTTATCAAAGTGTTCGAGGTTGCTTGTGATGCTTCTGGGGTAGGAATTGGAGGTGTCTTGAGTCAAGAGAATCATCCAGTAGCATATTTCAGTGAGAAGTTAAATGAAGCGAGACTAAGGTATTCCACCTATGATAGGGAGCTGTATGCAGTAGTTCAGGCATTACATTATTGGAGGCATTATCTTCTACCGCAAGAGTTTGTCCTATTTTCTGACCACGAAGCTCTTAGGTTCCTTAGTTCTCAGAAGAAATTGAACCCTAGGCACGGGAAATGGGTAGAGTTCATACAAGCTTATACGTTCGTACTGAAAATCGTGCCGGTACTGAAAATACGGTTGCTGATGCGTTGAGTCTTCTTCCATGTTGTTGATTTCTGTGAGCACTGAGGTAGTAGGGTTTGATAGATTGGAAGAGGAGTATCCTACATGCCCTGATTTTGGTAACATCTATCGATCCCTTCAACAAGGACCATCTAGTAAGCATAGTGATTATACCCTTTTAGATGGATACCTTTTCAAAGGAAATCAGTTGTGTATTCCCAAGACCTCTGTTAGGGAATTTCTGATCTGGGAAGCTCATGCTGAGGTCTTAGCAGGACATTTTGGTAGGAATAAGACCATCTTAGCAATAGAAGACCAATTCTTTTGGCCTGGTCTCAAAAGAAATATGGCCCAGATTGTAGCTCAGTGCCATACCTGTGCTGTTGCAAAACAGCAAAGACAGAACACCAGTCTGTACACACCCTTACCTGTCCCTGATTGTCCATAGCAGGATATCAGCATGGATTTTGTAGTAGGCCTCCCTAAGACGTCTAGGAAGCATGATTCTGTCTTTGTGGTTGTCGATCGTTTCTCCAAGATGGCTCACTTCATTCCTTGTTCTCAAACTTTAGATGCTTCGAAGGTGGCCAAGCTTTTTCTCGATCAGGTCGTTAGGCTTCATGGTTTACCCAAAACCATTATGTCCGATAGAGATGTCAAATTTACTAGCTATTTATGTTAAACCCTCTGGCACATGCTCGGTACCAAGCTGAAATTCTCTACTGCCTATCATCCTCAAACCAATGGCCAGACTGAGGTAGTAAACCGAAGCTTAGGAAGTCTGTTGAGATGTTTAGTTGGTGACAACCTAGGAAACTGGGACCTATTTCTTCCTCGTGCTAAATTTGCCTATAACAGCTCAGTTAATAGGTCTATTGGGAATAGTCCGTTCAAAGTGGTCCATGGATACAGACCTAGGAAGCCTTTTGACCTAGCTCCTTTACCCACACATGCACGGGTGTCTGAGTCTGCTATGCATAGCATATTAGGGATTGCATAAGGAGATTAGCCAAAAGATCCAATCGAGCAATGAACTCTAAAAGCATATGACTAATTCATATAAACGGTTAAAAGAATTTAATGAAGGGGACTCCGTCATGATCAAATTTAAACCTGAAAGGTTTCCACTGGGAACTATGAAGAAACTCCATGCCCGGGGCGCCGGACCTTTCAAAATAATAAAGAAAATTGGACCTAATGCTTTGTATTAGAATTACCACCAGGTTATGGCATTAGTTCAACATTTAATGTTTCAGACTTAAAAGAATACAAAGAACCTGCATTAATACCTGGTGAGTTTTTTGGTCCTAATATTTCTTTTGAGAGTGAAGCCCCAAATGAGTGTCCACCACCAAGTGTTCCTGAGCAAAAGGAGAGGATTGAAAGGATCTTGGAAGACCAGATCATTACTACTAGAAATAAGGGCTACCAACGTTATCTGGTTCGATGGCAAGGATGTCCTGAATCCGAAGATTCCTGGATCACCTGAGAGGACCTACAATAAATCGACCCGGATGTATTAGAAGCTTATCAAGCCAGCCCTTACTCGACAGGGTCGAGTTCCTCCCACCCCGGGAGAATTGATGTGGGCGCCAGAATCAGGAAGAGACTCCAACCAATTCAAGTCAAAACCGAGTCCTTATGGTTGGATGAGTAAAAGAAAGTCCTGTAATTTTTTTTCTCTTTCTTTAATTTTGAGTTCAAATAATTATGTAATTCGAGTCCATTTCAATTTTATGTTGGGGCTAGTCCAGCCTGATTAACCTTGTATTTGAGAGTTGGGTCCAAATGAGTCAAGTCCAATCCATGAAGAATCAAACCAAACCATATTTGAAGACTAAAGAAGACTCAAGACTTATACTCCAAAGCAAGACCAAAGCCACCTCAAGTGGGGACCACATGCCAAATGACACATGCCACCTCATCATCCAAGGTTGCTGCCACATAACACATGCCACCTCACCATCCAAGGTTGCTGCCACATCACACATGCCACCTCACCATCCAAGGTTGCCGCCCAAGAGAAGAAAAGGGGAATTTGAATTTGAATTGGCTACAACCTCCTCCACAACTTCCTCCACTCCGCATGGGATGCCCCATATTTTTCTCCACAAATTTTTCTCCATGATATTTGGTGTAGTTTGAATTCAAAACTGCTTAATAGTCTATAAAAAACTCTTAGAATTCTTGTAAAAGAAAGGAAATGAAAAAAAAAAATTAAAAGTTTCTTCTATGTGAGTTCTATGTGCCTAGGTGGTAGTTCTAAATTCTTCTCCCTATCCCATGCCAACCCTACTTTCTACTCCTCCATCTCCAACATCTAAGACACTCTCCTTCTTCTCCAATCTCAAGCTAGCCATTCAATATTCAAGGTTGATCAAGAAGACCATCACAAGGAGGCCGGCCTAATCCATTTCAAGTGATCTACCATGGCGCCATGATTATTCTTCAACAATGCTTCATCGATTCTTCTTTAGTTTCTCCATTTCATGACTAACATATCTTACCATGTTCCTAATCTCGAGGTTTCTTTGTTGTAGGGTTCTCCGGGATTCTGAATTCAAGAGGAAGGAATTACTTGCCACAATCCAGAAAACAAGAAGGGCCCTCAATTTGTAGTATGGTCTTGTCATTTGGGAGGTCTCTTCATGAGTGATCTTGACCTGCTTGAAAGATTAATGCCAGGTTTGTTCTAGTGTCGATTAGGTCTAAAATATTAAATTTGCCTAGTTTAACTTGTGTGGTTCGAATCTTATTCCTATTTCTTTGTTATTTTGATAGTCTCATTAATTAGGTTTACGTTTGGTCGTTCGAGTTCTCTTTATTAGACCTCCTTTGATATTATATGCTGAACTAATCATATGCAAATAAGAAATTGCTAAGTTAATCTTTGCTGATCTCCTTTAGGGTTGCATAGTTGCATTCTCATCTTGCATGTCCTAACCAATCTTGGTATCAGAGCATGGTTGCATTAGGATAGAATAGTTTTCTCTTAAATCCAAACTAGATCAAAAACACTCGCCTCCTGAGCGGGTGTACTCCAGTACACTGTCACGATCCATGGGAGTAATGAGCCTCCGGGCCGGATGTGAAGTTTTAGATTAGAGTTTGGTAAAGCATCGCAATTCCTTTAATTTCTTTTTTTCTGTGAATCTGAATCTGCTGGCTGTGATCAAAAAAAAAAAAATTTTCAAAAGAAACAAATAGTACATTTTTCATTGCCATAATTTTTTTTGATTCCATATAAGGTTAGTTATATTCAAACAAATTTTCAGCGTTAGACGAAATTCACAAAAAATACTAAAATTCCTACTTCAATCTTCTGTCCTGCAGAAATAGTCTGCAGTACATGGTCTGTTGTTTTTATTATTTCTCTATGTAGACAGATCAACATTTTCTGATTTTTATTTTGCTGGGATTCTCATAATTCATATAATTTCTCAAAATATTTTCATATTTTATTTTGATTGTTAGAATTTCTATCATTCGAAATACTCTCTGAGATTCAATCTGAAATGAAATTCCAGTAATAACAAATCTTAGAAAATTTTTGAATTTGATGTTCAAATTCTAAATTTTAAATTTTTTGAATTCTGACATTATATAATCTGAAACTTTGAGTTTGAAGTTTAAATTTTAAAATTTATGTTTGAATTTGAAATTGTTTGAAAACTAATCAAGTCAAATAATTAAGTAAGCTCATAAAACACAAAAAAAAAATAAATTTTGCATTCATTTGAAAACATCTTAAGGGCATCAATATGACATAGGGGCAAGAGTTCATCACTTGTCCTTAGCCCAAAACCATAACACATCATCTCGATCCCAATCCTTAATTAAAATCAATTAGACCTAATCACCCTAGTGGGTTAAGGACACCAACGAGTCGGGTTCGGATTACGGTCAAGTTGATTGTGTCCACTAATTGGTGTGTGCTTACGGGCTTGGTGTCTAGGATTAGTATATTAGGGCTTGTGGGTTGGTTCGCCTACCTGGCCAATCATAGATTGGTGTCTAAGGTTGGCAGAACAGGGACCTCCACTCCCCTTCCCACCTACCTGGCTAAGTCACGTAAGTTACTACTAGCTAGTTGGTCTTTTTAATTAGATCTCTAATTCGTACTCTAGGTCTAGAAATCCTTAGCCCAAGTTTGAGTCTAATTGTTTGCATGACAACTAGATCAGGAACTCCTTACCACCCTTCACAAGACCAACCAAGTTCATCCATGGTCACAAGTATGGAAACCCTTATGAGATCTATGATTGAGCGACTTGAACGTTTGGATTCTAGGTTTGATCAATTCGAGGAAAGGATAGGAAACCTAGAGGAATCTAGGTTGACTCCAATTGAACCATCTTCACCCAGATTGCCTTCAATTCATCTTAGAGCCCAGCAACAGGAACATACAACTGATCCAATTCCTAGAAGGCCACATTAGGGCTATGTTGATCACACTCCAAAACCATATCCTAGAAGACCTCACCATGATACTTTTGATCAGGATGATCGGGCCCTAAGGAATATCCGTTTAGATGCACCAACCTTCGAAGGCAGCTTAGATACTAAGGTGTACATAGACTGGGAGGTTGACATGGACCAGTATTTTGACTGGTATGATATGTCCGAAGAGAAAAGATTCAAATTGGCCAAAATCAGACTAGTCCGTCAGGCTAGGTTGTATTGGGGAAACATCGAACGCATAGCTAGGCAGAGGGGAGACTTACCTATAGCGACCTGGAGAGACATGAAGAGAAAGCTTAGAGAGAAATATCTGCCTATGTCTTATCAGCAAAGGTTGTTAGATCAGTGGCAACGGTTGACATAGGGTAATAAGACTGTTTTGGAATATGTTGATAAATTTGATGAGTTTGTGATGCGATGCAACGTAGTTGAGTCTGAGTCAGCCACATTGTCGAGGTTTAGATCAGGATTGAATGAAGATATAAAAGGGGAACTATTTTTGAGAGAAGTCCATGATTGAGATCAAGCATACCAAGTTGCCATGGACTATGAGAGGTTTCAAAGGAGAGCTACATTTAGGCGACCAGAGCCCATTAGGTTTAATCCTCCTGTTAGTCGACCTAGTTCAGTCCCTGGTACAACCAATAGACCAAGATCCAGCTCGAATCCAACCCCTAGATCCAACCCTGCCATTCCCCCAATTCCTAGAGAAGACAAAGGAAAGAGCCCTGAAGTTCGAGGTGAGAGGGAGCGAGTCTGCTATAAGCATCGTAAACCAGGTTATTTCGTGAGCCAATGTCCCTCTAGAACTTTACATATAGGGGAGGCAGAAGAAGGAGAATCAGAACCCCTAGAGAATGATGAGGAGGAGGTTAATGAAGCAGGGGATTGCTTAGCTGATGAGTATGAAGGAGATGAAGAAAATGTAGACTCATCAGATGTGTTAGGAGTTGTGAGATGTATCATGACACAGACCAAGGAGCAGGAAGACTGGCGTAGGACTAGCATCCTACACATATTTGTCAAAATAGGAGAAAAGGTCTGTAAGATCGTGATCGATAGTGGAAGCTGTGTCAATGCCATTTCCACTAGTGTAGCCAAGAGTCTAGGATTACCCACTGAACCACATCCCAATCCATATAAGGTATCCTGGATCGATTCCACTTCTATTCTAATCAAGAAGAGATGTCAGGTCCGAATCCAACTTCAGTCCTATCAGGAACGAATCTGGGGTGATGTGCTCCCTATGGGAGTAAGTAGCATCATCCTAGTTAGGCCATGGCTGTTTAACCATGATGTGACAATTTTTGGTCGAACAAACTCCTGTGCTTTCAAATTCAATGGCAAGAAAATTGTCATTCATCCACCCCAGCCTAAGGACAACACTAAAATAGAAGCTAGCAGCCTGAAAGAAAAAGGACTGGATTAAATTTGATAGGCGTAAGAGAATTAGGAAAAGACATTAATGAGGGAGCACCTATTTGGATGGTAGCTGCTAAGGAAACTATGGACCATACCCCTGTAGAACACCCTCAAGAGGTGGTCCAATTATTGAAAGAATTTGAAGACGTGTTTCCCGAGGATCTTCCCGATAATCTTCCACCTTTAAGGGACATACAGCATGCCATAGATTTAGTCCCTGGCACGACTTTACCTAATTTGCCTCATTATAGGATGAATCCAACTGAACATCAGGAGTTACAAAGGCAAGTTAGTGAACTTCTTAGAAAGGGGTTTGTTAGACAAAGTTTAAGCCCATGTGCAGTCCCTGCCTTGTTAACCCCTAAGAAGGATGGCACCTGGAGGATGTGTGTAGACAGCCATGCCATCAACAAGATTACTATCAAATATAGGTTTCCAATCCAAAGACTGGACGATATGTTAGATATGATAGCCGGATCAATGATTTTCTCCAAGATAGACTTAAAGAGTGGCTATCACCATGTTAGGGTTAGGCCTGGAGATGAATGGAAGACAGCTTTTAATACTAAAGATGGATTATATGAGTGGTTAGTCTTGTCGTTCGGTCTGTCCAATGCACTCAGTACCTTTATGAGAATAATGAATCAGGTGTTGAAAACTTTCATCAGGAAATTTATGGTGGTCTACTTAGATGACATTCTTATCTATAGCAAGACCAAGGCAGACCATTTAACCCACCTAAGGCAAGTTTGCCAAGTCCTTGAAAGGATAGCCTTTATGCCAATATCAAGAAGTGTGATTTCTTAACACATAGAGTTATCTTTCTATGATTCGTAGTAACATCTGAAGGAGTGTCCGCTGACCCTACGAAAATTAAGTCCATAGTAGAGTGGCCAGTACCCAAGAGTATCCATGATGTCCGTAGTTTCCACGGTTTAGCTACCTTCTATAAAAGATTCATTAGAGGTTTCAGTACGATAGTGGCTCCAATCACTGATTGTATTAGGAAGGGAACTTTTGAGGGGATTAAAGCAGCAGACAAAGCCTTCCTAACAATTAAGGAAAAAATGACACACACACCCGTCTTGAGGTTACCCGATTTTACAAAAGTATTCGAGGTTGCTTGTGATGCTTTTGGGGTAGGAATTGGAAGTGTCTTGAGTCAAGAGAATCACCCAGTAGCATATTTCAGTGAGAAGTTAAATGAAGCGAGACTAAAGTATTCCACCTATGATAGGGAGCTGTATGCGGTAGTTCAGGCATTACATTATTGGAGGCATTATCTTCTACCGCAAGAGTTTGTCCTATTTTCTGACCATGAAGCTCTTAGGTTCCTTAGTTCTCAGAAGAAATTGAACCCTAGGCACGGGAAATGGGTAGAGTTTATACAAGCTTATACGTTCGTACTAAAACATCGTGCCGGTACTGAAAATATGGTTGCTGATGCGTTGAGTCGTCTTCCATGTTGTTGATTTCTATGAGCACGAGGTAGTAGGGTTTGATAGATTGAAAGAGGAGTATCCTACATGCCCTGATTTTGGTAACATCTATCGATCCCTTCAACAAGGACCATCTATTAAGCATAGTGATTATACCCTTTTAGATGGATACCTTTTCAAAGGAAATCAGTTGTGTATTCCCAAGACCTCTGTTAGGGAATTTCTGATCTGGGAAGCTCATGCTGAGGGCTTAGCAGGACATTTTGGTAGGAATAAGACCATCTTAGCAATAGAAGACCAATTCTTTTGGCGTGGTCTCAAAAGAAATGTGGCCTAGATTGTAGCTCAGTGCCGTACCTGTGCTGTTGCAAAACAGCAAAGACAGAACACCAGTCTGTACACACCCTTACCTGTCCCTGATTGTCCATGGCAGGATATCAGCATGGATTTTGTAGTAGGCCTCCCTAAGATGTCTAGGAAGCATGATTCTATCTTTGTGGTTGTCGATCGTTTCTCCAAGATGGCTCACTTCATTCCTTATTCTCAAACTTTAGATGCTTCGAAGGTGGCCAAGCTTTTTCTCGATCAGGTCGTTAGGCTTCATGGTTTACCCAAAACCATTGTGTCCGATAGAGATGTCAAATTTACTAGCTATTTTTGTAAAACCCTCTGGCACATGCTCGGTACCAAGCTAAAATTCTCTACTGCCTATCATCCTCAAACCATTGGCCAGACTGAGGTAGTAAACCGAAGCTTAGGAAATCTGTTGAGATGTTTAGTTGGTGACAACCTAGGAAACTGGGACCTATTACTTCCTCGTGCTAAATTTTCCTATAACAGCTCATTTAAAAGGTCTATTAGGAAAAGTCCGTTCAAAGTGGTCCATGGATACAGACCTAGGAAGCCTTTAGACCTAGCTCCTTTACCCACACATGCATGGGTGTCTAAGTCTGCTGAGTCATATGCACAGCATATTAGGGAATTGCATAAGGAGATTAGCCAAAAGATCCAATCGAGCAATGAACTCTATAAGCATATGACTAATTCACATAAACGGTTAAAAGAATTTAATGAAGGGGACTCCGTCATGATCAAATTTAAACCAGAAAGGTTTCCGTCGGGAACTATGAATAAACTCCACGCCCGGGGAGCCAGACCTTTCAAAATAATAAAGAAAATTGGACCTAATGCTTATGTATTAGAATTACCACCAGGTTATGGCATTAGTTCAACATTTAATGTTTCAGACTTAAAACAATACAAAGAACCTGCATTAATACCTGGTGAGTTTTTTGGTCCTAATATTTCTTTTGAGAGTGAAGCCCCAAATGAGTGTCCACCACCAAGAATTCCTGAGCGAAAGGAGAGGATTGAAAGGATCTTGGAAGACCAGATCATTACTACGAGAAAAAAGGGCACCAACATTATTTGGTTCGATGGCAAGGACGTCCTGAATCTGAAGATTCCTGGATCACCCGAGAGGATCTACAACAAATCGACTCGGATGTATTAGAAGCTTATCAAGCCAGCCCTTACTCGACAGGGTCGAGTTCCTCCCACCCCGGGAGAATTGGTGTGGGCGCCATAATCGAAAGAGACTCCAACCAATTCAAGTCAAAACCGAGTCCTTATGGCTGGATGAGTAAAAGAAAGTCCTGTAATTTTTTTTCTCTTTCTTTAATTTTGAGTCCAAATAATTATGTAATTCGAGTCCATTTCAATTTTATGTTGGGACTAGTCCAGCCTGATTAACCTTGTATTTGAGAGTTGGGTCCAAATGAGTCAAGTCCAATCCATGAAGAATCAAACCAAACCACATTTGAAGACTAAAGAAGACTCAAGACTTATACTCCAAAGCAAGACCAAAGCCACCTCAAGTGGGGACCACATGCCACATGACACATGCCACCTCATCATCCAAGGTTGCTGCCACATCACACATGCCACCTCACCATCCAAGGTTGCTGCCACATCACACAAGCCACCTCACCATCCAAGGTTGCCACCCAAGAGAAGAAAAGGGGAATTTGAATTTGAATTGGCTACAACCTCCTCCACAACTTCCTCCACTCCTCATGGGACGCCCCATATTTTTATCCACAAATTTTTCTCCATGATATTTGGTGTAGTTTGAATTCAAAATTGCTTAATAGTCTATAAAAGACTCTTAGTATTCTTGTAAAAGAAAGGAAATGAAAAAAAAAAAATTAAAAGTTTCTTCTATGTGAGTTCTATGTGCCTAGGTGGTAGTTCTAAATTCTTCTCCCTATCCCACGCCAACCCTACTTTCTCCTCCTCCATCTCCAACGCCTAAGACACTCTCCTTCTTCTCCAATCTCAAGCTAGCCCTTCAATATTCAAGGTTGATCAAGAAGACCATCACAAGGAGGCCGGCCTAATCCATTTCAAGTGATCTACCATGGCGCAAAGATTATTCTTCAACAATGCTTCATCGATTCTTCTTTAGTTTCTCCATTTCATGACTAACATATCTTACCAAGTTCCTAATCTCGAGGTCTCTTTGTTGTAGGGTTCTCCGGGATTCCGAATTCAAGAGGAAGGAATTACTTGCCACAATCCAGAAAACAAGAAGTGCCCTCAATTTGTAGTATGGTCTTGTCATTTGGGAGGTCTCTTCATGAGTGATCTTGACCTGCTTGAAAGATTAATGCCAGGTATGTTCTAGTATCGATTAGGTCTAAAATACTAAATTTGCCTAGCTTAACTTGTGTGGTTCGAATCTTATTCCTATTTCTTAGTTATTTTGATAGTCTCATTAATTAGGTTTACGTTTGGTCGTTCGAGTTCTCTTCATTAGACCTCCTTTGATATTATATGCTGAACTAATCATATGCAAATAAGAAATTGCTAAATTAATCTTTTCTAATCTCCTTTAGGGTTGCATAGTTGCATTCTCATCTTGCATGTCCTAACCAATCTTGGTATCAGAGCTTGGTTGCATTAGGATAGAATAGTTTTCTCTTAAATCCAAACTAGATCAAAGACACACGCCTCCTGAGCTGGTGTACTCCAGTACACTGTCACGACCCATGGGAGTAATGAGCCTCCGGGCCGGATGTGAAGTTTTAGATTAGAGTTTGGTAAAGCATCGCAATTCCTTTAATTTCTTTTTTTCTATGAATCTGAACCTGCTGGCTGTGATCAAAAAAAAAAAAAAATTCAAAAGAAACAAATAGTACATTTTGCATTGCCATAATTTTTTTTGATTCCATTTAAGGTTAGTTATAATCACACAAAGTTTCAGCATCATACGAAATTCACGGAAAATACTAAAATTCCTACTTCAATTTTCTGTCCTACTGAAATAGTCTGCAGTACATTGTCTGTTGTTTTTATTGTTTCTCTATGTAGACAGATCAACATTTTCTGATTTTTGTTTTTTTGGGATTCTCATAATTCATATAATTTCTCAAAATATTTTCAGATTTTATTTCGATTTTTAGAATTTCTAGCATTCGAAATACTCTCTAAGATTCAATTTGAACTGAAATTCCAGCAATAACAAATCTCAGAAAATTTTTGAATTTGAAGTTCAAATTTTAAATTTTAAATTTTTTGAATTCTGACATTATAGAATCTGAAACTTCGAGTTTGAAATTTAAATTTTAAAATTTAAGTTTGAATTTAAAATTGTTTGAAAACTAATCAAGTCAAATAATTAAGTAAGCTCATAAAACAAAAAAAAAAAAAAATTTGCATTCATTTGAAAACATCTTAAGGGCATCAATATGACATGGGGGCAAGAGTTCATCACTTGTCCTTAGCCCAAAACCACAACCCATCATCTCGGTCCCAATCCTTAATTAAAATCAATTAGACCTAATCACCCTAGTGGGTTAGGGACACCAATGAGTCGGGTTCGGATTAGGGTCAAGTAGATTGTGTCCACTAATTGGTGTGTGCTTATGGGCTTGGTGTCTAGGATTGGTGTATTAGGGCTTGTGGGTTGGTCCGCCTACCTGGCCAATCACAGATTGGTGTCTAAGGTTGGCAGAACAGGGACCTCCACTCCCCTTCCCACCTACCTGGCTAAGTCACGTAAGTTACTACTAGCTAGTTGGTCCTTTTAATTAGATCTCTAATTCGTACTCTAGGTCTAGAAATCCATAGCCCAAGTTTGAGTCTAATTGTTTGCATGACAACTAGATCAGGAACTCCTTACCACCCTTCACAAGACCAACCAAGTTCATCCATGGACACTAGTATGGAAACCCTTATGAGATCTATGATTGAGCGACTTGAACGTTTGGATTCTAGGTTTGATCAATTCAAGGAAAGGATAGGAAACCTAGAGGAATCTAGGTTGACTCCAACTGAACCATCTTCACCCAGATTGCCTTCAGTTCGTCTTAGAGCCCAGCAACAGGAACATACACCTGATCCAATTCCTAGAAGGCCACATCAGGGCTATGTTGATCACACTCTAGAACCATATCCTAGAAGACCTCACCATGATACTTTTGATCAGGATGATCGGGCCCTAAGGAATATCTGTTTAGATGCACCAACCTTCGAAGGCAGCTTAGATCCTATGGTGTACATAGACTGGGAGGCTGACATGGACCAGTATTTTGACTGGTATGATATGTCCGAAGAGAGAAGATTCAAATTGGCCAAAATCAGACTAGTCTGTCAGGCTAGGTTGTATTGGGGAAACATCGAACGCATTGCTAGGCAGAGGGGAGACTTACCTATAGTGACCTGGAGAGACATGAAGAGAAAGCTTATAGAGAAATATCTGCATATGTCTTATAAGCAAAGGTTGTTAGATCAGTGGCAACGGTTGACATGGGTAATAAGACCGTTTCGGAATATGTTGATAAATTTGATGAGTTTGTGATGCGATGCAACATAGTTGAGTCTGAGTCAGCCACATTGTCGAGGTTTAGATCAGGATTGAATGAAGATATAAAAGGGGAACTGTTTTTGAGAGAAGTCCATGATTTAGATCAAGCATACCAAGTTGCCATGGACTATGAGAGGTTTCAAAGGAGAGCTACATTTAGGTGACCTGTGCCCATTAGGTTTAATCCTCCTGTTAGTCGACCTAGTTCAGTCCCTGGTACAACCAATAGACCAAGATCCAGCTCGAATCCAACCCCTAGACCCAACCCTGCCATTCCCCCAATTCCTAGAGAAGACAAAGGAAAGAGCCCTGAAGTTCGAGGTGAGAGGGAGCGAGTCTACTATAAGTGTCGTAAACCAGGTCATTTCGTGAGCCAATGTCCCTCTAGAACTTTACATATAGGGAAGGCAGAAGAAGGAGAATCAGAACCCCTAGAGAATGATGAGGAGGAGGTTTATGAAGCAGGGGATTGCTTGGCTGATGAGTATGAAGGAGATGAAGAAAATGTAGACTCATCAGATGTGTTAGGAGTTGTGAGATGTATCATGACACAGACCAAGGAGCAGGAAGACTGGCGTAGGACTAGCATCCTACACACATTTGTCAAAATAGGAGAAAAGGTCTGTAAGATCGTGATCGATAGATGAAGCTGTGTCAATACCATTTCCACTAGTGCAGCCAAGAGTCTAGGATTACCCACTGAACCACATCCCAATCCATATAAGGTATCCTGGATCGATTCCACTTCTATCCCGATCAAGCAGAGATGTCAGGTCCGAATCCAACTTCAGTCCTATCAGGAACGAATCTAGTGTGATGTGCTCCCTATGGGAGTAAGTAGCATCATCCTAGGTAGGCCATGGCTGTTTAACCATGATGTGACAATTTTTGGTCGAACAAACTCCTGTGCTTTCAATTTCAATAGCAAGAAAATTGTCATTCATCCAACCCAGCCTAAGGACAATACTAAAAGAGAAGCTAGCAGCCTGAAAGAAAAAAGGACTGGATTAAATTTGATAGGTGCAAGAGAATTAGAAAAAGATATTAATGAAGGAGCACCTATTTGGATGGTAGCTGCTAAGGAAACTATGGACCATACCCCTATAGAACACCCTCAAGAGGTGGTCCAATTATTGAAAGAATTTGAAGACGTGTTTCCCGAGGATCTTCCCGATAATCTTCCACCTTTAAGGGACATACAGCATGCCATAGATTTAGTACCTAGTGCGACTTTACCTAATTTGCCTCATTATAGGATGAATCCAACTGAACATCAGGAGTTACAAAGGCAAGTTAGTGAACTTCTTAGAAAGGGGTTTTTTAGAGAAAGTTTAAGCCCATGTGCAGTCCCTGCCATGTTAACCCCTAAGAAGGATGGCACCTGGAGGATGTGTGTAGACAGCCGTGCCATCAACAAGATTACTATCAAATATAGGTTTCCAATCCCAAGACTGGACGATATGTTAGATATGATAGCCGGATCAACGATTTTCTCCAAGATAGACTTAAAGAGTGGCTATCACCAGGTTAGGGTTAGGCCTGGAGTTGAATGGAAGACCGCTTTTAAGACTAAAGATGGATTATATGAGTGGTTAGTCATGTCGTTCGGTCTGTCCAATGCACCCAGCACATTTATGAGAATAATGAATCAGGTGTTGAAAACTTTCATCAGGAAATTTGTGGTGGTCTACTTTGATGACATTCTTATCTATAGCAAGACTAAGGCAGACCATTTAACCCACCTAAGGCAAGTTTGCCAAGTCCTTGAAAGGATAGCCTCTATGCCAATATCAAGAAGTGTGATTTCTTAACACATAGAGTTATCTTTCTAGGATTCGTAGTAACATCTGAAGGAGTGTCCGCGGACCCTACGAAAATTAAGTCCATAGTAGAGTGGCCAGTACCCAAGAGTATCCATGATGTCCGTAGTTTCCACGGTTTAGCCACCTTCTATAGTAGATTCATTAGAGGGTTCAGTACGATAGTGGCTCCAATCACTGATTGTATTATGAAGGAAACTTTTGAGTGGACTAAAGCAGCAGACAAAGCCTTACTAACAATTAGGCAAAAAATGACACACGCACCCGTCTTGAAGTTACCCAATTTTACCAAAGTGTTCGAGGTTGCTTGTGATGCTTCTGGGGTAGGAATTGGAGGTGTCTTGAGTCAAGATAATCACCCAGTAGCATATTTCAGTGAGAAGTTAAATGAAGCGAGACTAAGGTATTCCACCTATGATAGGGAGCTGTATGCGGTAGTTCAGGCATTACATTATTGGAGGCATTATCTTCTACCGCAAGAGTTTGTCCTATTTTCTGACCACGAAGCTCTTAGGTTCCTTAGTTCTCAGAAGAAATTGAACCCTAGGCACGGGAAATGGGTAGAGTTCATACAAGCTTATACGTTCATACTGTAACATCGTGCCGGTACTGAAAATATGGTTGCTGATGCGTTGAGTCATCTTCCATGTTGTTGATTTCTGTGAGCACTGAGGTAGTAGGGTTTGATAGATTGAAAGAGGAGTATCCTTCATGCCCTGATTTTGGTAACATCTATCGATCCCTTCAACAAGGACCATCTAGTAAGCATAGTGATTATACCCTTTTAGATGGATACCTTTTCAAAAGAAATCAGTTGTGTATTCCCAAGACCTCTGTTAGGAAATTTCTGATCTGGGAAGCTCATGCTGAGGGCTTAGCAGGATATTTTGGTAGGAATAAGACCATCTTAGCAATAGAAGACCAATTCTTTTGGCCTGGTCTCAAAATAAATGTGGCCCAGATTGTAGCTCAGTGCCGTACCTGTGCTGTTGCAAAACAGCAAAGACAGAACACCAGTCTGTACACACCCTTACCTGTCCCTGATTGTCCATAGCAGGATATCAGCATGGATTTTGTAGTAGGCCTCCCTAAGACGTCTAGGAAGCATGATTCTGTCTTTGTGGTTGTCGATCGTTTCTCCAAGATGGCTCACTTCATTCCTTGTTCTCAAACTTTAGATGCTTCGAAGGTGGCCAAGCTTTTTCTCGATCAGGTCGTTAGGCTTCATGGTTTACCCAAAACCATTATGTCCGATAGAGATGTCAAATTTACTAGCTATTTCTGTAAAACCCTCTGGCACATGCTCGGTACCAAGCTGAAATTCTCTACTGCCTATCATCCTCAAACCAATGGCCAGACTGAGGTAGTAAACAGAAGCTTAGGAAGTCTGTTGAGATGTTTAGTTGGTGACAACCTAGGAAACTGGGACCTATTACTTCCTCGTGCTAAATTTGCCTATAACAGCTCAGTTAATAGGTCTATTGGGAAAAGTCCGTTCAAAGTGGTCCATGGATACAGACCTAGGAAGCCTTTAGACCTAGCTCCTTTACCCACACATGCACGGGTGTCTGAGTCTACTGAGTCATATGCATAGCATATTAGGGATTGCATAAGGAGATTAGCCAAAAGATCCAATCGAGCAATGAACTCTAAAAGCATATGACTAATTCACATAAACGGTTAAAAGAATTTAATGAAGGGGACTCTGTCATGATCAAATTTAAACCAGAAAGGTTTCTGCCGGGAACTATGAAGAAACTCCATGCCTGGGGCGCCGGACCTTTCAAAATAATAAAGAAAATTGGACCTAATGCTTTGTATTAGAATTACCACCAGGTTATGGCATTAGTTCAACATTTAATGTTTCAGACTTAAAAGAATACAAAGAACCTGCATTAATACCTGGTGAGTTTTTTGGTCCTAATATTTCTTTTGAGAGTGAAGCCCCAAATGAGTGTCCACCACCAAGTGTTCCTGAGCGAAAGGAGAGGATTGAAAGGATCTTGGAAGACCAGATCATTACTACTAGAAATAAGGGCTACCAACGTTATCTGGTTCGATGGCAAGGACGTCCTAAATCTGAAGATTCCTGGATCACCCGAGAGGACCTACAATAAATTGACTCGGATGTATTAGAGGCTTATCAAGCCAGCCCTTACTCGATAGGGTCGAGTTCCTCCCACCTCGAGAGAATTGGTGTGGCTGCCAGAATCAGGAAGAGACTCCAACCAATTCAAGTCAAAACCGAGTCCTTATGGTTGGATGAGTAAAAGAAAGTCCTGTAATTTTTTTCTCTTTCTTTAATTTTGAGTCCAAATAATTATGTAATTCGAGTCAATTTCAATTTTATGTTGGGACTAGTCCAGCCTGATTAACCTTGTATTTGAGAGTTGGGTCCAAATGAGTCAAGTCCAATCCATGAAGAATCAAACGAAACCACATTTGAAGACTAAAGAAGACTCAAGACTTATACTCCAAAGCAAGACCAAAGCCACCTCAAGTGGGGACCACATGCCACATGACACATGCCACCTCATCATCCAAGGTTGCTGCCACATCACACATGCCACCTCACCATCCAAGTTTGCTGCCACCTCACCATCCAAGGTTGCCGCCCAAGAGAAGAAAAGGGGAATTTGAATTTGAATTGGCTACAACCTCCTCCACAACTTCCTCCACTCCTCATGGGACGCCCCATATTTTTCTCCACAAATTTTTCTCCATGATATTTGGTGTAGTTTGAATTCAAATTGCTTAATAGTCTATAAAAGACTCTTAGTCTTCTTGTAAAAGAAAGGAAATGAAAAAAATAAATTAAAAGTTTCTTCTATGTGAGTTCTATGTGCCTAGGTGGTAGTTCTAAATTCTTCTCCCTATCCCACGCCAACCCTACTTTCTCCTACTCCATCTCCAACGCCTAAGACACTCTCCTTCTTCTCCAATCTTAAGCTAGCCCTTCAATATTCAAGGTTGATCAAGAAGACCATCACAAGGAAGCCGGCCTAATCCATTTCAAGTGATCTACCATGGCGCCAAGATTATTCTTCAACAATGCTTCATCGATTCTTCTTTAGTTTCTCCATTTCATGACTAACGTATCTTACCAAGTTCCTAATCTCGAGGTTTCTTTGTTGTAGGGTTCTCGGGATTCCGAATTCAAGAGGAAGGAATTATTTGCCACAATCCAGAAAATAAGAAGGGCCCTCAATTTGTAGTATGGTCTTGTCATTTGGGAGGTCTCTTCATGAGTGATCTTGACCTGCTTGAAAGATTAATGCCAGGTATGTTCTAGTGTCGATTAGGTCTAAAATATTAAATTTGCCTAGCTTAACTTGTGTGGTTCGAATCTTATTCCTATTTCTTTGTAATTTTGATAGTCTCATTAATTAGGTTTACGTTTGGTCGTTTGAGTTCTCTTCATTAGACCTCCTTTGATATTATATGCTGAACTAATCATATGCAAATAAGAAATTTCTAAGTTAATCTTTGCTAATCTCTTTTAGGGTTGCGTAGTTGCATTCTCATCTTGCATGTCCTCATCATTGGTTTTCAACAGGATCACCTAGAACCCAACCTTGGTTTTGACTGGGCTCACCAAAAATCATTACACTATTAGTATTAAAATGGGATCACTAACAACCCACACTTGGTTTTTAAATTGGGCTCACCAATAACCCATGAACTCACAAAGAGTTAAAAGAAAGTAAGCAACTAATGACAAACCCAGGTTGTCAGATGGTTGTAGTTGTAGCTCAAGAGAAGCCTTCTTAAATGAGATTCAATGCACTTCAATGGCTTCCTCTTCTTCCTTAATAAGTGCTTCAAGCTTCTAATTGGAGTTGGTGAAGATTTGAAGGCAGACTTGAATGTTCTTCTTAGTGCTCTCTTACTTATAAGCTCATTTAATGTTCAATTAAGCATTAGCTTCTTCAAAGGTTATCCAAATCCCTTATTTATAGAGTCTTGTACTCTTCTTGGATGGATATAGTTGTTGTAGACCGTTGGGACTTGACATTTGACCATTGGATCACTTTTTAAATTCAAAAATGAAGTTCTAGAACTAGCCGTTACTTGCTTGAAATCGACCTTCAAGTTGGCTCGGATGCCTCAAGTCGGCTTGGATTCTTAGAGAGTTGATTCTTCACTCTGGTCGAGTCGGCTCTTCACAATCGAGCTAGCTCAGATCCTTAGTATCGATGATTACTTACTCTGGTTGAGTCGACTCACCTTAGTCGAGTCGGCTCGGATTCTTAGGTCTTCAAAGTTATACTCCGAAGGAGTCGACTAGGGTTCCTTCGAGTCAGCTCTCCTGGCTGTTCTCTCATAATTAATTTTTCTTGGACTCTGGAGGAGTCAACTCGGATTACTAAAGGGTCAACTCTGATCCTGGCTAAATGTTTGAGTCAGCTTGGATAGCCTTCAGGTCGGCTCGCATATCTGATTCATGAAATGATGCTTTGGACGAGTCGGCTTGGGTTCCTTCGAGTCGGCTTGGATCTCTGTGTGCCAGAATCCTTCAATCGTGCCATGGATTAGAGTCGGCTCTCTTCATGCATGTCGGCTCGAGTGAATTTCCAATAAAAAACTTTATCTCTTCTCCAAAATTCATCCAGCAACTCTTCAATACTTAAGACTCATCCCAACTCAACAAACAACAAATTCTAAAGAAATTTAAGCTTGAAAAACACATAGAAGTAACCCTTTTTCATGAATATTACATCAATCTTTTTTTGGGTTCTTCTTTACATGAAACATTTGCAATGCAACACATAACATATAACAGGGTTGTAGGAGTTGCAATTGGGCATTAAGATCATCCTATAAAAACATGTAAAGCACTTGAAGAGTTGTTAGTAAGATACATGCTCCAATGTTTTGTTATCATCAAAATCACTTAATGGGTCAACAATCTCTCCCTTTTTAATGATGACAAAACATCGGGCATGGAAAGAAACTTTACAGTTACATGTATAAATATATTTGGAAGTAAATATTAACATATATGAGTTGTATACTAAGAATGAATTTGAAATCAATGTGTCAGAGTGATGGGGGACGAATTTGATGAAATGGGTGTGTGGAGATGTGATCTACTCACTTAGCAACAACATATTAGCATTAGAGCTCCAAATATGGATGGATTCATGGATAGAAGGGATGAAGAATTTTGAGCTAGGAACTAGGTGAGCAGAAATCTGACACCCTTGTGCAAGCTTCCTTTCAAAAAAATAAAAGAGAGGACCTAAGGGCATAAAAACCCTCAAACTAGGCTAAGCTACCTTTAAGAACCTCAGATCTAAGGATCAAGAGGGTCTATTCCCAACAATGAGGAGAAATCAAAGATCAAATGGAAGGGAAACACTCACCACTCAAGAATTGAAGGTTAGAGACAAGATCTACACTCCCTTATTGGATTTACCATTGGAGCTTTGATCCATGGCGTGGAGCCTTCATCATCATCTTCAAATCATCAAGAAGAACCTGCAAAAAAGTCAAGGTAAGGTCATGATTCAAAGAAATTAAGGAAAAAGAAAGGAATCAACAAAGAGAAGTGAAGAGAGTTGCTGGAATTTTTGGACAGCACTTCCACTTCTTCTTAGACTACTTGGATCTTAGGTAGAAGAGCTTGGAAATAGTACTATGGTCTTTCAAACTCAGTGTACTCACCCAAATTCAAGATCAAGCTCAACACTCCAACTCAAACTTAAAGAGAAATACTCAAATATCAAGAAGAACTCATGAACTTGGCAAGGTGGAAGAGAATACAAACTAGCAATCTTTCATTCAACTCAAGTAATTCATATCATACAAGAGGAGGCCTTGGTCCCTATTTATAGGCCAAGGGCAGCTACTTTGGGTGGCAAAGAAGGGGATTAAGAGACCAACTACTTCAAGTTTAGTTGGTAGCTAATTACAAGATTAGTTCCTAGTAACTAATTCCTAGTAACTAATCCTAACAAAAAAAATTCTAGAAGCCCCATGTGGCGCCATCTCCTTGCAACACTTGTCTTCATCTAACCCTTCCACATGTCCTTTAAAGTTTGGTCATTCAATAGGCTTCATAGTGGATGATTTCTTCATAGCTTTACCGGCCCATGGGATTGGAAAAGGAGTCTTCACTTGGTTTTGGTCTTGAACACTTCAAACTTGTTTCATGGAATTAGGAGTCTTTACTTCAAGAAGTGCTTCATACATTTGTGGGAACCTAAAAAAGAAAAGATTGGACTACAACCAAAGATTGTTAGTTTGTAGTTTCTTCCTCTTGCCAATGTCCTCATTAATTCTTCCTGGATGAAAAGAACTCAGCCTTGACGAGTATGGATCATTTTGGCTTTGGTAGTATTCAAGTATATCTGGATTGATCCTTTGTAGTTCTTCTTGAGTGATCCATGAATCTTCATAATCAGGTCTGCCTTTTCAATGGACCAAGTATCGTTGGTAATCTTTATTCGGGGTAGTGACAATATTGTTATCTATGATCCTTTCAATTCTTTCTCCTTGCTCTGGTAGTGCGGCTGGTGGGCACTCTGGGATTATTTCACTGATGGATCAGGTTCTAGGAACTCACTGGAAATCATTGTAGGCTTCTTGTATCCTACCAGATCTGTGATATTAAAAGTAGAGCTAATGCCAAAGTCAGAAGGTAGTTCCAACACATAAGCATTAGGTCCTATTCCTTTTATTCTTTTAAAAAGACCAGCGCCATGGGCGTGGAGTTTTTTTATAGTTCATGGTGGAAACTGTTCAAGTTTTAGCATGATCATCACAAAGTCCCCTACTTGAAATTCTTTGGCCCTTCTATGAGAATCAGCCATATGCTTGTAGCTCTCATTGCTTATTTGGATTTTCTTACTAACCTCTTTGTGTAGATCCTTAATGTGTTATGCATATGACTCAGTAGAATCGGATGTTCGTGCATGCATGGGTAATGGAATGAGGTCGATTGGTTTTCGTGGTTTATAGCCATGAAGAATCTCAAAAGGACTTTTTCTAGTAGACCTGTTAACTGAGCTATTATAGGCAAACTCTATACATGGCAGTAATAGGTCCCAATTCCCAATATGTTCTCCCACTAAACATCTCAACATGTTCTCAAGACATATATTTACCACTTCCATTTGGCCGTCAGTTTGGGGGTGATAAGATGTGGAAAAGTTTAGCTTAGTTCCTAAGAGATGCCATAGGGTCTTCCAAAAGTAACTGGTGAACTTCACATCCTTATCAGACACTATGGTTTTAGGTAACCCATGTAACCTAACCACTTCATCTAGGAATAATTTGGCCACTTTAGATGCATCAAAGGTCTGGAAACAAGGCAAAAAATGGGCCATCTTAGAAAATCGGTCGACTACCACAAAGATAGAATCATGCTTCCTTAAGGTCTTTAGTAGTCCCAACACAAAGTCCATACTGATATCTTGCCATGGTTGATTAGAAATAGGTAACAGAGTGTATAGTCCTGTGTTTTGTTTTTGCATATTGGCAATGATACATGTTTTACACTAGGCTACAACTTGGGCAACGTTTCTTTTCATGCTAGGCCAATAGAATTGTTCCTCCAAAGCTAAAATAGTCTTATTCCTCCCAAAATGGCCTGCTAATCACCCGGCATGAATCTCCCAAATCAAGAACTCTTGGACAGAAGTCTGGGAAACACGCAACTTATTCCCTTTGAAAAGAAATCCATCAGGAAGGACATAGTCTTGATACTCCTTAGATGGTCCTAGACTGATAGACTCAAAAATCTTGCTAAAGTCAGGGCAACTCTTGTATTCTTCTTTTAACTTATTAAACCCTGTGACTTCAGTACTCAATGAAGTTAGAAGCATGGAAAGTTGACTTAAAGCATCAGCCAGTTTATTTTCAATCCCAGCACGGTGTTTCAAGACAAAGGCATAGGCTTGGATGTATTCTACCCATTTTCTGTGCCTAGGGTTTAACTTCTTTTGGGAGCTAAGAAAACGGAGTGCTTCATGATCAGAAAACAGAACAAATTCTTGTGGTAACAAATAATGTCTCCAATGTTTCAAAGATTGAACTACCGCATATAACTCCTTATCATACATGGAATACTTCAATTTTGCTCCATTTAATTTCTCACTAAAGAATGCTACCGGGTGGTTTTCTTGACTTAGAATTCCTCCAATCCCTATTCCGGATGCATCACAAGCAACCTCGAAAACTTAAGTGAAATCAGGTAATCTTAATATTGGTGCTTGGGTCATTTTCTCTTTAATTTCAAGAAAGGCTTTGCTAGCTTGTTTGGTCCACTCAAAATCTCCTTTCTTAATACAATCCGTGATTGGGGCGATGATGGTACTAAACCCTCTTATGAACCTCCTATAGAAAGTGGCAAGGCTGTGAAAACTATGGACATCATGTATACTCTTGGGTTCAGGCCACTCAACTATGGATCTAACTTTTCCGGGATTAGCATATACCCCTTCAGCAGTGACAACAAATCCTAGAAAGGTCACTCTCTTGGTCAAAAATTCACACTTTTTCAAATTGGCATAAAGATTCTCTTTTTTAAGGATGTAGCAAACTTGATGGAGGTGATCTAGATGGTCTTCCTTAGTTTTGCTGTAGATAAGGATGTCATCAAAGTATACTATAACAAACTTCCCAATGAATGACTTTAAAACTTGAGTCATGATTCGCATGAAAGTACTTGGGGTGTTAGATAGACCAAAGGACATTACTAGCCACTCATAAAGACCATATTTTATCTTAAATGCTATTTTCCATTCATCTCTAGGTCTAATCCTTACCTGGTGATATCCACTCTTAAGATCTATTTTGGAAAACACAGTGGCTCCGGTCATCATATCTAGTAAGCCATCAAAACGAGGAATGGGAAATCGATATTTGACCGTAATCTTGTTAATGGCATGACTATTAATGCACATTCTCCAATTTCCATCTTTCTTTAGGGTTAATAGGGCTGGTACGGTACATGGACTTAAACACTCCC
Source organism: Areca catechu (assembly GCA_021397845.1). Taxonomy (NCBI): domain Eukaryota; kingdom Viridiplantae; phylum Streptophyta; class Magnoliopsida; order Arecales; family Arecaceae; genus Areca; species Areca catechu. The sequence goes on from CM038038.1 coordinate 42,096,387, forward strand.
TAATGAACCCTTTTTGGAGGAGGTCTCCTACTTGTCTTTGTGGTTCAACATGTTTAGTAGGATCATCCTATAGTGTGGTAAATTGGGTAAAGTGGCACCCAGGACTAAATCGATTGCATGTTGAATGTCCCTAAGTGGAGGTAGGTGGTTAGGTAAGTCTTCAGGGAATATGTCCTTAAAGTCCTCTTAAACCTTTGTGACTTCCAGAGGTGGCTCCTTAGGATCTTGTTCAGGTACTTTCCTAAGGGTTAAAATCCACATAGGTGATCCTTCTTTAATTTCTTTCTTCAAATCCTTAGCATCAATCAAATTCAAACTTGGCTTCTTTTTTTTCAATTCACTAGACCCTTTCTTGATATTTTCCTTAGGTGGGGTCGAGTTAATTGTAAGCCTTTTTCCAAAATGGGTGAAGGCACAAGAATTGGATTGACCATATAAAGTTGCATCATGATCATATAGCCATGGTCTACACAAAATGATGCAACTTACCGCCATGGGTAGTACATCACACCATACTTGTTTCTGATAGGATTGAATTTGAATGGGAACTTGACATCTGGATTTGATTAGAATGGATGTTGCATCTATCAAAGAAACTTTGTATGGATTGGGATGGGAAACAGGGGTCAAACCTAAGGTCTTAAGGGCCTTAGTGGATATGGAATTTACACAACTTCCATTGTCTATGATGATTTTATAAACTTTATCCCCTATTTTGATAAATGTTTGAAGTATATTTGTTCTTCTCCAATCCTCCTCCTTAATTTGGGTTAAAATCCTAACAACACCCAAATTTTGTTTATAATCAATTTCTTCTTCTTCTTCAACATACTCATTGACCAAGTTAGACTTTGCCTCATACACTTCTTCAATTTCCTTAATGGGATCATTCTCCTCATCAACTATCTCCCCTATGTGTAATGAATAGGTAGGGCATTGGTTGGAGTAGTGTCCCTTTTTGCTACATTTAAAGCATTGAACATTAGGGTTACTACTCTTTTGAATTAGAGGGGCCTTACCTTTATCACTTGCTTGACCTATTGGAGTACTAGTAATGGGTCTATTGGATCGCATATGATTGAGTCCTGGTTTCTGAGTAGGGGTGCTAACCTTACTTGATTCGGGTCACCTTGTTATTAGTCCCCTATGAAACCTCTCATAGTCCCTCGCTATCTAGTAAGCCTGCTCTAGGTCTATAATCTCTCTCAAAAATAATTCCCTTTGAATCTCTTCTCTCAGACTGGCTCTAAACCTAGACAAAGTCACAGCTTTTGATTCATCAATATTACACATCATCACAAATTCATCAAACTTAGCAACGTACTCCAATACAGTCTTAGTACCCTGATACAATCTTTGCCATTGGTCTAACAATCTCTGATGATAGGACATAGGGATGTACTTCTCTCTCAGCTTAGCTTTCATTGTTCTCCATATGGTTATAGGCATGTCTCCCCTTTGTTTAATTATTCCCCCGACATTCCCATAGAATAACCTAGCTTGTCGAACCAATCTAAGCTTGGCAATATTGTACTTCCTATCCTCGGTCATTTCATACCACTCGAAGTATTGGTCCATCTATCCTTCCTAGTCAATGTAAACCTTAGGATCCAGGCTTCCATCAAAGATAGGAGCCTCTAGTCTAATGCTTCTCATGACCCTCTCATCTTGGTCTAAGTAGTCTTGGTGGGGTCACCTAGGGGTGTGATCATGGGTGAAATCAAATCGATAGGCTTGGTGAGTAGGCCTGGGTGACTCATGCTCGAAGTGGGCTCTCCGGGCCTCCTCAATAAAATCAGGGTGAAGTCTTCTAGAGTTGTACTCAGGGGTGTGCTCAAAATGTTGGGCTATTAGTCCTCTTGGGATTGACCAAGATGACTTGGGTTCAGTTGGGATCTTTTCAAGAGTCCCAACTCTCTCTTTGACTTGACCTAGTACCTTGTTAATTTGCCCAAATTGCTCAGTTACATGGTCAAGTTTTTCAGTTAGGGTCCTCACGATGAATTCAAGATTGGGATCCATGGGTAATAACCAGACTGAGGATGGGCTTTGGTATAGGGCTTATAGGATACAATATAAGGATATGCAATACATTGGGCAAGCAGTGGTGTGGGCACCAGGATCCAATAGAGGCTCCTCAACCCTCTGTAGATCTCCAGTTAGGGTTTCAATTTTTGGGTCTTGTAATAAGGCTTCAAGCCTCAACCTTGTAATTTTTTTTTGCTTTGAATTGAGTCCTGTACTAAGTCTAGTCACAAATCGAGTCCAGCATGAGACTTTTGGAAGTATGGGTCCATTGCAAGAGTTTCTCTTAAAATTTAGTGTCCTTGGAACCAAGTCTGGAAGGAATCCAAGTCAGCTCAGGGCCCATCGTTTCATCCTATGTGGCACCATGTGGGAAGCACACTTGTCATCCTTGGATGCCCAAAGAGGAGGATCATATCACTTGGCTCTATCCCTTTTTCCCTCCTCCTATCTAGCTCCTTTCCAAGCAAGGGTGGTCGGCCAAAGTGAAAGTCAATGGGAGTTGAAGTGGGGAATTCAAATCCATTGCTTCAAGCCCTCCAATCAAGTATTCTGACCAAATTGCTTCAACCTCTTTGGAAGGGAGAGACAAGATCCATGGGTGCCTCCACCTAACAATTTTTATGTCATGCCTTGTACCAAAGAAAGGATGCCAACCAAGGAAGGAGGAAGAACACATGCCTTGCTCCAAGCCTCTCTTCATGCTTTCTTCCAAAACCAAGAAGCTTCTTTCCATGTTCAAGGCACCAAGATCCCCCCTCCAAGCCATGCATCAGGCCATGCCCAATCCAATCAGCTTTTGGTCGGCCAAGGAGAGAAGAAAGTCAAGGGTTTTGGGCACCCATTGAAGAAAATTTGTAATCTTTCGTTTGAAATTCAAAAGGGTCCTAAAGTGCCTATTTAAATGACCTAACCCTTCCTTTGTAAATTTAAATCTTTGATGAATGAAAAACCAAGTTTTTTGAGATCCAATTTCTCTTTAGTTGCCTTCATTCACTAGGAATGTCGATCTCCGTGAGGGAGAGCATTCGCCTTCGGGTGTCGAGAGGTGTGAGGCCTAAAGTTATCGTCCCTTCTTCAACTCCATCCTCCAACCTCGAATCAGAGCCCATTGGGATCATCCACCAGGGTGCCTAACAAGAAGACTCCACCCATCATCACATCAACCCTCTTTCCTTCTTCCATTGCTATCTTTTGATCGAAACATAACTCCTCTTCTTTGAATGCTCGCAGGTCCTCTAGGTGACACGAACACGGAGTGGGTTGCCCTTGCCATCGAGACCTTCGGACAGCGAGCCGGTGCAACTGCGGGTTGAAGGCTCGATCATCCAGGCCGCATCCGCGAGAGTGAGTGATCTCGGCATCGGGTGCTTCAGATCTTTGAGGTTTGCCTCCTTGAAGTCCTAAGTTGATATTGTTCTGAGAAATAAGTCTTACGGGGTTTCTCAATCCCGGGGTCCTCTCTTTATTATTGCTTAGGGACTACTTGCTTGCCTGAAGATCTTGTTAATATAGAATGCTAGATCTACTCTTTCTTGTCTTCGGGAATCCTCAACTTAATTCAAAACTCTAAAAGTCCTAAAACAACAACTCACCTGCATCATTTCATCTTGCATTTAGTTAGTCCCCCATCATTTCTGGTATCAGAGCATGGTTAGGATTTTAGCTCTTCTTAAGTACCTGGATTAGGTGCTTCACCAGGCTGTCCGATCTTAGGAGATAAGTAGGGTTTCAAGACCCTCTCCTTCCATTTCACGGGGATCTCCTAAGGCATGTAGGGGTTCCATTGTGATAGGCCTTTGAAGGAGAATACAAGAAGAATAGATTTAAAAAGAACAAAAAAAATTTTTTGCATCTTAGATCGCTTCTGTAATTTCTACAATTTTTCCTTTTTATACATGGTCTGTTATTTTAGTTTTTACTATTTGTAGGAATCTCCAAATTTTATGATTTATTCTTTGTTAGATCCCAAGTAATTCAATGTATTTTTTGGAATTTAACCAGATTTTATTTCAATTTGTAGAATTTCTACAAGCTAAAATATTACCTGAGAACATGTTCTATTCAGAATATTTCAGCAATTTGCATTTTCTTGTGTTTTCAATTGTCATCTAGTTTAATCTTGCATTTAGAGTAATATCATTTCATTCCCATCATCTTAACTCTGTTTTCATACATCAAAAATACAAAAAAACATAATTTAGTGACATCTCATTAGATCATTTGCTTGCATTCAATTTCATAAATCACTTAAGGATGACAATTTGACATAGGGTCAGGATTTCATTACCTGTCCCTAGCCCAAAAATCACTAACCTGCATATCGAACCCTTGCTCTAACTAAAATCCAATAGACACTTAATTTGCTCTAGAGAGCTTAGGGACATCAATTGGTCGAGTCAAGACTAAGTGTCTATTCTTGGCATCAGCCTAGTCTATGTGTGCTGTTGCTCTTGGTGTCTAGGCTTGGTGATTCGGGCTTGTGAGTTTGGTCCGCCTACCTGGCCAATCCCAGATTGGTGTCTAAGGTTGGTGCTCAGGGATCTCCACTCTGCTACACCTACCTGGCCAAGGACAAAGTTACTCCAGACTGGTTTACCACCCTGACATAGGTAACTGGTTGAGATTCTAGGTCTAGTAGATCCTAGACATTTTTGTGTGTTTAACCCATGTCCACTAGATCAGGAGTATCCTATCATCCTCACCATTCCCAAGCCGATGAACCTATGGAGAACGAGAGAGAAGTTCAACTTAAGGATCTTATGGAGCAATTGACTAGTATGAGCAGCAAACTAGATAGGCTTGAAGAGAGAGTTGGAACCTTAGAGAGGAATAGTCCTAGACCATCTGTTGAGCCTGAGCCTGGATCACCTTTCCCCCCTAGGGATTATCCTCACCATGAACCACCCATAGAGGCTGAACCTAGGAGACTGCCCCGTGTCAACCCAGCCCAAGAGTTTGAACCTAGGAGACCCAATCCCGAGATCATAGACCAAGAAGAAAGGGCCCTTAGGAACATCAAGTTAGAAGCCCCTATCTTTGATGGTAGCCTAGATCCTAAAGTGTATGTAGATTGGGAGGAGGATATGGAGTAGTATTTCGAGTGGTATAGAATGACTGAAAGGATGAAGTTTAAGTTTGCCAAGACTAGGTTGGTTCACCAAGCTAGGTTATTCTGGAATAGTGTTGAAAGGCTGGTAGCACAGAGAGATGAATAACCTATAGCAACTTGGAGAGGCATGAAAGCCAAACTTAAGGAGAAGTACCAACCACTTTCTTACACCCAGAGTTTTTTGGACCAATGGCAGAATCTGAGTCAAGGGAACAAGAGTTTGGCTACATCAAGAAGTTTGATGAGTATGTCATGCGATGTCATGTCAATGAATCTGCTTCTGTGACCCTGTCTAGGTTTAGGGCTGGCCTACACCCAGACATCCAGAGAGAGCTTTACTTTAGAGAGGTCACTGATTTAGAGTATGCTTACCAAGTTGCAAAGAATTGTGAGCGTTTCCAGAGGGCTCCTACCTATCGTAAACCTGAACCCTTTAAAAACCCTAGTCGACTCCCAGGACCTAACCCAGGGTATAGTCAGGCTTAACTGAGTCATCCCAATCCTTACCGACCTGACTCGAGTCGACCCAACCCCAGCGACCCAACCCGAGCCAACCAGATCTGAACTGACCCCATTTTAGCAGAGAGGAAAAGGGTAAATCTGTTGGAGCCCATATGAGTCCCACTCCCCAAAACACTTTCTTTAGGTGTCATAAACCTGGACATCCTGCTAGTCAGTGCACCTCCATAGCCCTAGTAATAGAAGAGCCAACTGAGAGTGAGATAGAACCCTTTGCTGATCTTGAAGGAGAAGTCTATGAGCCAGAAGATCAGTTACTGGAGGAATATGAGGGAGAGGAAGAGCAATTTGAATCTGAAGACCTTCTAGGGGTAGTTAGGTGCATCCTTACCCAAAACGTAGTACAGAAAGATTGGCGTATGACAAACATCCTACAAACCTTTGTCAAACTAGGGGATAAGGTTTGCAAAATCATAGTTGATAGTGGGAGCTGTGTCAATGCTATCTCTTCTAGTACTGTCAAAGCCCTAGGATTGACCTCAGTCCCTCACCCCAATCCATACAAGGTCTCCTGGATTGATTCAACCTCTATACCAATAAAATCTAGGTGCCAAGTCTTAATCAAATTGTAGTCCCATGAAAAGATGATTTGGTGTGATGTCCTTCCCATGGGCATCAGCAGTATTATCTTAGGATGACCCTGGCTGTATGATCATGATGCTACTCTTTATGGTCGGACCAATAGTTGTACTTTCAATCACCATGGGATGAAATTTACCATTAACCTAGTTCAGCCTAAGGACCAGGCTAAGAGAGGATCAAGTAGTCTTAAGGAAAAGAAGCCTGGAGTCAACCTAATCAAATCTAAGGAACTGGAGAAAGAGATAGCTGAGGGAGCCCCTATTTGGATTTAGACCACCAAAGATAGTCATGAACCAACCCAAATAGAGCACCCCCAAGAAGTAGTTAAGGCTCTGGAAGAGTTTAAGGATGTCTTCCCTGAAAATTACCTGATCACCTACCACCTCTTAGGGACATCCAACATGCCATAGATTTGGTCCCAGGAGCCACCTTACCCAACCTTCCCCATTATAGAATGAATCCCATCGAACACCAGGAATTGTAGAAACAAGTGGGAGAGTTGATTAGGAAGGAATTTCTTAGGGAGAGTTTAAGTCCCTGTGCCGTCCCTGCTTTGCTAACCCCTAAGAAAGATGGAACCTGGAGAATGTGCGTAGATAGCAGAGCCATAAACAAGATTACAATCAAGTATAGATTTCTCATACCCCGTTTAGATGATATGCTTGACATGATGGC